>OZ010791.1:235350088-235871303 GCA_963932465.1 Maratus speciosus | reverse complement strand
ACATGTGCCCAATCCAAACTGAGTAAGTATTGTGAAAATTCGTGCTGCACAAATTTAAGAAAACGTTGCGCGCACTATCAAACCTTGCATAAAACTGACAAAGCTGACTGACTCTCAGTAGAACAAAGAATTTGGCTTACAGACTGTAGCCTCTCTGTTAAACACCACTTCTCTTTTCGACCTCCACCAGAACATATCTGCGTTTGTCGACATTCACCGGTGATGGTCCGAATACACAAGAATATAATCAAATATCCTTCACCGACGTTTTTGGTATGTGTTGACATTCACCGGCGAAAGTCGACATTCTCCAATTTCGCTCTTTCACAGTAACATATATATAAATATTAATATTAAAGAATACATAGAAAATTTGTATAAACTATAGTTCAAATATTCATAGAGACTCTAAGGATGCCTGACTCATGTTTACTTGATTGCTCGAAAGTACGATAGAATAATCCCACTCACCTCTTAATTTCCCGAGAATCATCGTCATCTTATTATTCCTTTCCTTTTATCCATATTTTGCACCACCACACCAATAAAACTCTATTTCCACAATGCGGATGCTTTTGAGCAAATCCTCATTCTTTTACATTAGCCGGGAGAATACAAGTTCTCTCTTCTTTAAAGGAAGGGGTTATTTTCAATCTGAGCTAAAACTGCATCTCGAGAAAAAAGGGATGTTTTTCTTTCAAATCTAAACTCCCTCTCCTTCACTTCCCAAATTCTCATCTCGTCCTTAATTGTTCTGTCTGCTTAAACCCCGCCTAAAAAATCATCTCCTCGTATGAAAAATTTCTAAGGGGCGAGTTCTTTCTGTATGTTTCTTAACCGACCCACTCACCTCTTACTTACGCTTGCATAGATTTATAATTTTATAGTAACGCTCATAGTGGTCGTCCCTTAATACCTTAATCCCTTTTTATGGCGTAATCTGAAACTCGTGTTACTAACATGGGACGAACTTGTATACAGCCCTTAAAATACGCTCGTTTTAAAATAATTAATTTCTCGGAAACTTGTGGTACGAATTGTATAAAAATTTCTTTTTAGGCTAATTGAAATGTGTAGCTTCTCTTTAAAAAAAAAGTTCATTTATGCTGTCAAAATTGTGTACTGCTATTGAAAAAAACAAAGTTATGGTTCTTTTTAATATGTAGATAGCCCTCTAAGCAAACTTTATATACATCATTTAAAATTAGACTTTATTTCCAATCGTTCGGTACCAGTAACTTTCTTCTACGATAATTTGTTGAAGAGTTAGTAGGGGGTGTTTACTTTTTTTTCTACGACTGTACATTCATAATAATGCTAGCTACATCTTTTTTTACAGGCATGATTCTTGAATAGTCATCACTCTCATAAAACTTTTCAATCAGTTCAATTATTTCTGGACTTGTGGGTTTACTCTTTCTTATATCTGGCATTGCCAAGATTCTCCTTTCTCTCAGAAGTTGGCGTGACTGTCTTACAGCATAATCAGTCACTTCAAATTCATCTATTATTTTCTTTTTACTCCAAGAATTATGAACTAAAGTCAAAAGTTGCAATTGCTCCCTTCTATTTCCAGCAAGCTTTACTTTTTCTTTCAACATAATCATCAGCTCGTCAATATATTCAGCCTTTTGCTTAATATCTTGTATGTTTACACTACATGCTCTTTCGGGAAAAAGATCCATATCAGTAACTATCTGAACTTTACTTTTCAAAGTATCATATGCATCCTTAACTTTTCTTTTATCATATGATTTTTTCCTGTATGAGGGAATTCCATGTAGTGTAAGTGGAGATTTCCCCAATTCACGAAGAGAAGAGTTGAGATTATTAAGAACTTCATCTTTGCTGAGTGATGTATCATACTCAGCAATATCACTGTCACTTATTAGTGCTGACTCATTCACATGAGCAGCATTTGAATTCTTTTCTGAAAGTTTTGTACAAAACTAGAATTTTGAACTTAGAACTTTGTTGTAACTTTATATCATAGTTTCTGTCCAGGTGCTACTAAGATGTTTGAACTAAACAATCTGTTGTATAAGTCTGTACTAATAGCTCTAATTTATTTTTTGACTTGCTTTTTATGTCGCTAAAATGGATCTGCACATTTATATTGATAAAATTCCTGTTTCATTAAGAACCAAATTTTGTGAGGCTCACATATATTAATGAGATGGTTATCATTTATTTTTCTTTTTATAAATGCACTAGCCCTAAGTAATAGAAGTTCTTTCTCTTAATCACAGAGATTATGAATGTCGTTTAGAACTTTGTGTTAGTCAATATTTCAACTAGTCAATATTTCAATACTGCAAGCCTGAAAGCTAGTAGAAAATTTAGTATCAGGCTCCATATTAAGACAATAAAGCAAATATATATATATATATATATATCACAAACTATAAAATATGTGAAAATCATTATGCATTTTGTAGCACAAGGAAAGTTAGAATTAGTCCTTAGTTTATCCTTCAGTTAGTTTCATCCTTCTTGAAAAACAGCAGACTGGCAATAATTTGATTAGATTCCAAAACATCTGCTTTCAGGAAAGAACTTTACCCTAGTGATGGGCAATTCTCAAGAATTCGACAATCGAGAAAAATCGTCATCGTAAAAAATCACAATCGATACAGCCATCGATTAATTCCTAGAATCTACAATCGAGATGTTTTACAATCGATTATAACGAGAAAAGCTAAAAACAGTTATTGGAAAACTTAGCTATTATTCTGGCCGACAATTTCATAGTAATGATAGGGCTTAGTGATGGGCGATTCTCTAAAATTTACCAATCGAAAAAAATCGTTATCGTAAAATACACAATCGATACAGTCATCGATTATTTTCGAGAATCTACAAAGGAGATGTTCTAGAATCGATTATTGAAATCATTGTTTTTACATATATATAAGGCAGATTTTATTAAATATAGGGTAACTGAAAACAGATGGAATAAAAAAACAACAAACCAAAGGGAGGCTATAAAGGAGCCATAAGACTGGAAAAGTCTTGTAAGGGTGCCACCTGGTTGAAAAAAGCTGAAAAAACGCGAGTAGCTATGAAGCGGTAAGGGGAGTTTAAGTATCAAAAATTAGAATTTTTCGGCAATTAGCACCAAAATGGCCAAAGAAATACGAATCAAAAGCACCCCCTAGTGGCAAAAACATGAACTAAAGGATGATAAAAGGGATCAAAATTTTTTATTGATTTTTCTACGTCATTTGAGATTGGATCTTTAATTTCCTCATTTTTAGAAAGACTTCGACTGGAATACATTAAACGAACCCCCGCGGGGAGCAAAGTAGGGGGCAGGGGCAAGGAAAGTGCATAATATGAATAAGTGGTCACAGGACTTTCCAACGATATGTCACATGAGGGGTGTCGGCTAAATTTAGAAAAGTGCCCCCGCGCGGGGGCAAAGTAAGGGGAGGGGCGCGGGCGATATATAAAATGAAATAGTAGTCACAGAGCTTTCCAATGATATATCACATGAGGGGTATCAGCAAAAGATAGAAAAGAGTCCCAACTCCCAGGATTCCAATTATCGTGCCTCCCGAAATATACCCTGCCCATCCTTCTCTTTGAAATTTTCATATATTAAAAATTATTTATCGGAGGGCTCCGTAAAAAAATCCGATCTAAAATATTTAAAAACGCTACGATTTCAAAAAAGTTCGAAAAGTGCCTCTCTCGGGGCGCCAAAATAGGGAGGGAAGAAGAAAGGTTCATAATATGAAAGACTAACTTTCCGATGATAACCGAAAACTTTCCGATGATATATCAAATGACTGGTCCAAAAAAAGTTTGAAATCTACCCCTCCGACGTGGGTTCCCTCTTTTATCCCAGAATATACCCGGAAATCACGCAGCCCCACTTTTCACCCACAGCACCCCCCACGCAGCCACCAAAATTTTATATTTAATAAATAATATTTATAGGAGAGCTCCATTAAAGAACCTCATTTAATAATATTTATTGTAGAAATCTCTACAATTAAAAAAAAAATCACCCCCGCCCCCTTCCGGAATTCAAGTCTGGGAGGAGAAAGGTTCATAATATGAAAGAGTGGTGAAAGGACTTTCCGATGATATGTCAAGGAGAGGTTTTGTAAAAGTTTGAAAATTACCCCCCCCCCCCCTTTGTCCACTCTCGCGCACCCCAGAATTCACTCACCTTCCTCTTTGAACTTTTTATATTTAATAAATAGTATTTATCTGAATCTCCAGGTATGGGGCAGCTTGACAGAGCTAAAATAAGAGAAACATTGAAAATTCGGGGCAAAATGACACTAAATTTAACAGTAAAGTTTGAAACTAGGACTATACAGAACTGAATACATAAACCACTATGCTTCATAACCCACATCGGTTATAGCAATAAAAATATAAGTGCCAGTTAAACTGATGGCATTGAGCTCACAGGTTATTCACACTAATTGTATATTATACTCTTATTTCAAAGAATAATGTCCCTCAAAAAATAAATGAAGGGAAATATACCCCGTTTGCCCCTTTTATACTTAACCAATGAACCTCCAAATCAAATCAGGGAAACTCCTTAACTATAATAAATCAGTATATCAAATTTGAAGAAAATCAGATAATTCTGCATGAAAAAAAGAAACATATCGCTAAATTAAGGGTGGTCTAACCCCTTTAACCCTTTTATACTTAAATAATGAACCTCCAAATCTAATCAGGAAATCTCCTTATCAGAACGAACATAGAAAAAAAAAAATTAAAGTAAATTGAATAATTCTCCATGAAAATCCATTTATCTAAATTAAGGGGAGGGGACTTGCCCCCTTTTCGCCCTTGTATACTTAACCAATGAACCTCCAAATCTAATGAAGGAAGCGCCATATCGGAATAAATCGGTATATTAAATTTGAAGCAAATCGAATAATTCTGCATGAAAAACACTTTTATCTAAATTAAGGGGGAGACCAGCCCCTCCCCTTTATACTTAACCCATAAACCTCCAAATCTAATCATGGCAGCTTCTTAACATAATAAACCGGTATCCCAAATTTGGAGCAAATCGAATAATTCTGCATGAAAAACCCATTTATCTACATTAAGGAGGGAGTCTACCCCCCTTTCCCCCCTTTATACTTAAGTAATGAACCTCCAAGTTTAATCAGGGAAGCTCATTAACATAATAAACCGGTATACCAAATTTGGAACAAATCGAGTAATTCTGCATGAAAAACCCATTTATCTAAATTAAGTGGGGGACCAGCCCGCCTTCTCCCCCTTTATCCTTAACCAATGAACTTCCAAGTTTAATCAGGGAAGCTCCTTAACATAATAAACCGGTATACCAAATTTGGAGCAAATCGAATAATTCTGCATGAAAAGCCCATTTATCTAAATTAAGGGGGGACCAGCCACCTTCTCCCCCTTTATACTTAACACGTAAACCTCCAAATCTAATCAAGGAAACTTCTTAACATAATAAACCGGTATACCAAATTTGGAACAAATCGAGTAATTCTGCATGAAAAACCCATTTATCTAAATTAAGTGGGGGACCAGCCCCCCTTCTCCCCCTTTATCCTTAACTAATGATCTTCCAAGTTTAATCAGGGAAGCTCCTTAACATAATAAACCGGTATACCAAATTTGGAACAAATCGAATAATTCTGCATGAAAAACCCATTTATCTAAATTAAGGAGGGGGTCTACCCCCCTTTTCCCCCTTCATACTTAACTAATAAACCTCCAAGTTTAATCAGGGAAGCTCCTTAACATAATAAACCAGTATACGAAATTTGGAGCAAATCGAATAATTCTGCATGAAAAACCTATTTATCTAAATTAAGGAGGGGGGGACCAGCCCCCCTTCTCTCCCTTTATCCTTAACCAATGAACCGTCAAAACTAATCAGCGGAACGCCTTATCAGAATAAACATAAAAAAAATTGAAGCAAATCGTACATTTTAATCAAGAGTTATCGCGTTACGTACATGCATACACACAGAACCGACGGGTACATTAGCTCTCAGGCTTAGATAGCCTGTGAGCTAAAAAGAGATTGGATAAGCAGATGGACTCCTTTGAGAAATTATGACTTAAACCAGAAATGCGGTAAGTTTGACTCTAAAAGCTTCATTTCCATCTCGCATTTCGGCAAATCTCAACTCGATGATTTTTCCAGCATTTCGACGCTTCCAGATGGGAAGCTGCTCGATGGTTGGTTCTCTCGCGGTTTTAAACCTTTCGGAATGGGAAGTCTTTCGAGAGTGTCTCTCGCCCTTTTCAACCTTTCCCGATGGGAAGCCTCTCGCTGGTTTCTCTCGTTCTTTTCGAAATCTCCCAACGAAAAGCCTTTCGAGGATTTCGCTCGCGCTTTTCAACATTTCGCTATGAGAAGCTTTTCGAGGATTTCTCTCGTCCTCGGCAGAGAAGAAAAGTAAGAAAATTTATCGAGAGTACCAAGGGACGAGATAGAGAAAGAGGCATGACAATGAGCTGTGAAATGAAGCCCTAATTTTCAAAGTTTCTCTTATTTTAGCCCTACCAAGATGTCACATACCTGGAGCCCTCCGATAAAAATTATTTATTAAATATAAAAATTTCAAAGAGGAAGGTGGGTCGGGTGATTTCGAGGAAGGAGGACGTGAGAGTGGAATCATGCGGGGTGCAATTTTAAAAATTTTACCGAACCCTTCCTGTGGCATATAATAGAAAAGCCCTTTGACCACTCTTTCATACTATGAACCTTTCTTCGCCCAAAGGGGGATGGAAAAGGGGCGAACAAATTTTTAAAACCGTAGCCGATTTCTATAATAAATTTAAATATCACTTTAGATGTGTGTTTTTTATGCAGTCTTCCGGTAAATATTATTTATTGAACATAAAAATTTTAAAGTGGCGGCTGTGTGAATTCCGGGGTGAAAGAGTGGGCTCACGGGGGGTGGGAGGGGGAGCAATTTTCAAACTTTTTTTGGACCAGTCATGTGATATGTCATCGGTAAGCTCTCGGATGACTTTCATATTATGAGACTTTCTTCCTCCCCTCCCCAATTTGGCCCCCACTGCGAGGGTAGTTTTTTCCGTTTTTATCATTTTAGATCAGATTTTTTTATGGAGTCCTCCGCTAAATATTATTTATAATATATGAAATTTCAGGACACTTTTCCAAATTTAGCCAAGACCCCTCATGTGACATATCGTTGGAAAGGTTTGTGACTACTTATTGATGTTATGCACTTCCGGTGACAGTCCCCCCACTCTTTGCTCCCCCCCGGGGACACTTTTTCAAATTTAATCAAGACCCCTCGTGTGAGATATCGATGGAAAGGTCTGTGACTACTTATTGATGTTATTTACCTACGGTGTCCCCACCACCACTTTGCCCCCCCCGGGGGCACTTTTCCAAATTTAGCCAAGACCCACATGTGAGATATCGTTGGAAAGGTCTGTGACTACTTATTGATGTTATGTACCTACGGTGTCCCCACCACCACTTTGCCCCCCCCCCGGGGGCACTTTTCCAAATTTAGCCAAGACCCCACATGTGAGATATCGTTGGAAAGGTCTGTGACTATTTATTGATGTTATGCACCTCCGGTGACAGTCTCCCCCAATTTGCCCCTCCCGGGGGACACTTTTTCAAATTTAGCCAAGACCCCTCATTTGAGATATCGTTGGAAAGGTCTGTGACTACTTATTGATGTTATGCTCCTCCAGTGTCCATCCCCCCATTTTGCACCCCCCCCCCGGGGGACACTTTTCCAAATTTTGCCAAGACCCCACATGTGAGATATCGTTGGAAAGGTCTGTGACTACTTATTGATGTAATGCACCTCCGGTGACCGTCCCTCCCCCCCACATTTCCCCACGGGATGTTTTTCTAAATTTAGCCGGTACCCCTCATGTGACATATTGTTGGAAAGGCTTATGACCACTTACTCATGTTATCCACCTCCCGCACCCCTCCTCCCATTTGCCCCCACGGGGAGGGTTTTTTTATAAATTCAGATCCAGACTTCTCATGTGACATATGGTTGGAAAGGCCTAAGACCTGTGACGACTTAATCATATTATGCAGCTGCTGTGTCCCTCCGCTAGCTTTGACCCCTCCCCCAAGAGATCTGGTCCGAGGTTCATTCGTTTCGATATTATATTTTTTACAAGATTTTGTAGTGCGTGCACACCACACCCGCCTGCTATCATATATCAGTGCCGTATATAGCGGGTAACCTGTTCGTGATTTCATTTTACAAGATTACGTATAAATTAGGGGCCCCGATTAAAGGAGGGGCCCGCTAGCGGTCAAAGTCACCTAGTCTTTATTAACATCGACGCATTCCAGTTCACCCGCAGACGATTCTTGATAAATGTATGACGTATATAATACATAATATATGATTTATAAAAGAAATTTGCAAACTGCAGTCATCGAGAAAAAAATTTACACAATCGAAAATTATCGAGATGCCCATACAATCGAGAAAATCGAGAAAAACTTCTCGTTATCGCCCATCACTACTTTACCCTGCCTTTATCAGAAGGTGTTTATACATGGTGAGTGCAGCAAAATCTTTCATACTATAGAAATAATATTTGTTAAACATTTGTGTTTTTAAACTGGTTAAAATTATCCAAGGAAGTAAAAACCAAGGTTTTGAGCACTTTTTAAATACAAATAATTAAAATATCAGCATTCAAAAGAAAGATTGAAAATGTGAGGAGAAAAATTTTTATTTTTTATTTTTTTTATACTATAGCAACAAAAATTATTGAAACCTAACTAAGAGATTGTTTAAATTAGAAAAAAGAATGCTCATAAATAAATAAATTAAACATGAGGATGATTTAATGGGGAAACATAATGAAGTCATCGATTTTTTTTTTAACTAAGGAAAAACAAAGCATAAACTTTAATTTGCAAATAAAAAAAAAAAACAACATTTATTAAATAACATTAAAATCAACAACTCATAGAAATCGCAGCAATTATTTAGGTACCACAACTAAAATTAGGCATGGAGATTTTAATTTCATGATTGGTGTAGTTTCCTGAAATAAGGCTTAATATTTCTATATAACCCGTGAGATAGACATCGTTTATATTTCATAACTAAAATGCCTAAAGTGTTAGCTGTTATTTAAAACAAAATGAAATTAGAAATTTTATTTCCTTTTTCTGTAGAACCTTTTTCGTAAAGTCACAAAAAATTGGAAAAATAACCATAACTTTCAAATTTGGTTTAATTTTTTGGCCCTCAATATTTAAAATTATTTTTTTTAATATTTTTTTTTATTAAAATCTGCATCTTTTTATGTACTTACAGTGATATTTTTAAGATAATTCGCATTTTAGATCCAGAGACACAATTTTTTGAAAATGGAACTGCAGTCTAAAAATACGGTCTCAGAAATGTACGATTTGAGAAAAATCCAAACATTTGACCCCCCCCCCCCCAATATCTTACAAACTATGAGGTCTAGGAAGGAAAATTTTCTGATGTATTCATATCAAGATATAATTAACATGTACACCAAGTTTCATCTAAATCATTGTCTATCGGGTTACAAACAATAAAAAATTGGTTGAATGATTGGAATGAACCCTATTGGAAAGTTAAAGAATTTGTTTTCTTTTTCCAAAAAAACTCAGAAATTATCAATCATTAAAAATCAGAAAATCTACAAACAATGACTGTATTTTTATTTGTAGTCTTTCAAGGAAGTCGAACCAATTAAAGGAAAATTAGCTCACAATATTTATAGTCTTTTTTTTTTTTTTTTTTTTTTTTTTTTTTTTTTTTTTGCATTAAACTTGGAATGTTGCTGTATTCTTATGTGAAATAAACCATCTCTTTCCGCTTAATTTGTCATAACTTTTCACATAATTGAACTACCGTAGTATCACTTTTGAAATTATCCATTTTCAGACTAATTTTTAATTTGCATAAACACTTATATATTATTATAGAAGAAGCTTGAATTATATGCAATCTTTTCACTTTAAATGTCTAATAATGTATAATACCTAAGCAGTACTTGCCTACGCATTAGTTTTAATTCTGCAAAATACAAATAGCTAAAAATATTTCTAGAAAGTTAAAAGATATTTCCTATCAAAACTTTTATATAAAATGATGTGCAACGTTAAATAAAGTATCTCGCAAATGATGCATCAGTTTCAATTTTTTATCTTTTTGAACATTAGAGAATAAAGAAAAAAATCTATCATATAGGTAATTTAAATAATTGGCAATTATCATAATATGGTAACAAATTATAATCACCAAAATTCTCTTTTTGTTTCCTTTTTATTTAACTTTATTCATGATATATTTTATATCTGTGTTTTATTCAGGATCTTAGATATACGAAAACAGTTTATCTTTCTCGAACATTATTACGTACATATGCACGTAAGAAATATATTTGAAAGTTTAGAGCGCTAAAGATATTCTTTATGGTTTATACAGTATGTCAGCCTCTTTCTAACTTATCGTTAGAAACCATTTCTATCAGTCTGGCACTTTGACGTCATTTAAGGAAAGTATAGCTCATTTACACGATTTTTTTTCAATGTCTTATAGTATAAAATTCCATTTGCTAGATTTTTTGGCGATAAATAAAATACTTTGTCAGTGCATACATTTTTTAAAAGAATATATTTTTTTTATAGTATGTTTTTAACTAAAAAATATTCTGAGATACTAGAAATTACCTAAATTTAAATAAAATATAATAAATTTTTAAAAAGTTCGTTTTAAAGTTCATATTGTTTAGTTTATCTAAATTTAATTACAATATCCTTTTTCTTTATGTATTTTGTAAATGAAAGACAAATTTCATGTATTTACGTATGTACTGATATTATCACTGAAAACTTAAAATTATTATTATTTTTTATTTTTTTCCTATTTTAAGATTTGGAAATTGATACTCTAAAAGGTGTTTTTTACATAATAGCAAATTTTCGTTAACTTCATTAATTTTTTTTATCGTATTTACATTAATGAAAGAAGAAATTCGACGTAAATTAGACTGAGCTGGTCTTTAGTTGTTCTCTAAAAACAGCTAAACGATAAGGGGTTTTCCATAAATTGTCGTTTTTAATTTTTCCCTTGTTTTTCATTTTTTATGGATGCTTCAGATCGTTTTGGAAAATCACCAGAACGAGCCTATTCCAAGAAAAAAAGAAGTATCAAAATCTAAGCATTTCTTCTAAATCTACTCGTTGACATTCATTAAGTACAAACTCCTTTGCTGAAAGCCAGCTAATAAAAAATGACAATTTGTGGAAAATCCCTTATCATTCAGTAGCTTGTAGAAGGCAACTAAAAATTCTCTCGCTATGTTGCAGATATCTTCCTGAATTTTCACGATATTTGATTGGCTTTTTTTATGAGTTGCTCCCTATAGTTGAATATCAAATATGAAAAAAATATTTTTTATCGTGCGCGCATGCGCAGATAAAAAATATTGCATTCAACTGCTCATACTTCATCAAATATTTAATATATTTACATTCCAATTATACCATGTTATTTCTACTACATTTTGCCAAATTTTCTGAAACTGGCGTTCAATTTGGTAAAAAAACCCTGCATGATATAAACAAAAAACATGCAACAATTTTTTGAACTTAAAAAAAATCAATATATCTCCATGAATATAAGTTCTATTCTTTCGTAAATGAATACATATATTGTACAATATCCATGTATTCGTAAGCTATAGCGATAGATTATTTCGTGCATTTTGTTTTACAGGGTGATCAGGGTATTATTTTTCTTTGATTTTTTTGTTGGCCCCCTAATTGCCTTTCTGATCAAATCGTCATATATAAATATGAAGTAGAACATATTCTTCATAATCCTGAAGTTCTAGAAAAATCCGACAAATATATCTTTAAATATTCGACAAAATGTCTACAATTGAAAGTGTCCAATCATCAGTAGCCATATAATGTGTATATTCTATAAAATATCAGTCTGTAAAATATATAGGAAATATTGGTAATGAAGATAAATACATCTACTTTTTTATAGGGAAATTTAATGGCTTCCTATCATAAAATTTTAACTGCTAATTTCGAACTGTTTTAACAATGTTACTATTTTTTTTTTTTAAATCGACAATTTGTGAATGTACATTATTAAAAGAACACCAATAGACAAAATGCTTCCAGTTTTCATTTGAAATTAGAAATCACTATAGTAAACTTCAACCTCAAAGCAAATTTCATAATGAAATATGTTATTTGATAGTTATAGCTTTTTCAAATAGAATTTATTGTTTTGAGATAATAAAATATTCAAAAATAAAATGTATTTCATTTTATATATTGCCAGACATTATTACAAAAATCATCAGAAAGGAAATTTTTAGAATATACAAAATGTAAATTCAAAAATGAATTCAAAAGAGGATTTTTTAATTTCAATAAATATGAAAATCAATTTAAACTATTTCTTCACCTCTAATGTTTTATTTGAAATAGTTGTTCAGAAATTGTTAATTCAGTGCGATTCTATATTAGAACGATAAATGATAGATATGGGATTTCCAAATTTCTGTCACTATTTATTCATTGACATCTTTTTTAAGTATAGTATACAAACAGGCATATTTCAGCTATGTTCAGTATCGCACTTTTGTACGGCATAGTTGCGTAGTTTATTAAATAAATTTTCAGATTCAAAATATGTTTTTTTTTTGTTGTTTTGTTTTTTTTGTAGTTGAAAAAACCAGAAGACTGACAGCTAAGCTGTAATTTGATAAATAATAACAGACCAGTGTGTATAATAAAGTTTTAAAACAAGATCAATTTAGAGAATGCAATTAAATTTTGTAGATTTGGTTGATAAATAGTAATGTCAAAATTTTTTCAAAAAATAACATAACATAAACTATGAATAATAATTTTGAAACTTTAAGTGAATAGTTCTTTAACATGGCTGTGTTTTGTATGTACAAATTTCATTCTGTGCATTGGTAATTAATATTATCTACTTTTTTAATTGTGGCCGCGGTTTTGTTTATAATGCTTAATTTGGCCCGCGGCGGTAAATGAGTTTAACATGCCTATTCTATGGGATAACACTTAGTTGGAAAGAGAGCTCTCTCTCCTTCATTTAAATCTAGGACTGTCCAGACTGACAGACTATCTGTCCTTTCTTATTCCCACTCTCATGTTCGGGGAAGGGGTGGCATAATCCATGGTTTGTTCACCAGCCTCTTCCCAGGATGCTGAAGTTGGCATTTACTACTTACAGAATTGTATGTCTGGCTGAGACAGGAAAGACCCTGGAACTGATCTTCGCTCGATCCTGTTGCCAGGGTAACTGGTCAGTCGACTTTATTTTAGGGAAGCCCGGCATTTTCTTCTCTCCCTTTCAATCCGTGATAAGATAGCCTTTTCTGCCCTTCCTCTCCTACGGACGAATTTCCTTCCCTACAAGTTTTGGAACATCCGAAAGCAAGAAATCTCCTCAGGGTTTGTCTAATCTGAGCCAGTCAGTAAGTATGATAGAGATGCAGTATACCGTCAAAACTCTTTGCAATATGAAGCCGCTTATCGTTCAAACTTATTATGCCCTCATTCTGCCCAAACGAACAAGCACGTCGGACAAGGGCTAAATTATTTCGTTGGGGAGCTTTAAAGGTCAGTTGTACCAGCATTGGGGTCGATTTGTAACACGTTTTATGATTGTATTGTATTTTTGGCTTCACGACAAAGCTGCGTTTTCTGTCTATTTTTCTTCTACCTCTATGATTGCCTACGGTTTCTTTTAACACCATCGTACAAGACCTCAGTAATTTTTCTCATTTACATGTAATTACTCGCTATAGGGAATGGAAGAAAATGACGTAAAAATACCACTCTGAATGCGTACTGTTTCAAACAATATTTTGTTACAATACAGTAGAACCCCGCTAATCCGAACTAATTGGGACCGGTGCATGTTCAGATTACAAAAAATTCGGATTACCCGAAATTCCGATAAAAATAGAAAAGAAAAAGATGCGCGCTAAAAAAAAAGTAAGCTATAAGTACTTAGTAGTACAGTAAATATACTCTAATGTGGCATCCTATGATCCAACATGCTGGATAATCCGGTACGACTTTCGAAAAAAAAAATACTCCTTGTTTAATCACTAAAAATGTTTATAATAATCCAATGGAACTTCAAAATGAGGAAATACGCAACAACACATTACAAAAGATTCAAAATCGCGAATTTATATACATACCTCAATCACCTCACGTCTACAATGGGGGAAGGAACTCAATTTCTGTAGATAATTTGCGAAATCAAACTATTGGAAGGAAAAACAAATTTTTATCATCTGAATTAAATACTTTTTGCATTTTAGTAAACAATTTTATAGTGACTGGCAAATAAACTGATATTCGAGATTTTTTTTAAGATGTGGCTTCCACGAGTAGGCCTACGGTGTACGTTTTCATTTTATATTCGTCTACATATGTTCTACTTTTACATTATTGAGTATTTTTTTTATTCTATTCAAGCTGTTTTAAACAGCTTGAATTCAGATGAAACTAAAAAATATGCTTTACTACCATTTTTTTTTTGTTGTTGTTTATTTCTAACTTCTAGACGTTTCTCCCGACATTCATCCTGTAATCCGGAAAATTTCGTAAGTTAATCTTTTCAGTTAATCTCTTCAAGTATAATTTTCAAAATAAAATCGGTTCGGATTAACCGAAATTTCGGATTACCGGGGTTCGGATAAGCGGGGTTCTACTGTATTACATTTAGCGAGTAGCTTTGTGGATGAAACCAATTTTACATGAGCATTTCATGCAAACACTTTTCTCCATTATATATAACGAACAATAACGTTTTGTGACTTACACTGAATGAAAACAAATTCTGCCCCTTGCATCCAGAAAATGACTTGTGGCTCTAGAAAATATAGTTGCATGTCATCTGTATGAATTCTTGTTCCCTTTGTTCTCAGAAAGATCTAGTTATTCCTATTAAAATTCAATGGCGTTTTCCTATATTATCGTGGTCAAACGTATTTAAAAATCTCTGCAAATAAATGCGAACACAAAAAGTGAGTTTCAGTAACAATAATTCTAGTTTATGAATTCATTCTAGAAATCAAGTGATAATTTCTCGCAGTTCAAGCGATACATAATATAATGTTTCGCTTCATCACTTAGAAAACTATAGACTAGAAATTTTTGATCATTTCGTCTTTTCTGTTTATTTCTTTACCTTATTCGCATAACTCGGAAATCTAGACAGTAAATTAAAATGTCTGAAATTCAAACACTTAAGTGTCTGAAACGGAGTGTTCAGTTTTCAGACATTTTAAAATGTCTGAATTTTTTCAGACACTTCAAACGTCTTAATAGCATCCATTTTTTTTTTTTTTTTTTTGTAAGCATCATACGTAGCCATGTTTGACCACGTTGAATCCTGGAAAAATATTTGGCTGGGGTCCTGCCCCCCCCCTCCCCCTACAACCTGATTTTTCTGGTGCTCCCAATTTTGTTACGCAATTTTTGTTAAGCTGATAATTTAAATCTTTTACGACATTTTACTGATTATAATCAATATTTTGAACTTCAGGAGTAGAACAAGATTAAAACAAAAAATATTTATCTAAATATTAGATTTTTAAAATTTTTTTTTTTTTTTTAATCTCATTTTACTTTAAAAGTTCAAAATATTGATTATAATCAATACAATTTCGAAACAGATTTAAAATATAAGCTTTACAAATATTGCACATCAAATTTGTGGGCACTAAAATCGTAGGGGGGCGGGGCACGGCCCAGTATGCCCATTCTTTAATCAAGAAGTTCTTTTGCAAAAAATGCAACCCTGCATTATTGCTATCTCAATTGAGATGTCCGGTATTCGGGAGTATCCGTTGTGGAGGTTAATGGACATTCCCGAATAGCTATTCTGAAACATCTATTTAGCGAATACTTTTTAATCCGCATGGCATACATATTTGTATATTTTTACCTCACAAAAGCAGACATCACCGATTATCGACAAATTCAGCGGCAAGGGCTACTGAGGGCTTTTAAAGTACATGGATAAATATATATATTTCTTATAATCTTGTCCTACTCTACTTCATATTATTTAAAAATAGATTTTTTAAAAATTTATATTGCCACATAGGCAATTTTACATATATATCAGATGATAATCACAACAGCTATTTAACTATGAATAAATAAATAAATATTCTACTTTACCCTTTGCACTCGAGGGCTCCGGAGCGGAGCCATTTAAAATTTGTCTTCAAACTCGAGGGCTCCGCTACGGAGACAATGCAAATAATTTTGTGATACCTGTCTAGAAAAGCCAAAATTACATGGTATCACAAAATTATTTGCATTGTCTCCGTAGCGGAGACCTCGAGTTTGAAGACAAATTTTAAATGGCTTCGCTCCGGAGTCCTCGAGTGCAAAGAGTTAATATTGAGAAAAAAATTACTTCGGTATTTTGTTTATTTATATTTTGTGTTTTTTAATCTTGTCCTACTCTAAAAGTTCAAAACTTTCATTATAATCAGTGCAAGATTTAAGGTATCAACTTTACGAAAATTTCATACAAAATCCCCCCCCCCTCCCCGAAAAAAAATAAAGATCCTTATCATTTAAAAATTAGATTTTTTAAAAATGTATATTGCCACATGGTCTTATTGTTATCATTCCTATGAGCTACTAAACAAGACATCTTTAAAGAAAAATAAAGCCAAAAAAGAAAAAAAAAAAAAAAAAGTTAGCACATGATATCACTATGATACAAACTTGCGATGCTTAATCAGTAAAGTTTAATTGGAAAATGACCTTCGAATACACACATGCAGCGAAATCTAAATAAACAAATGATTTCCTATTTCCTGACTGGCTTACTTCTATGTTTTCAAGTCAAAAGTTTTCACACATTAAAAGATTTAATAGCTTTAGAAATATATCTAAGAAATACTTGAGATAAACATTCATTTTCAATTGTATATAAATTTCATGAAAATCAATTGATTTTTTTTTTCCAAAAGCTAAAGTTTATAAATATATTTTTTAATTTCAGCTGAATATTGTTCAATGGAAAAAAAAAAAAAAAGGCAATCCCGAAAATCCCGGAATTTTCCAGTAAAAATTCCGGGATTTTCGGGGTTAAAATTAAAGCGGGATCCCGGGATCTCAATCCGGGATTGTAATCCCTAGCTAGGAAGTAAGAAAACTTTAGGAGATCTTTCAAAGTTTTTTTTTTTTCTTTCTATTTCCTTGTGGTCGAGTATGAGATAAGCATTAGCCGTTGAAATTGAAACTAAGAACTGCCATATTGAAAACAAAACAAAACAAGAGAATGAACTTAACTTTTAAATATGTCTGTTTTTTAGTGATGTTATTACTTTAAATTTGAGAAAAAAGATGAGAATAAATAATACATAATTTGTAATAAAAGACAACGTCATAAATTTAAAAATGTATACTTCTAGAATTAGTGTTTTTTTTTTTTTTTTTTTTTTTTTTTTTTTTTTTTTTTTTTTGCAAAAAGATTCAAAACTAATTAAATTTCATGTAAGATTTTGTTTAGTACAATAAATAAAATCATAAAAGACACTAATTTTAGTACTATAAAGAAATTATAACACTTACTTCAATCGCTGTTTGCAAGGGGTAAGAAATATTCCTCGATTTGAAATTTTAAAAACTACCACAACCACAGTGAGGGAGAAAGACTTTCATCAGTTTAAAAGGTAATCCCATAATACATCCTACTAGCCATATTTAAAGAATGAGATGTTTCATCCTCAAAACAGGACCCGCCAGACAAAAGTTTCTTTTTTTTTTTTGCCAGCTTCGACAGGACGAAGATGAATAACACAATATTATTGATATAAATTGATACGAGTTAACACTAAGCCCATTGCACACGCTTTGTAGAATTTCCGGGTGTAATCTTCAACCGTCGTCTACTTCTGTTCTGTGTCTATCCCGCCCTTGTATCGACAACAGCTTCTAAGAGACATTTGATGTCGAGCACACACGTCAGATGTATGTATTCAATAAATAAATAATCCAAGTTAATACGAATTAAAATCACAGTACTTCACATTTCGCAAAAAAACGAATTAAAATACACGCGTACATAAAAACAAACTTTGTTTGAATTACAACGTATACCACTTCGAACGAAGACATCTAAAACGCATGCGCAACTGGGAGTGCTAGTGCCCCCTGGTGGTTATTGCGTCGGAAGAATCAAAACGTCTTAAATTAAGATACGTTTAAAGCAATGAAGTGTCTTAAAATAAGACGTTTGCGGATATTTTAGACATTATTCTCAGTTCGTTTACACCATGCTCATAGTAAGACACTTATGTATCTTAAATTAAGACATCTATAATGTCTGAATTTTCAGATTAAGACACTTAAGTGTCAGTAGATAATAATTGGGGGTTCTAGGTCAGCGGCACGGCGGCACGACCTTGAATGACCTCTGTGAAGGGTGTGCGGCGTAGGTGAAGGTCATACTCTTGGAGGCGGGGTCAAGGTCATGTGATGGAGGAGGGTGACGTCATCTTATAAGACGAGGGTGAAGATAAGAATTTTTTTGAGCGGAATTTTTGGGAGATTGATTTTTTTTTTTTTGTCGTACTACAGTACGCGGGGTATTTTTTGGTTTTAATGGGGGGACTTTAATTTTTTTAGGTAGTATTTTTCAATCGGTTACATAAATTAACATGATACAGTATAAGGGATATTTTTTGGTTTTAATGGGGGGACTTTAATTTTTTTAGGGAGTATTTTTCAATCGGTTACATAAATTAACATGATATAGTATAAGGGATATTTTTGTGACAGTTACATGAATTTAGTGTTACAGTTTGAGGGATATTTTTTACTATCGGTTTCATGAATTATGTGTTACAGTTTGAGGGGACTTTAATTTTTAGGGGAGCAATTTGTGTTTTGGTGCTGCCATCTAGTGTCGATTGATAGAATTTAGTTTTGGAATTGGTATTTTTCCCAAAAGGTTTCGAGGAGGATTGAACCTGCAAAATGTAGTCGTGGTTGAATAATAGACCGTTACCTTATCGATTCAGCCACGATTACATGTTTCAGAATGAAAATTTTAAGAAGTGCTGTGCTCTTTTTTTAGAAAAATAAGTCATTTTTGAACCAATCACAGATTTTTTTTAGGCACACGCGCGCCACCTATGATTATTATAAATTGATGCGAATAAAGTTTTTTTCATTAGTTAATTCATTACTGCTGCTGAGTGAGGTTGTTCTTATGTCTAGTGTTCAAGATATTGCTGTTGTCGGAGCACTCGGAATGATTTTTGAAGCGACGAATCTCGTGCCTAAAGTGGAACCTGTTTCAGATGTGGAAATGAAACCCTCTTCATCAGAACTTTTCATTAAAGAAGAACACCCTTTTGTTTGTGAAACCTGTAATAAATCGTTTATGCGAAAGTTTGTGCTTAATAGACATGTGAAATCGCACTTGCAGAAAAAACCCTTCTGTTGTGATTTGTGTGGAAAAAGTTTTATTCAAAACAGTGATTTACGACGACATATTAAGATTCATTCGAAAACGTGTGAGGTATGCAACGAAATCTTCGCAAGAAAAGTGGACTTTTTAAAACATCAAAAAATGCATAAACCTACTGAACGTAGAAGATCTGTGAGAAAGATCTCGAAACAACTAAAAGACGATCAACGAAGTGTGTTAATTAATCGCTTGTGTAATTTACTGCAGCGAGTGTGTGCTTCCTGTGACTCATCTGTGACGTCATCTGTTTGAAAGAATGTGATTGGATATAATATGCGTCACTAATCTATAAAAGTTTTTTGTTTTTACAATTTGTTCAGTTTACTGCTAACTTTAGTGATTGCTAGTCCAATGGCTGAAAATTTATTGAAAAGATCTCACGGAGAAATGTTGTCGCCTTCCGAGTATCAACCCCTGCTGGAAGATTCAAGATTTAACATGGAAAGTGTTACGCTGTATCCTTCCACCGACGAACCTTCATCGCCTATTAATTGTCATGACGAAGAAACGTCGTTTCCTGATTCCTGCTGTGAATCCGCTCAGGATATTATGAATGAATTTTTCATCGACTTTAACTTCCAGAAATCTTCTACTGCCCAAATGGACGAAGAACCCATGTCTGATAGACAAAATGTGTTTCAAACCCCACCTGTGAAAGATTGCAATTTTATTTTTCGAAAAGAACTTGGAAACGCTTTATTTTTAGGACTGCAGTTACAGAATGCTGAATATTCTATTCAAATTCGAGAATTTACGAGTGAAGGAATTCCAACTCAGAATGGAATCGATTTAGATATTCGCACTTGGTATGAATTCCAATATAAAATATTTGCGTTTAATTTGAAATATACCAGTTCTTCATTCATCGCCAATAACACCCTTTTAGTTTTGAATGAGGATAATTCCGTTATGTGGCTCAAAATGTTAAAAAAGGAGTCCCACATTCAATTAAACAATTATCAACTTGAACAGTTGAAAGAAAAAGCCTATAAATTCAATAAGAAATTGATTCATCATATGTATGAAAAACATTTACCTGCTTTATTAAAACAAAAATGTCAACGAAGTTCTACAGAAAATGAATTTCTTTTGTGGTCTAAACTAATTTATTGTATCGAGAATTCTATTTTAAATATATTTAATCAAATTTTTGAATGTACCGGTTGTGTTTTTAGACATCCAAGTGTTAGTCTGCATTCCTGTTTTATGATAAACAACCGTGAAAAATTTCAACAGTTAGGAGATATGATTTTAATGCTTGTGAATTTTGACGATGTTCTATCCATGTTTTTAAAGAATGTGGATTCTGTTAGCGATCAGTTTTTATGTAACTTGAATGTAGAAACTTTTAAAAGTGTATTGTTTAAATCGTTTCAATAAATTGATTTCATTTTATATTTGTGTCTTTATTTTTTAAAATGGTGTGTGTTTTTTCTAACAGAGGGGAATTCAAACAGATTTTTGAAAAAAGAATGAAATATAATTTGATTAAACAATTAAAAAAAAAGAAATAAATTAAAACAAGCTTACCAGAAACACGTGCTACATCCTTGGTTACTTGACTAGAAATGAAAAATCTTACAAGTCCTTATCGATTGGGTTTCTCCAATCTGGTCTCCTACGTCATCAGTGTTATCATACAGCACGTGATAGGGTTTCCCCAACACGTGATATCCTACTACGTCATCAGTGTTATCATACACCACATGACAGGGTTTCCCCATCACGTGATAACCCCTACGTCATCAGTGATACGTGATGTCATATACCACGTGACTAGATCTAATCAGTTGATAAGATTAGACGATAAGAACATGTATATAACCACGAGCAGATCATCAGTGCTCATAATTTTCGTTGGAGTTAAACTGTACTAGTCTAGTTGGATACCTCGTGCTGCCTAGTGACTTCAAAATGACTTCCATGTTTTATTCGGATAATGGATTAAACGTCGAATATATTAACGATTTTATCGAGAAAGCTCATGCTGACCGGTATTTGACAGAGTTGCGGACATTGCCTTTCTTTCGACCTACTTTCCGTATTTTTGGAAAGGATGTTAAGCCTAAACGCCTGATGTTAGGTTATGGTGATACCAACACAAGCTATGCCTTTAGCGGAACCAGTGTGCCCGGCAACCCTTGGACGCCCCTCATGATTGAATTGCGAGACAAAGTAGAGAAAGAAACAGCGTGTACTTTCAACTATGTGCTGCTCAATTTCTATCAAGACGGATCTACTTGTATTAGTCACCACAAAAATGACGAATCCTGCCTGAATGCTGTGTTTCCTATTACAGTGCTCAGTTTTGGTGCTCAGAGAACTATTGAATTCAAGAGACCGAATGTGCCCTCTACATTTATAAAATTGGCACATGGTTCGTTGTACATCATGAGCCCTCCCAGCAATGAACTATTCACCCATGGTATTGGGGCAGAGCCTCACATAAAATATATACGGATTAGTCTTACTTTTCGACATTTAATTTCCCATCCCCTTGATATGAAAAAGCCAAGATTGGATTTTGCTACTCTTTCGAAGGATCCGGAACTCAATTTAGACTTGTTCACCCTTTCTGATGACGATGAATTTCCACGCTGCTCTTCACCTAAACATATTTCGCCGATGAATAAAACTGAACCTGATATTTCCCATGAAGACGAGTGGTTTACTAGAACCTTTAAAGGAAGTTATTATTCAACCACTTGGAATCTAGAATGGTGTACTTTGGCACAAATTCAAATGGAAGAAAACTGTAACTTAAAACTTCACATTCGAAACTATAAAGAAGGTTCTCATGGGAAGCTATTTCCAACGAAGAATGGGGTCGTGATGACTGCTACGACTTTTGATCATTTCCAGCAAAATGTGACAAAGTTCAATTTTTATTCTGTGAAAGAGTCTTCCATTTGTAATAATCAATTGATCTTGGCATTCTTAGATGAAGATTTTTGTCTACTTCAACAAATATTCAAAACGGATGAAAATAATTTTCATTTCAAACCGAATGGAATTCGATTATCCCGAGATCAATTTTTGAAACTCACGGAATTTTGTTCTGAAATTACTGACTGTTTTATTGACATGCTTTTAACACGAGTGATTCCTGTTGCAATTTTGCGAAAATCAGAAAAATGTATACATTCCCACATAGACTCTGATTCTGCTAAGAAAAACTTTTTATCCTGCCTCAACCATGAAGTAGAACAATCTTTACATCGTGTTTTTTCGTGCTACGGGTGTAAAATTAACCAGCTTTCACAAATGGATCATGAATGTCTTTTAACTACTTTACATGAAAAATTTGAGATGTATAAAGACAGCGCTTTATTGAATTTTAACGTCTTTCAATTTGTGAAGAATGTCACTTCAAACTGTGTTTGTCACTATACACATGCATTTTTTGCCAATTTAAAATCTGACTTTTATAAAAATTACTTAGAAACAATTTTTGTTAATAAGCAAGAAACATAATGTGTAAGCAATTAGATTTAATAAAACATTTGTTATTTTTCATTAAACCATTTCTCTGTTTTATTTAAATTTTCTTTCAGCTTGTTAATACTTTGCAATCATCTTTTTAAATTTTAGAGAGAGAGAAGAAAAAAAGTATTTTGAATAATGCTTATTGAAAGACATGAATATGATAATAATTTTTCTCTTTTTGGGAAAAAAATATTAACACTTGCAATAACGGATTCCCTTTTTGGGAAAAATTTAGATTTTCTAAGACAGAAAGAATATATTTTAAAGAACAAACGCAATTCATTTTAATATGTATTTAGTTCTATTAAAATCACTAAAAGAAAATAATGAGTAAATTTTAATATTCATGAAAGGGGGTTTCTTGAAACCTATATTACCATTGTGGGGAAAAAAAAAAAAAAAAAAAAATCATAGTTTGAATAATTTAAGTGGAATGCTATTTTTATTAGAATTTTGTAATAAATAGTTTTAGTGAATCACCCATTATCATTAATGAAAAAAAAAGCACATTAATTAGTGTTTCAACTCATCAAGACTTTGATTTGACCCTAAAATAGTTATTTTTTGACAATAAATAGAGAAAAAGACTCTATAGTTTGCAAATCAACGTCTCTTGTTTGACACTTAATTGGTGAAAAAAAAAATTATTCTAAGTCTAACAATTAAAAATTCTTTGTGAATTCTATTTCTAATTTGGGATAGACTTTAATAACATTTGAATTCATAATTGGAGAGAATGTCATGTAAGATCATATCACGCGATGAATCAGCGCTTGGAAAAACCCTTATCAGATAAGATGAGATAAGATGAATCACCATCAGTAGATATACTCAACGTGTTTGTCCGAGGGTAAATCAGTCTCTCGCAGATTTTACATTGTGATAGTGCTTTCTACAGTTCGTGCTCTTCAAAAATTTGTGTGTGTGTGCCTATTTTTGGATATATAGAAAAAGAATGGATTCTTCAACTCATCAAAGTTCTGCATCTACTTTCTCTGATGATGATAACGTAAGTAATTTAATTTATTTAATGTGAAATGATTTTATTTAAATGATTTAGAGTTTTTTTAGAAAAAATGTATTCTGTTTACTATAACTACTTTGAACAGAAATTAGCGAAAATGCTTTTAAAATAGGAAATTTTATATTTTTAAATTTATTTTTGAACTGTAAATCTATAATGAATTTATATATAAATATTTATTAAGCGATACTTCTATCCTATGTTTTAACGTTAGTATATCAAACTTTTTTTAAAGAATTAAATTATTTAAGTGATATTTTAAAATTTGTTTTGGAAAATAAATCTTGATGAATATATCTATAATGAATTTATATATCTAAATACATTTTAAGCAATACTTATTAATTCAATTGATAGTATGTGAAACTTTTTTTAAAGAATTCAATTATTTTCGTGATATTTTAAAATTTGTTTTGGAAAATAAATCTTGATGATTATATCTATAATGAATTTTTATAAATATTTTTTAAGCGATACATATATTCTATGTTTTAGCGATAGTATGTGTAACTTTTTTTAAAGAATTAAATTATTTATATTATATTTTTATAATGAAATACTTATTTGGATTCTCAATTTTTAAATTTGTTTTTGGAAAATAAATCTTAATGAATTAAACTAAATATTTTTTAAGCGATACATATATTCTATGTTTTAGCGATAGTATGTGAAACTTTTTTTAAAGAATTAAATTATTTATTTGGAATACTTATTTGGACTCTCAATTTTAAAATTTCGATAGTATGTGGAAAAAAAAGTTTAAAATTTTTGTTTTATTGTGTTTGCCTGTTAAATATATCTCCTTTTACTTTAAACAGTATTTACATTACTATAATATTTAAAAACTTGTTAAGTATTTCAATTAAACAATCTTTGCTAGTATTGATATCATGAAATGAGTCATTATGGGGAATAACCCATGACGTCATTAATCAGATAAGATTCTATTATCTGATGAATCAGATAAGCATACCGTTGTGGGTAAACGAATTCATTCTTTAATTAGTTGTTCTAGAGAGTAAACGTTAAAATTTTTGCTCGTAGTATTGTAAATTTTTGGTACAGTAATAAAAAGGTCCCTAAAAATTTTTATTCAAAAGTTCAAAGCCATGTAAGTTACTTATTTTAAAAAATTGTTTTATGTCGTTCTATATTTTAATGTATTTATTCCTTTCTAAATGATTTTAACCTGAGAGTTTTCCACATAGAGAGTCTTAATATTTCTAATTGATTTATTTTTCAAACTCTTTCTAAATGTATTTAGTCAATTATTAAAAGTTCTACTCATTTTCTTGAAAAACTGCTAATTTAAAAAAGTAAATTGTTCTTTTGATATGTTATTATTTATGTGGAATGTTCTATTTTATGTGAAAAATGTTTTATTTACATATATTTTTGTTAAAATTACCTTTCCATGTGAATCCTAAAATTTCTTAATGCAAAATAAATTTTAATTCGAGTGAATATTTAACTTAAATCAAAATATAAACAAAGTCTTTATTCTATGTGAATTTATTTAGAACCTGTTGTTGATGAATCCTCTTAAAAATTCTTAATGTTACTATACCCTTTTCGAAAAGAATTTTAAATTGTTTAACTTTCAATGTGTGGTGAAAATACAACCTAAAGTGTAATTTTTTTTTTTTTTCCCCACCTAACTTGCATTGGGTAGTTATTTTCATTCCACCTAACTTGTAATGTGTAGTTATTTCCTATGAAATATATATTTGAAAAATTTTAGATACTCTTTCGAAATTTGTGAATAACCCTTTTTTTTTTTTTAATAATCGTTTCTAAAAGTTATCTTAAAATGTTGAATGCATGTTTCAACAACAGGATGAGTCATCACTTAATGACTCATTAATTGATAGAGTGTAACCTTTACCTTTTCTGCTATTATTTAGTTAACCCCTTTTTTAATTGAATGTTTAGACTCTGAACCATTAAAATAGTTCTTAATGTGGGTTATTTTTATAATTTAGTGGGATATGGACATGAGTTTCTCTCCTAGTAAAATTGATGCCTTAGAAATCAAAACATTGAAGGAGTTGGCTGAAAAAAACCAAATGGAAGAATCCATGAAGGTATTTTTTAATTATTTTTATTGTATAAAAGTAGATCTAATAGTATATTAAAACTATACATTTAAGATTTAAAAACCTAATATTTTATTGTAAACCTACAGTCTAAATTATACTAAAGTATTTTTTTTTTCAATCTGAATAAGATTTTTTTAACTTTATTTTTTTAGTAACTTTTATTATAAAATAGAGTTTAAGTAAAACACTAATTAATTTTGGGTTAGCCATATATGTGGAAACTTTTTGACGGGATTAATTTTTTTCTTTTTCAGTGTAGTATAACAAACACTCAGTTAATTAGGACTTTAGAGGTGGCTGAAAACAAGCATTACGCTTCGACTTCAGCCCAACCCGATATGGAATCTTTCAAGGTGTGTATATGTTTTTGTAAAATGAATTACTTGTTTAAAATTTTTAACGTTGTTTAAACCTAAAGTATTTTAAATTTTTAACGTTGTTTAAAGTATTTTAAATGTCAACTTCAATTTTAAACGAAATATTTTTAAATGATAAAAATAGAAATTAAGTAGATCTTTTTTTTAAACTCGAAAGAGTAAAACGAGGTAATTTATTTATATAAAATTTTATTTTTTAGCCCATAATGGAGTCACCCTTATTAGAGGAAATCATGAAGGAGTTGCCAGAGGATTTTTTCCTGGATAATGAAGTTTTCAATTCGCCCCCTAAAGAGTCACCTACTCATACCCGTTCAGAACCTTCAGTTTTACGAAAACTGTTAACAGAGGCTAAAGTAGGAACCCCTCAAAAGGATGACGTATCTACTTTGAAGTCTGCCAAGGTAGGAATTTAAAAACTCATATTTTCTTTATTGTTTGGAAAAGTTTAGTATGATCGATTGAAAGTTTTAAATATTATTACTTTTTTTCAAAAGAGACTTAATTTAAAGATATATTTTTTAAAATGTTACAAGTTTAATTTTGCTTTTCAAACTAAATTTATTTAAAAATTGTTCCTCTAAAAATTAATGAAAGTAAAATTATCATACTAAACTTTTTCATTTGCATGAAAAGATATTTCTATGTAACAATATTTTGGAAGGGACATTTTCTAAGGGTGTTTCATTTGGGTCAAAAAATTTTAGTGATGTTTAGTGATTATCCTATTTTAAAGAGTGTATTAAGAAAACGTTTAGAGAATAGCTATTTCTTCGTTTAAAAATAGTGAGTTAAAATTTTTAAAAGGTAGCAAAAATAGTTCATTTTTATTTAGTAAACTAAATTTTAAAATTGGGCTTTTTTATCTTTACAGACTTGCTCTATTTGGAACTCTCCTTCTAAACAGTCACCTACTCAAAAACATTCGGGTACTTCTCTGTTATGTCAGCTGCTAACAAAGCCCAAAGTGTGGAACTCTCCTTCTAAACAGTCACCTACTCAGAAACTTTCGGGTACTTCTCTGTTATGTCAGCTGCTAACAAAGCCCAAAGTGATAGCTCCTCAAAGCGAAAAGATATCTGCTTTAAACATTGTTAAAATTCACTTCTATTAAAGCACGTTGGTTTGATTAGCAGATGAGTCATTCAAAAGGTCGATACTTTATTTCTTATCTACCCACACATGGGTAACCTATTGGAAAAGACTGAATAGTGTTCTTACATTGTTTTCTCCCAAGGCGAACATCTAATTATATGCATAAAAACTTTTTGTACAATTAATATATAAACGAATAAATATTTATTGAATTTTGGAAAAATTCATAATGATTTTAAATTGTAAAAGTTTCCGATTAAAATAAAGTGTGTTTACTAAAGATTTTGAAGATTTGTGTTTACTAAATCTCGATTACAAAACAGTTTAAACTTAACTACGATTTTTCCTTCTTATAAAATTGCAGTTTGCGCAATCATTAGATAAGAACTTGTCTTCTCCATTATTCAAGTAAGTGTAGATAGTAGATGTGTTCGAAAAAGGTGAGTACAATTTATATGTGAATTCTCTTAAACATTTAGAAAATATTTGTCAAGAATTTATTAAACTTAATCAAGAATTTCAAAAGTAATTAAAGTATGTAAGATATGTTCAGTCAAATTCTAGTGTATTCAAAACAAAGTTTTGACTTTAGAAAATTTTACAATATAGTTAATATGAAAATTATTTTTAAATAAAAAACGCTAAGCTTTTAAAATCACATAATATTTATTGATCGTTTTAAATAGCAGTTACAAAATTATGCAAAAAGGGTACAAATATTTTATTTCCAACAATATTTAGCTGTCGACAATTCAATGTTCAAAATTTGGTCTAATGTCCAATTAGAACCACGTTGACAGAACTTCTCAAAGGAATTTATTATTTTTGAAAAGGCTTCCTCAATATGAACAGGTAAATTTTGGTTCGTCAATTCGAGCACAGTTTTAGAATGAAAAAAGGGAGTAGCAGTCTCTACGTCCCCCTCATTAGTTACACGACTAACAATAGCTTGTACAGTTGCATACCATTTTATAGACATTTTTACTTCAATCTGATAATGTAATTCGTTCGAAACGTCTGGACGAACACTATCAAAAAATGTGATAAAGTCTTTGTCGTTCTCCTCATTCGATTCGATCATAGTTTTAGTAAAAATACCGAGTGCATTAAATCTTTCAAAATGCTTAACCTTTTCATATAACATATCTTTTAAAGAGGATGATTTAACGGGTTTGCATAAATCCTTATGTGAAGTATCCACATGACGAAATAAATCAGACTTTCGGTTGAACAGTTCGGCACAATGCACACATTTATATTCCTTAGCAGGCTTATGAATCTTTTTATGTAAAATTAAGTCCCGCTTTTTTTAAAATACTTCCAAACATTCATTGCGCTTAAATTGTTTAATAGGTTTATGGGTAATCTTATGTTTAAACAAATCACGTTTAATCGAAAACACTTTATCACATTCATTGCAATTAAATTGCTTGGTAGGCTTATGGATAATCTTATGTTTTAATAAATCACGTTTAATCGAAAACACTTTATCACATTCATTGCAATTAAATTGCTTGGTAGGCTTATGAATAATCTTATGTTTTAATAAATCACGCTTTCTCGAAAACACTTCTCTACAAAATTCACAATTATAAATTACTGGGGTCTTTGAATGAATCTTCCTATGTTGTTGTAAATCACTGTTTTGAACAAATGATTTTTCGCACAAATCACAAGAAAATGGTTTTTTCTGCAGGTGAGAATTCATATGTCTTTTTAACACAAATTTTCGAGAAAAGGCTTGGTTGCACACATTACATACAAAAGGTAACTTTCGCAGATCTGATGAAGAGGCTGACACTTCAGTATTCGAAACAGGTTGTGATGAAACTTCCATGTCTTGGTCCTTTAATTCTGGAGAAAGGTGTTGGCTCATCATGTTGAAATCAGGAGAATGCATAGCTTGTACCACTTCAGTATTCGGAACAGGTTGCGATGAAACTTCCATGTGGGGGTCCTTCAATTTTGAAGAAAGAGGATGACTCATCGTGTTGGATTCAGATGAATGGGGGACTTGTTCCATTTTAATACTAACTAAAATTACCGAACAGTCGAAAGCATCTTCACACAGCTACCCCAGCACTTGGAATAATGAAAACGTCTCGTTGCACGCAAATTTATACACTCATAGAGGGCGCGCATGTGCATTAATAATAACGAATGAACTGTGATTGGTGATGATATCACGTGACATACATTACATAACTTAGAAAAATTTGAACTTGATCTCTATTTCAAAATGTATGTCTAACGTTCACTGTGCGTAATGTTTATTTCAAATATTAAATAAATTTTAAGAAGTGTTACTAACATTACTATTTATAAACCACGATATATTTATTAAAACTTTCATGTTGACGAGTGTTATGAGTGATGACTCATTCATGACATGTTTGAAGTAGTCTCGCGGTTAATGAATCAATTAAAAAAGTATCCGTTTTTAAAGGTCTAATTTTATAATAGTTAAATCCAAAAAAAAAAAAAAAGTAACACATGCATTAAATTGCTAATAAATATTCCAATTTTATTTTAAATAAATCGATAAGAAAAAATGACCCCCCAATTGGATATAAATTCTATATTAATAAAATCATTTAAAAATTGTGACGCAATATTAAATCTAAATTATTCAAAAAATTCGTTTTGTGTGACATAATATTAATTATTCATTCATTAAATTCACAATCAGTGAGATAATAAAAATCTTAAATTAATTATTTGAAAATCTTAATTTGTACCCCACCATTAGTCAATCGAAATTAAAATCTAATATCCTATCACGATAAAAAGGAAAACCCCTTATCTAGATAAAGTGATTCACTTCTGAGTGTTCCCAAAGATAACGCACGATGACCACGGTTCAGTATAGTAGACATTTTCCTAAAAAACACGCGTTTTTTTAGGCTCTGAAAGTCATTTTAAGTAAAGTAAGTGTGTTAAATTTATGTATTTAACAGTTTTATTCTAAAAAGTGTAATATTAGTGTAAATTTGTAAAAAATGCGTTTTTTCCCAAAATCTTATTAAAAATTCAAAGTGTTTGAATAGAAACGTTTAAAAAATCGATTTTCTAGTTTTTAAAAATATGAAACTTTTCGAAAACATGCGTCAATAAAATTTGAAGGTACAAATTCAAACGAATCATTGAATAGGTAACCCCATATTTTACAAATATATAGATATTCATTTAGGGGTATGGGGTATACATTTCCTAATATCTTTATGAATGGCATTTCATGTTTTTTTTTTTTTTCCAAAATATATTTTCATATAAATTAAGCAATACATGCAAAAAAATTGCATAACAAATCGAAAACTGATAGCCTTAAAATATCCTAACAATTTCTATTTTTGTATAAAACCGAGAAAAAATATCTACTCATCTAACACGTATTCAAAAAAAAAATTCTAAAGTTTACTAGTACTATTAAAAAGGTGGGATAATTTTGACGACCGATTATCTACACTATGGATAAAGGGAGGGAGTGCCCTTCGTCATGGTCTTTCTAAGGGAACCTAACCCGAATTTACGCATGAAAATCTATAGCTCAAACAATTATTTTCAAACCTTCCATTGTTTAAAATTTGTTATTATTTTACAATATTACTTCCCTCCTCCCTTACAGTTATAATGTTCATTTCCTGTATATGTAGTTTTGGTAAAACTTTCCAGACTAAACCCAAAGTATGTTTTAGCAAGATTTAGATCCTTAATATTGAAAGTGATATGTATATATATATATATATATATATATTTTAATGAAACTTTTAAAACAGGTGGATTCTTCCATATGTTTAAAAGTTGTTTTCAACTAGATTTTTCACAGAGATTTGCTTACATTTTCTTTGCAAAGTTTGTATGTATTTATATTTTTTGAAAATACATTTATACAACACTAAGAATCTATATTTCAAGAAAAGAAAAAAAAGATACATAATTTCAACATCATGTTATTATCAAAAGAAATTTTTCTAATAATAGTGAAAAATTACAGCCATGCGAATAAAAATAAATGCATGCTTCAAATTTTACATTAAATTTTCCATCTTACCATTTTCATTTATTGGCATAATTTTGAAATACTTTCCACATGAATTTTCATTTTTAACGAGAGAAGTTGCATTTAATTATCTTACCAGGGATTTGCTTGGATTTTTTTTTCACACAATCATGTTTTTGCGAAATTGTGAACTTCTAAAAACTGTGAATGAAATGTGAAAAATGTAACCAGAATTTCGCAAATTCGAAACTATCATATTCAAGTTCTTATTTAGACATTATTGAGATGGTCTTTTGTACATATAAACAGCTAGATAATAGATTCCTTGGTTATTGCACCTATTATACAACAGGGTTTTTTTTTTAATTCTAAAATCATTGCATTTGTGAAGGATTTAATTTGGAGATTGTAAAAAAATTTTGAAATGTTTATTTTTAAGAGAAAGAATTTTGTTAAAGGTCATATGTTTTAAGGAGAAAAAACTGTGAAGGATCCTTTAAGAGACTCAAATTCTTTTTAAAGAGATCCCTGCTTACAGATAAGATTTTACATTTTAAGGTTTTCATGAGGGACACTTTAGTGTCCCTCATGAAGAAACCCTCATGAAAAAATCTCATGAAATCCCATGAAAAAAATATAAATAAAAGTAACATTAAAGTAAGATTACATGCATTAAGAACATGCGTCAGACATGTCGTCGTGAACAAGAATGTAGCAATTATAAAATTTTGACTACATTATTTTATAAATAAAATTTCAATTTTTTCAATTTGGAAAAATTAAAAAATAGACCTTCGGAAAAAAAAAACTGAAAAAAACAGATTTTTTTCCCAACTTTTCCGGGTTTTTTCAAAGCATTCCCATCTGTAATTGTAATTATTTTTCCCGTAAATAGATTTTCATATGATGAAGAACAACATTTAAAACATGTTTGCAATTGGAACTATACGTATAATACTAACTGTTCCGGTATTAGCTATTTGACAAAGGTAAAAACCACACCCTGTATATACATATAACTTGTTTATTGCTAAAAATGGTGTTATTTACTTTTAATTCAATTATTCTCTTTATCACATATTTCAAGAATCAATGCTTTTAAATCATTAATCAATCATTCTCCATGAAAGCATACACATTTTGTACACAGCATAAGTTTTAGAAACTGTGTTCTTTAAATTTTTTACACAATATTGTTAGATAAACTTTATATCTCTGAAAAATTAACATGTGAGTAGAGCATGTTGAAATGTTCTGAAGTTGGTTGACGAAACAAATGGCTACTTCTTACATGAATACACATACTTTACATATACTTTAGTTAACTAAATATTAGGACTGTTCTATTCGCTAAGGAATTACACATTTTCAATCCTATTTCATATTGACTTATGACATTTTAAATGAAATGTTATCATTTGCCCTCACAACAAATCTTTCACTGAAAATGGTACGAACTATTTTGAAATGCAATTTCAAAATTAACCGCTAAGTTTGTTTTTCGAATTCAAAGTAGTATTTAGATTTAGTCCATTTTAAAGTGTCTCCAGTTTAAAGTTTCGTAACTTTATAATTTCCTTCAATTTACATATTTGTATCTTATAAAATTGATTTAAATAATATTCGTCCTAGATCTATTTCGAAAGCACACTTGCTTGTAAGTAATTCTAGAATATTTTGATATATTTCTTACCCTTATTAAAAATTTAAAACATATTATTTTAGGATATTGATATTTTCTTAATAAAAAATGTAAAAATGTTGAAAATTCTTTTGAGATTGGTAAAAAATGCGTCACAGAAAGCTGTAAAATCTAAAAGTATTTAAAGATTTTCAAATTCAGAAATACAGGATAACTTCATAAATAAAATTCAAGGATTTTTCTCAAATCTTATTATCTTCTTCTCTCAACAACATAAAATTTTCTGTCATATTCACGGATTCATTTTTGCATGTAAATGCATAAAATTTGCAGGTAATATACATAATGATCGAATAAAATGTTTCCAAAATGGGGCACACTTCAATTATTACAATCAATTCCTCCTTGAAGAACACTGTAAAAAAAATTCCGCAACGTTCCTGGGAAAAAATGGGCACCTGAGTTGCCCATTATTTCCAAGAAACATTTCTTGAAAATGACTGGAACTTTACTGTATATGTTAAAAACTTTCTACAGAAATGCCAGTAAGTTTCCTGCGAAATACCATGAATATTTCTGTTGACAGCAAAACATTACTGACATTTCACAGCATGCGGGATCCGCAGACGATTTTTACATTTCCAGTTGACAATTTTCGCTTTATTATCATTATTTGTTAGAATGAAAAAATATTTTGAAATTGACATCAAAATTATTATTTATAATTTACACGAAAAAATAAATTTTCAGTTAAAATTCAATAAAGTAAATATATATATGATATATTGTTTCTGAACTCTGCTTAAAATATAAAAATATATAAATGTAAATAATAATTAGAAAAAAAAATCTAGACATAAAATATTTTGGATTTTCGTCAGTAATTATGTTAGTTTACAAGTTAGATAAAATACATATAAATTTTCATGAAAAAAAAACCTAAACGTAATTGTATATTTTTTCCGAAAAAAAAAATTCAAATTTGCAGCAATTCAAAATGTCAAATATATATCAAATTTAAATCGAATTGTATCAAAGTGTTAAATTATAAAATTAATTAAAAAAGAAAAAAAATCAAGAGGTAGCATCGAACTCGGGCCGTACGGGTGGCGTGCGAGCTTTCTGCGTCCACACCACAAAAGACACGTTGAGAGCTGCAAACTAATGGGTATTTGAAACGTATGCTAAACCTCGGCATCTAATTTCTGAAAATCTAAGGCCCATTTGAAGAAATCCTTTCTCAAGAATAATTAGAGATAAGAACTCTAAAACATACTTTAAATTAATCAAAATCGGTGAGAATCATGTTTGATGGTCCCCTAGTTAATGGAGATCCAAATAATAGGTATATTTTTTTTACACGGTCTGCTCGTTAAACATTCCACAGACAAGTACGAGAGATAATCTCTTAGCGATGTCACAGAGGTATTGTATTTTCATTTGAATTGTCTTGACAATAGAGACGTAAAGGATTATGTCGTCTATTGATTTATTTGCATTCCATATTGATTTTTTTACATTCATTTAAGGAATTCGTTTTCGACACTCGCGCGCGAGCAACGGATTATAGCAAAAAAATAATAAATGGCGGCCGCAGCGTTTTGCTGTTTCTAAATTTTGTTCAGGAACGTTTCAGATAAGAAAACCAGAATTTCACAGGAAAGAGCTAAATTATTCTGAAAACCTGAGAAAAGGCGAAACGTTCCTGGATTTTACATGTAACGTTACCGTTTTTTTTTTTTTTTTTACAGTGAAGGCCCATCTCGAACAGTCACGTAAATAGACTTAACACTCCAAGTTTGACTGAATTTAATAAAAGATTCTTTGCATTTATAAAAAAAGGGAAACAAAGGTGTTCGGCTTATTGGTATTTGAATGAGAACATATGGAAATTTTATGCTTTATTAATGAAAATGCATCAAACATTGATTGCAAAATATTTTTTTCTTTTTAGAAAGTATGCACATCAAATTCAATTATCACCCCTCACACACACACCCTCCCAAAAATTAAACTCGTTTGCTTCGCTCTCAGAATTTTAAAACTGACTCAGTTACCGTTCGAAAATCATCGCATTGAATTAAATCGTGAATCTCGACTGAATGAGGTCGTTCAGTTACAACACTGCCGGTGACAAAAGAAAGATTGGCGATATTCGTTCTAGAACTTTCAGTTTCTACTCGTATGACAATGGGTTTTGATTATCAATTCTCACCGAATTACGCTATAGGTAGCCGGTGCATTTAAGATAAGCCATAAAGTAAAGTTTATAAGATATTTTTAGATGCCTTGTTGTCCTCATTTCTTCAAAAAGTTCAAATTTTTTATATCACTTCCGAATCTAGACTTAAGTATTCTAAGCAATTAAACCATTCATTTCGTGAACTCTGAAAACATTAATTAGATTTCTTAACTTTAATTCCACCTTAAGCAAACTTTATGATTAATTTCTATGATTACTTAATATAGATATATTAAGAAATTCCTTATACAGGGTGTCCGGTCTCAACGGTGTCCAATGGCTAATTCCTACACCGTTAGTCATAGACATATAGCTCCAATTACAAAAATGTTTTAAATCAGGTAAAGAAATATTTTAAAAGCGATTTGGGTCAATAAAAACATTTCTTAAAAAATTACGAAATTTAAATTTTTATACGGTCCCCCGGTCCTATAAGTTATATTTAGTAAAATTTTCCTATTACACTGACAAGTAAGACAAAAAAGTCCCATTCATATAACGCTAAAATTGAGCGAGTTATGAAACTTTAAAAATGCATGACTTATGCCACTTTTCTGCTCTGAAAACAAATGAGTTCGGCTTGGCTTTGAGGGATCACATACCAAATGCTTAAAGTATTCGAAGATCTTATTTCATGTGTATCTGCGCTTTGAAAAAAAATTTACATGTATTACGATTAAGTTAACATTTATTAATTTTCACATTGACTAAAATAACATGTTTTATTTTGTCAGGATTTGAGACTGTTTCTTTTAACAAAAATTATGCTATTTTTATAAGATTTTATGTTACGTAAGTTGTATGTATATTTTTCCAGTTCAAAATTTGTTCTTGAACTTTAACTCACTTTTAAATATCCGATCGAGATTACATTTTACATACTGGCAAAAATCTAATAACAATCTAATATTATTATGATTTTCGGTGGTTACCATTTATACTTATTTTACAGGATAACACAAAAAATTTCGGATAGATTAGCGCCAAGAAGTTTAAGAAAAAGTTTTAGATTAGATAATACAAGACTGCGATTGTTGGTTTTTTTTTAACATTTATGTTTCCCTTTGCACTGGATCCGAAAATTACATTAATTTTTGACCATCATGTCAGGATATTTCCCAAATCATAAATTGTCAAATTTAAAGAATAACAAAAATCGGATACTATAAAGTAGAGGAGATGGCTGTGTTTTTTAACTTTTGATAATTGATTTTTACGTAGTTTGCACTGAATCTGAAAATGACCTTCATTTTTAACCATCACGTTAGAATTTTTTTTCAAATCATAAATGTGTAAGTTAAAATACAGCGAAAATCTCATAATATAAATCATATGTAAAACATTTTTTATTTTTATTTTATTTTATTTTATTTCATTTTATTTTATTCAATAATTTATTCGATATTTTTGCTTATCCTGGAATTCTTACAGCTAAATAGCTGAGTGGTCCGATGAGATGAGGGAGGAGATTCAATTTTAACTTTGAAATTTGCGAAAAATCCTGATGTGATGGTTAAAAATGAAGGTCAATTTCGGATTCAGCGGTACAGAATACATAAGAATCAATTATCAAAAGCTGAAAAATATGACATAACCCAACTTTTGCAGGCTAGTGTAATCTAATAATATTTTAAAATACGTATAATTTTGTAAAGAATTGAGGCTGTTAATTTAGCATCATTTTATTTAAAAAAAATCTGTTTTTACTTTCTTCTTAAATGTTTATTACAAATTGTATATTTTGCATTAATATGTCAGAATGATTAAAGATTTCAAATTTATATTGCAATGTTAATTTTACTCTCAACCATTTTTTAATATATCTGACGAAATTATATTTCGAATAAATTTGTGAATGACCCCCAATTTGCAGCAAAAAATATGCTCCAACTTTAAACAGCTATTACTCGGTCAATTTTAATCGTAGATTAACGGGACTTTTTGTGTATTACTTGTCAGTGTAAAAGGAAAATCTTACTAAATATAACTTATAGGACCGGGGGATCGTATAAAAATTTAAATTTCGTAATTTTTTAAGAAATGTTTTTATTGACCGAAATCGCTTTTAAAATATTTCTTTACTTGATTTTAAACATTTTTGTAATTGGAACTATATGTCTGTGACTAATGGTTTAGGAATTAGCCATTGGACACCGTTGAGACCGGACAACCTGTATATATAATTCATTTAGCAATATCGTCATCCGGATTATATACTACTATCGCATAATGTTTTGGTACTAAAGTTCGAGTTTTAGACATGAAATGCTATGAAACGTATATTTTTCAATCAGCCACATACTGTCCTCACCCTGATGTGCGTGGGGCGAAACGTACGTCGTTTCCGCCAGCTCAGTCAGTTTTCAACGCCCAAGAGTGACACACATGTCGTTTGAGAGAACGGGTTGTGCAAACTATCGGGCATCTAACCATTTGGATCTATGAAAAACACTTCATGTGGTGACTAATTAAAATTAGTGATCAAATCCGCGATTTTGTGCCGAACCATCGGACAAAAATCTTGATTAACTCTGATGTTTATACGAAATTGGAAAAAAAAAACAAATATAACGTCGTTTACACCGATAAAATTTCTATATTTTAGTACTTGGTTTATTTTAATTGTTTCTCACACTAGGAAGTAGCAGCGACAAGAAATTTAAACATGTCGCCAAGTTGAGACCAAGATGAAAAAATTCATCAAGAAAATCCATATGCGTACGAGTCCAACCACTCAGAAATACAGAGATACGTAGCCTGCATTGATTGAGGCAGAAATAACAGCAGTCGGAGCCGCTGGGGTAATATAAGACCGGCCCGAATGGGTCCGGAATGAGCGACCGACCGAAGCGACAGGCAAGTCCAGCTACTAGCATATCGGAATTGCATTCCAAGAGCCAGACAACAATTCTATTATGTCTGCACGGAAGGGACGAATCCAATGATACTATAACCGATGTGCCCTAGGTCAAGACAGCGGTCAATAGGGGTCTCCTAATGTCGCTGTCCCACGTGCCACCGCCCGGAACGGAATTTCACTACGCTGGTGGCTACAAGCAACTCCGCATGCGCTTCATGAAGAACGAATTCGGATCCCTGAACCTGTTCAAGATGTGTCATCCCAAATCCTCTGCCTCTCTGAACGAGCCGTTCGTTGCTGGAATCGACTTCTCTAAACATTCGGTTTGTCGCAACTACATGCGTTCCCTAAACTTCCGATAATTCCCACAGCTTAGCAAATCCAACGGCTTCGCGTATCCACCCAAACCACCTCATTTGCCTTCACTGACCCTGGTGGAAGTAGCCCAGTAAATGTAGACCAAAAAGGGGGTCGATAGGTAAGAAATTCATAATGAGCTAAAATTTTCAGGATTAGCTCCTGGATATGTATAGAATGGATCCTGAAAAGTCACAAAAAATTCGATGTCGGCTTCCATCCAAAATGGCGGATCAACTGTGGTCGCCTAATAATTGCACCTTGTTGGATGTTTTTCTGCATGTTTACGTCAAAAGTGAATATTTTTCGCTTCTAAGGAAACCAATGCAGTCAGCAAGTATGCTAATTTGAATATGAGCTTAGGTTTATAAAATAAAGAAATTATAAATGTACGGTAATACGATTTATTTAAACTGAAATTATTTTAAAAAAATAAAAATCGTTTTTTCCTTTGGAGTTTTCACCTACATTTTCACACACGGGCATATTTTAACAAAAAATGCAGATAAGAATAAGAATAAAAGGTAGTGAATGAAGAAATTTTTTACGCATGCGCTCCATACAGACATGGGAGGGGGTTGGAGAGGAATGTGGGTTTGTTGACGCCGGCTCTGCTCACAGTTTATTGTTTCGGCCAAAGGCTTGACTGTGCGTGGTCATTTTCGCTTCTGTTTCTGCTCCGTTTAGCTTTTTATGTTCGAATATAGTTCAAATGGATTGTGATCCGTTGTGTGTGATTTGTGGTGAAGCACTGAATGTTCGTAAAACAGTTACAGTGACAAGGGGCCTTCAAACCCATATCTATATTCAGCAAATGGAAGAATTGATGGAGAAAATGGAAAGCAATGAATTTTAAAAAAATGTTGACGGTTATTTTACTATTCGCAGAAAAGACAGGGCATGGAGTGGAGTTGCACCAGACATGATAATAGAACAGAGTCTCATGAAATCCATAAAAGTAGCAGGAGGCTTAACACATGGCCGAGGAATGGAAGATTCCACTTTGTTCAGATGGATTGCTTCTTGCCCAATGAACATGAAAGTATCGGAAGTATTAGAAGATTTTTGAGAAAAAAACTTATATATGCTCAGAACAACACGTTGAATTTCGGCCTTCCAGACAATCAAGAAATGATTCTGATTTGAATAAGCTATCCGAATGGCTACTGCTTCACAATCCTTTCGATAAGCAATGTCCTAAACATTTGTTGATGAATATAGCTAGTGGATTGGTTGCTGATGATAAAACAAACTGTGACAATGCAAAGAAAATTGGTGAAAATTTACTGTCTTCAATCATAAAATGTTCATTTGGGAAAATATTCGGCAACAAATAACACATTGATAAAAAGGAATTCAACTGTGCTATTCAATTCTCTACAGTTGTTTAGGATTGCTGCTGTACTCAAGTCAACTTATAGAAAATCTACGAGACTACCTCAAATACGAAGTGGCTCCTCAACCTCCCTCCCTCTTTGATGAAGTTTCAATGAGGAAGAATGTTACTCAACTTTAGCTGCTATCATTGAAACAACTGAGCCTTGTGTTGAACCTCCACCAACTTGCTCGTTTATTGTAGATGGAGGATTTCTTTTCCATGCATTGGTTTGGAATGAGTCCGACACCTACAGAGATATATGCCTCAAATATGTTAGATTTGTCCAGAAACACTTCTCTCCATGTGAAGCAGCTGTTTTTGATGGGCACACTTGTGCCGTATCAACTAAAAGTGTAGAGAGGCAAAGAAGGTTGATGTCAAAAATGTCTGCAACTTTTGCTTTTGACGAAAACATGGTGAACAAGCTACCTTAAACAAGCTGTTTTTTATGGAACTCCGAGAACAAGGCTAAGCTTATTCGAATGGTCATGGGCTACTTCCAGGTCGAAGGAATAACTACCCTACAGGCGGATGATGATGCTGATGCACTAATCTGTACAACAGCAATTAATTCAAGTAAGACCAATTCTAGATTAGCCACAGTTGTTGGTACTGACACAGATCTGCTGACCATTCTCATCGCACGAGGTAACCCAGGAAAACCACTCTTCTTTCTACGACCTTGCGAACAAAATTGCTATAACATATTTAAAATTCAAAAATCACTTGGCCCAATGAAGGATTCCATTCTCTTCCTACATGCAGCAACTGGATGTGATACCACATCAGCAATTTTTAGGAAGGGGAAATCCTCAGCTTTTAAATTGATAAAGAAAAACCATGAGCTGCTTTCTTTGACTTCCTTATTCAACAGTCCTCAACTTAAACCCCAAAAGGTAATTGAAACTGGGGAGATATTCCTGAAAAACTTTTTGGGGGGAGAGAAAGTTGACTCCCTAGATGAGCTGCGATACATCTGTTACAATAAAGAAGTAACCAAAAATCTCTCATCAAAATTTAACCTGGCCGTTCTTCCACCAACAAGTGCAGGAACTTCGCAGTTACTCGCAGCACTTCGGGTTTATTTTCAAGTCCAACAGTGGCTGGGAAACAACCTAGATCCTACTGAATGGGGATGGTTCATGAAAGAAGGCAGATTAAACCCATTACCTTCAACACTTCCGAAGATCTTCTGCAGCTTATCTCTTGTGATTGTAAAATAACAGCTGCAAGGGACTGTGATGAAAGATGTCAGTGCAAGAAGGCAGCTCTCCATTGTTCTAGGTTTTGTACCTCTTGCTTAGGAGAAACATGCACAAATTCAGTTCGTCCTATTAACGGATTTGAAGACGACGATAACGGTTACGACGTTGAATGAGTGGCATTCTGGTAATTTTGTTTAAAGTTTATTTACCACAAGATTATTAGCTTATTTATTACAAGCATTACTATAATATTTTATTGTACTTTTACTTTTACTTTGGATTTAAATTTTTGTGCCTTGTAATAAATAATTTTAACTTGTTCTAATTTTCTTTCTTTTTTTCCATCACAGTCCTCTGACAAACATTTCTATATAGAAAAATGGAATATCTGTCATTTTTTAAAACAAAATTTTAAAAATAATCTCACAAATAGGATTACGAACATACATATAGCTTGACAATAGTTTCTTAAGTCGAAGGCAGGCTGAGGGCAAACAAATTCTATTAATTTGACGACAAATAAATGAATGTAAAACTCATTCGTAGCTTTTATTTTGATAAAAACTACGTACAAGTCTCGACTAATCGACTGAGGCCTGGGCAGGCATCTCTTTGCGGGACCCCTACACCTTAAGGTTCTTTTACAAGACCATTAAAAAACATCAACAGAGAGGTTTTTTTTAGCAATTTTATTGTTTTTTTCGGCCTTTTCTGGCATGTGGGCTCGGGGCACATATCCTGTGTGCCCCTATTTTAGTCAGGCTCTATGTACACATTAACACAGGATGTAATTAGAGGTCACAGAATTTTTCAGAAGTAAAAATATATTGATATATGACTTAGAAATGAAAAAAAAAATTGGACGATGCAAAAAGGTCTTAGCGGCCATCTTTGATCGGCCATTTTGGATAGAAGCACACATGAGAACTTTTGAAACTTTTAAGGGTTTTTTTTACTTGTCATAAAGAGCTAATTCTGAAATTTTCAGCTCGTTATGAATTACTTAGCTATCAAACCCTAAATTTACTGGGCTAATAAGCGACTTATTTCGCTTCTACTATTGTTTAGGCAGATACGGTGACTGTGTCACGCGGGGGGGAGCTGCTGGATACTGTGTCAGGTGATAAACGTGCAAGCGTGCAACCAACATCGTGCATCGGCTTCCACGTACTCTGAACGACAACTATATCATAAATGAGAACATGAAGTGCTGTCTCATCCACAAGTCTTCATATATAATCGGACCGGAAATTTCCAGCTGTAGCAGGCGAAATAAATAAGTATCTTCCTTACGAGTTTAATTTTTGCCATCGATTTGCGTTTCATTTTCGACAGTGACGCATATCGAATTTCACAGAATATCTAGTGGGAAGTTTCAACTCCTATCCACTTGTTTTTCATCTTTCTGTGTTTTCTTTCGTGGGGGGGCTAAAACTTATGATAAAGCATCACCTTATTAAATTTTTATATATTACAAATGAATGCGCCTCGTTTTGTTACTATACCACGCATTTAAGAAAAAAGCAAAAAACAATTTAATTTAGATAGTTTGGTAACGAAAATCGTATGGCTAAAAAACTATTTAGGTGTCTATAAAATAGCATTATTACCTTTAAATATCCTTGTATTTTTAACACATACTTATCAAAACCCATATTTTATGTAAGTACTTTCTATATGAACTGCTGCAAAACTGATATGCTCACAATATTCTAACAATAACTTAATTCTTGGAAATCTTCACATAATAATTTGATAGAATACAATTGTGTGAATTGTTTATTACAAAGACATTATCAATTTAGTACTCATGTGTTGAATTCTTCAGTAACATTACGATGTCTGAATTCACTCGCTTGATGTCTCCATGTTGTAAAGCATTTCATCGAATTAGTCTCTGTATCCAATTGCAATGATAATAAATTTCTTAATCTTAGAAATTATGTTAAGTATTCACATGATATTTGGCATTGTTTAAGCCCTCCATAAATCTCATTGTGCCTGAAATAGTTGAAAGGAACAGATGTGATAATTCAAATAATCAATAAACATTTTACATATATTTGACGAAAAAGTTTCAAAAATGTATTTACGTAAGCAAATTGGAATATCATCTACATTATGAAATTCTAAAATATTTTTTAACTAAAATAAAATTTACACTTTATTAATTGTATTTTTAATCGTAAGTAAGACCATTAATGAAATGACTTTAAAAATGTTTGGCTACGTGTACATATAACTTTTTATTACTTTTTTCTATCTTTACAAGAAGAAAGTATTGGATTCGTAAAAATTTTCGAAATCCAGTTTTCGACGGATTAACACGTTTTAGGGGTCAGAGATCCCCAAAAACATGTTTTTGCAAAATGTCTGTCTGTGTGCGACACAAATTTTGTTGGCACTCTATCTCATGAACTAATGAACGGAATTTAATAAAACTTTAGATTCAGTTAGTTTCGGATATAAATTGGCGCTGAATAATTTTTGGCATAAATCGCCCAGGATGTGGCGCTTCTATGCTGCATTATTCATGATTTCTATATAAACTATATGTCAAGAACTAAAGCACGGATTTTTAGAAAACTTCAGATTCAATTAGTCCTTGATATAATTTGGTGCTGATAACGTTTTGGTGTAAATCGCCCAAAAGGTGGCGCAGCTATGCTGCATTATTCATTATTATAGCAATAGCTCTATCTCAAGAACCAATGCACGAATTTATTTCAAACTTAAGATTCAGTTAGTCCCTCATATAAGTTAGTTTGTTTAGTTTTTGGTGTAAATTGCCCAACAGGTGGCGGTACTATGCTGCATTTTTCTCGATTTCCGCAATAGTCGTATCTCAAGAACTAATGCATGAATTTTCAACAAACTTTAGATTCAGTTAGTCCCTGCTATAAATTGATCCTGTTACGTTTTTGGTGTAAATTACCCAGCAGGTGCCACGGCTATGCAGAACTTTTTACGATTTCCTCAATAGCTCTATCTCAAAAACTAATGCACGGATTTTCATCAAACTTCAAACTCAGTTAGAAGTTGACATAAGTTGTTGCTGATTAGATTTTGGTGTAAATCACCTAACCGGTGTCGCTGTTATAATGCATTTTCAGGAAGTATTAACATGTATGAGATAGAGAAGAGTTTTGGGATTGCCACATCCGATTAGTTTAACTTGTCTTGTGGGTTCGTTCGGCCAATTTTAACACACTTCCTGTGCTAAATTGACCTAAATTTTGGTAATGTGATGTATTGCCGGCGAAAATACAATATTCTGTAATATAATGTTTTAACACTTTATACCCCGACGGTACTATAAAATACCGTTAAAATAACTTGTTATAAAATACATTTAATGCCTCGATTAGTTCTATTACTGTTTAGAATGAGTTGTAGATACTTTAGTTTATCTTGTTCCAAAAGCATTATTGGCTTCACAAAACAAATGTATTTTTAAAAGGATAGTTTCTTTTCATCTGCATCTTTTCAGCTTTTTTGACGTAAAAAGATTGTGGGGAAATATTTCTATATTTATATTGTAAGAGCATTATATTTGTACATTTCCTAATTCTATAACATAGGGTCAGATGGGATAATTATAACCAGGGGGTAATTATGACCGCCGTCATACTGGAGATAACTGTGATGGTAAAAAAAATTTTCAAGCTTAGATATTAACCTCATAATGTATATTTTATCTTAGGTATTCTTTATTATTAGTCTGAAGTCTTTTTGAGATCAAAATAGCAATTTGAAACTAAGTCTATAAAATTTTTGATAAACGGATTTGTTACTTTGGAGTTCAAAATGGTCATAATTACCCCAAACATATGTGTATTGGCAAGTATAAAGAGAAGATATAGTGGTCATAATTTCCCCACTAGTGGTCTTCATTACCCCAAACATATGTGATTGTGAGTTTTTGGTGGGGTAATTATAACCATCCTTTTAACTTTAAAAGAAAAACAGCTATGATAATTAAAACTTTTAAAATGTGTTCTTAAAGGATCAGCGTTACTTCCTATGTACTAAAAACAGCACTTTTCCAAATAAAAATAAGCAAAAAAAAAAAAAAAAAAATAGCAAAGTTGAAAATGTAAAAAGTGGTCATAATTACCCCTCCTGACTATACTAAAAAAAGATTTTAAATGAAAGATTTGAGTGGCGGTATAAATATTGCACAAAATACTTATACATTCAAATTTAGTAATTACTTTTAATTGACAAAATCCTTATAAAATTTATTAAATGATTGTGTAAACCTTTTGATGTAATTTCAAAAATCACAAAAAATGCTTCAGGAGAAAAAGTTTTAATGAATTCATCATTTGCGACATAAAAAGTTAAATTCGCCTCCGTCACCCCTTAGGGGGTAAAAACATTTGTTTGATATGTTTATAGCATTTTCTTATTTACATAAAAGTTTTTTATTAATGCAAATCTTTTATCAATTCAGTTAATTAATTTCATTCGGGTTTTAGAGGCGTTCGTAATTATATAAGTACGTAGCACCTATAGTCGCCGTCTGGTCCGTCCGTCCGTCTGTCCATCTGTCCACATATAACAGCACAAAGATTACCCAACCGAATCGTCTGAAATTTAATATATGTAGTAGTTTCAGAATTGTGTCGAGTCATTGCAAACTGTATGAAAATCGAATCAAAACTTGAAAAGATATTAAAAAATGTTTTCTTCATTCTATTAAATCCTATCATACGTAATTAATTCAATGATATCACTTGATAGGTAATGATTATAGGTTGCCATGGTAATTGCGTCCTATTTAAGATAGAGTCATATTATTTCTGAATTACTGAATTTAATTTATATAATCGTAATAAATTTTGTATTCATGCCTTTTTGCATAACCGTGCAAACTGCTATTGCACCAAAATCTGAATATTTATAAAAGTAGTTATAATACAGCGCACCTCATTTACCACGTTTGACGTACAATTTCCGACTAGTTCTTATAATTATTATTAAAACAATTGCATATTTAAGTTTTATGTATCTTAAATAAATGTGTTTCAGTTTTTATTGTTCCACACATCACGAAAAAACAAAAATTCAAATAATTTAGTCGATGGTTTTCTAAGGGAAATTTTGAAGCTATAAAAATATTTAGATGTTTTGAAATAAGATTATTTGAAACCATCATTATTATTATAATTCATATTTATCCAACAGTCCAATTTTATATAAACACTTTCTATATAAATTGATGCAAAACTGATATGTTGACTATATTCTAACCATAATGCAATTCTTAGAAGTCTACACATAATCATTTGATTAATCTATGAATAGAATTCTCTGAATAGCTTGTTACAAACGCATTATCACTTTAGCACTCAAGTAAATAAAGGCATGAAGAATTCCTCAATAACATTACGATGACTAAGTTCCTTTGCTTTACGTCTCGTTGTTGTAATACATTTCATCGAATTACTCTCGTTATCCGATTGCAGTGATATTAAAATTCTTTACCTTGGAAAATAAGTTAAGTATTTCGATAATATTTAGCATTTTTTAACCGGGTAATCGATAAATTTCATTGTGCCAGAGGGAAAAGAGTGAAACTGTTTCAATTATTCAAAAAAGCATTTCAGATGTCTGAAAACAAGTTTTAAAGCATCTTATTCGACAATTCCATTTTTTAACGTAAAGGGAAACTTTATTTATCGCATTGTATCATTAAATCCATTTATCAATTACTTTCTTATTTATGTAATATATTTTTATCCGTCTTAAAATAACTTGATGTATTTTCTTTTAACACTTCTTAACATAGTTAAAAAGTGTTTATGAATTGGGTTTGTCTGTTTGTCTGTCGTCCGGGCGGCTAGCCTTGCTCTAACTCTACTAAATGTTCTCGGATTGCCGTGTAATTTTTATATGTTATTAATGTTTATATAAAATATTTTTATCAGTCTCAAAATAACTTGATGTATTTACTTTTAACACTTTCCAATATAATTGAAAAGTGTTTTTAAATTGAGTTGGTCTGTCTGTCTGTCGTCTGTAGTATTGCCAGTAGTGTTGCGTAGATCGGGGCTCCAAGCACTGGACACGAGTATTTTAAAGAAATTTTCTCCGCCTTATCTAATGGCAAAATTATTAGCAATTAAACATGGAGAAATAAACTGTAAGAAATTCATGGGTTCCGTAGCATTTGGAGCCATAATTTACGCGGAACACCTGGCAACACTAGTCATCTGGGCGGCTGGCCGTGCTCTAACTCTCCTAAATCCTAAATATACTCGAATTGCCATGTAATTTATATGTTTTATAAAGTTTTCTATACAATGTTCGACGTTGAAAATGAAACGTGTAGGATTTATAGTTTGTTTACAGGGACACGAAAAGACTTTCCATTACATTATGGTCTACGGGTAAAAATCGTTTGCGGTGCATTTTGTTGACATAAGGAGATTGATATGAACCACTGAGGTAGACTACAGCACGCTTACTGTGTAGTATAGAATTTATAATATTTATAATTCGTTTACAGTGATGCAAACAATAATTCTATTACATTATGATCTATGACGAAAAATAGTTTGCGGTGTATTTTAATGCTGCTACGATACTTGAAACATAAGGAAATTTAAAAGGATCATTGTGATGCATTACACTATGTTTTCCATTGATTATCAATGGAAGTGTGTAGCATTTAGAGTTCCTTTACAGAGACCCACAAAAGTATTCGGTTACAGGATTTTCTATGATCCACAATTGCTGGAAGTTATATATATACATTCAGGGTGGTTCAAAAGGTCAAGTCCAAACGGCACGTGTGGGTGTGTCAGGTCATGAGCAGCAAGAATTACATAGGAACTGGAGGTCGGAAACGCGATCTTGACGGTTCAATTGCATCGTAACCGTGACGCAAAGAAAAGATAACAAACGGTGTAAAAAGACCTTTATTTTACAAAAACCTTACAAATTACAAATGAATAATGTACAACTCATAACAAGTGCTCAAAATGTGCCCCATTAGCCGTGATGCGTGAAGGCACATTTGGGTGTGTAAAGTCATGAGGAGCAAGAATTACATAAGAACTGGGGGTCGGAAACGAGATTATGCTTGTGCAATTGCATCGTGACGGTAACGCAAAGAAAAGATAACAAACGTTGTAAAAATACCTTTATTTTGCAAAAACCTTAATCGAAGTTCAAAATGCAAATACAAAATGCTACAACTAATAACAAGTGCTCAAAATGTACAACATTAGCCATAATGCATGCTTCACATCGGCACCACATGGAATCCCGAACATGTTCCGATCGGCTTTGTATCGTGGCCACCTCGATCTCCGGATCTAAACCCCCTGCATTTTAACCTCTGGTGATATCTTAAGTCTCTGGTGTACAAAATACCCATTCCAAGGGTCATGGACCCCATCGCACGGATCTCTGAAGCGGCTTCACGTGTCCGGGGGACTGTTGGCCAATTGAAACGTGTTGGCGATTCCATGCGACGCCGATGTGAGGCATGTATCATGGCTAATGTTGTACATTTTGAGCACTTGTTATGAGTTGTAAAATTTTGTATTTGTATTTTGAACTTCGATTAAGGTTTTTGTAAAATAAAGGTCCTTTTACACCGTTTGTTATCTTTTCTTTGGTTTACCGTCACGATGCAATTGCACAAGCACAATCTCCTTTCCGACCCCCAGTTATTATGTAATTCTTGCACCTCATGACTTGAAACACCCACATGTGCCGTTTGGACATGACCTTTTGAACCACCCTGTATAGGAAGTTCGGGTATTATGGAATGGTAGCGCAATATGGAATGCTTCAATATCTGGCACATACGGTGTTGCATCCAAGCGTACATCTGCCAATCGACTTCCTGGTACTCCCACGAAGTATTGCGCTCAATTCTGTTTGGTTATATGTTTTTGGAATGACGGGATGAAATAAAAACTTATTGCCATTTTTTAAAAAATCTTTGCAGGTAAATTAGATAAAATTCGTATTAGTAATAAAATATTATTATTAGTGATGTTAACCAAGTTTAGTATAATGTAAAAAGCAACCTGCTATTATTATTTTTAAATAAGCAAAATTATATTTTAATGTATTTTACAAATTTATTTAAACGTTGCCTTGTATTTTTTCTTTCAAGAAAGGAAATTTTCTACGTTTAAGACAGCTAAAAAATGAGCTCTGTTATTTATGATTTTAGATTAATGCTTCGTTCAAGTATTTTATCGGTGTGGAAAAGGAGAAAATGTGGGAATTTAGATGATGAATGTGATAAAAATATATGTGCGATTCGACTGTGTTTAGAGAAATATTTAAAGACAGACGTAGATATTTATACTGATACTTACTGATTCAAGAAAGGAAAACTTCGGTGCGATAAATGCTGTATTTACTCGAGTAGAACGCGTATCTTGTTTTAGATAAAGAAACACGAGGACATTTATATATAGCCCATAATACGTACTATACTAATTTACTGCCAGAAAATCCAGGATTACAATATAAAAATTCCACAGAATTTTTCTTCTAAAAATTGTGCGATGTTTGTGGCTAGGCTAAAGTAGTCGGATGTGCCAATCCCAAACCTTTCTTCTATCTCAAATATGTTAATACTTCAAAATTCGCTATCATAATGCCAAAATTAAATCACAATATATGCCCATCATGATGATTTTAGATGTATAGGTTCATTGAACTATGCGAATTTAAAAAAGACATGAAATTGATATAGGTTTCACATTTTTCAAACAGATCATTGAATTTCGGCACCCACCCTCTTAAATGTCTTCAACGAAAACTCCCAACTCGAAAATAATAAAAGCGACAACCCTTGGGCAGTATACACCCAAACCTAATAAGTATCTATTTATGTGAAAGTGTAACAGAATACGAAGTTCCATATTAAATTCTATGCATTTGTTTTTAAGATATAGCTGTCGCGATTGGTTAATACAAAAACCTAATCAGCACCAACTTATGTCAAGGTCTAACAGCATATGAAGTTTGATGGAATTCTGTACATTAGTTCTTGATATATCACTATTGCTAAACTCATGTAAATCCTGAAAAATTTAGCATAGCAGCGCCACCTACTGGGCAATTTATACCAAAATCTAATCAGCAACAACTTATATCAACGTCTAACTTGAATCTGAAGTCATGAAAATTAGTGCATTAGTTCTTGAGATAGAGCTATTTCGGTAATCGTGAGAAATGCAGCACAGCAGCGCACCTGTTGCGCGATTTACTTCAAAACCTAATCAGCAACAAATTATGTTAACGTCTAATTGTTACCGAAGTTTGATGAAAATCTGTGTATTAGTTTTTAAGATAGAGCTATTGCAGAAACCATGCAAAATGCAGCATAGCATCGCCACTTGTTGGTAGCTTTATATCAAACATTCGGCAACGTGTAACTGAATGTGAAATTTGGTGATAATCCGTGCATTAGTTCTTGAGTTAGAGCTATTTCGAAAATCGTGAAAAAGTCCATATAGCAGCGCCACCAGTTAGGTGATTTGCCCCAAAAACTGTTAAGTAACAATTTATATCATAGTCTAACTGAATTTAAAGTTATATTGAATTCCGTGCATTGAGCTCTTGAGATATAACGCCCACAAATTTTTGTCACATACAGACAGATATTTTCTAAAAACAGTCAAATCATGTTCAGGACTTTCTAAAGCGTCTAAATCCGTCGAAAACCGGAAGTCGAAATCCTTCACGAAACCAATACGTTCTTCTTTTAAAGATAGAAGAAAATAAAAACATTTTTAATGCATTTATATTTGGTAAGTTTTAACTTTATTATTCATGTATGCTAATTTAGCTTAATTCTCCTGTTTTCAATGCGCAATCCCGGGTGACTTATTTTTTGCTCCATAATTCTTGAAAAAACCCACAGCAGATATACCTATGGACTTCTTAAGGGATCTAATGAAGGTGTTGATATATAATCAACGCCTACTGCTAGAACCATACGCTTTTTATAACTTTCCAAACGTCTTTGTGCATTGTTGCCTTGCAACGCTTCAACGATGCCTAAGTTCTGTTTTAACCTTGATTCGTAAAACATTTTTTTATGATTAATCGTTAGTATAAATGATATAGAAGTGTTGTTCATGAAAATTGTCAAGGAATTACTGCTCTATTGGGCAGTGTAGACGGCATTGTGTAATATTATAAAAACTGTTGCCATATTGGACAGATTTTTTTGCAAAAATATCAACTACTTTTAACATCTGGTAATTTTCGTCCTGAATAAGTAAGATAAAGATTACTTTTTACTAAAGTGGTAGATATTTTGCATAATTATACTCCACTATCCGGAAACGCTGATTATAACAAACAAATAAAACATTAAAACATTAAAATCGGATATATTTGTCTTATTTAGAGGTAAATAATAAAAAAAATTTAAAATAAATAAAATGTCTCAGGTACCAACTTAGGAATTGATGGGTTCGGACAAAAAGCATTGGTTTTTGCAATGATTTTGATCGAAGATATACAGGATGTCCATTCTCAACGATGTCCAGTGGCTAATTCCTAAACTGTTAGTCATAGGCATATAGTTCTAATTACAAAAATATTTTAAATGAGGTAAAGATTTATTTTGAAAACCCTTTGGATCAATAAAAATATTTCTTAAAAACTTACGAATTTAATTTTCTATACGGCCCCCTGGTCCTGTAAATGATATTTAGTAAAAATCGCCTGTTACACTAAAAAGAAAGAAAAAAAAAAGAGCCGTTCATCTAACACTAATATTGACCGAGGTATGAAACATTGAAATACATGACTTATACCCCTTTTCTTCATCTAAACACAGATTAGTTCGGCCATGCTTCGAGGGGTCGTTTACAAGGTGCTTAAAGTATTAGAAGAACTTATTCCACGTGTATTTGTGCTTTAAAAGAAAGCGTACAAGTATTACGATTGAGTTAATTTTATTAATTATGTTTCAGATTTATTAAAATAATTATATTTTAACATATGTTTTACTTTGAAAGTATTTGAGGCTGTTTCTTTTCACTATTTCTTTTAGCAAAAATTGTGTTATTTTTATAAGCTTTTATTTAACTTGCAAGGGCCGTATGTATGTCTTTCCAATTCAAAATTGCTATTCGAATTTTAACTCACTTTCAAATTTCCGATCGAGGTTAAATTTTACATACTGAAGTAAATCCAATGACAATGTAATACTATTATGATTTTCGGTGCTTACTATTTATGCTTATTTTACAGGATAACACAAAAATTTCGGATAGATTACCGCCGACAAGTTTAAGAAAAAGTTTTGGATTAGATAGCACAAGCCTGTGATGGTTCTGTTTTTTAACTTTTATAATTGACAAAAATCAATTATAAAAGTTAAAAAAGTTATATTTGCTAGTACTGAATCCGAAAATTACTTTTATTTTTAACCAGTTGCCAGGATTTTTCGCAAATCGTAAATTTCAAATTAAAAAAGAGTAACATTCTGATGCTATAAAATAGTGGAGATTGTGTTTTTTAAGTTTTGGTAATTGATTTTTATGTAATTTTTATCGCTGAATCTGAAAATGCCCTTCATTTTTAACCGCCATTTTACAGTTTTTCTCAAATCGTAAATTTCAAAGGTAAAAATTATCGAAAATCTGATACTTTACAATAAATGTGAAACTTTTTTATTCAATTTAATTTGATTTAATTCAATAATTTATTACATTTTTTGGCTTATACTAGGATTCTTACAGTTAAACAGCTTAGGGGTTATTTGGGGTGGAGGGATTGGGGATATCAATTTTAACTCTGAAATTGTTATCTTTGGAACTTACGATTTGCGAAAACTCCTGACGTGATGGTTAAAAATGAGGGCCATTTTCCGATTGAGTGGTAAAAAATGCATAAAAATCAACTATCAAATGTTAAAAACACAACAATCACATCTATTTTAAAGAATTAGATTTTCCCTTTTTGAACTTATTTTTAAAATTACGATTTTCAAAAATTCTTAGGTAATGAAAAGGTGAAGGTCATTTTCGGATTCAGCGCTACAAAATACATAAGAATCAATTACCAAAAGCTAGAAAACATGAATAACACAACCCAAATTTTGCACTACTTGCCAGTATAATAGGAAAAATTTACTAAATATAACTTATAGGACCGAGGGACCGTATAAAAAATTAAATTTTGTATTTTTTAAAGAAATGTTTTTATTGGTCCAAATTGCTTCTATTATACTCATTTACCTCCTTTAAAACATTTTTGTAATTGGAACTGTATGCCTATAACTAACGGTTTATGAATTATCTATTGGACATCGTTGAGAGTGGACACCCTGTATAAGTGAATAATTAAAGTATATTTTCTCATAATGCTTTGCTTTCGACACCTAAAAGTGCAATTGCGTCACTTATTTTTTTTATTATTATTATTTACATATTCATATTATTATATTGTGAAATCTGCTGTAATCCGTGTTTTATACACTTGTGAGTAAAGTTAGATTAAAATTCATCAAAATATTCTAGTTTATGCGGCGTAAAAGGATATATTATGTACAATTTTTTTTTTAATTAGAAAGTTATATTTTTATCTACTTTGCATCGTGCTATTCGACTTTTTTTACGGCGCAGGAGGCAAAAATTTAGACTTTACATAACGTTTCCACATAATTTGAAAAAATAAAATATGAAGTGTGATTTGAAGAAAGAAACAAAATCAACTATAATGTCATAGATGCATTTAGTTTTAACTAAATTTTCATTTTTAAGTCTAAATTTTCCTTTTATATATTTTTGTTGTTGTTGTTGTTGTTCCAAAAACAATTAAATGTGGATCATTATGCATTTTACATAAAATTTAATGTGTTCAAACAAAAATATATATATATTCAGCAGCAAAATTATCTATTTCAAATTATGGGAAATGTTGAAACTAATGGTAATATTTCTTCAAAATGAGATTTTAGTACAAAAATACAATCGCAGAAATTAATTGAAAATTATTCTAATATCATCAAATAATAAAACAAGTTGTTTGCCGAAATATAAACCAAATAGTTTTGAATTAATGTTCAATGTAAATCTTTGTAATGCAGCAATACATTTTATTCCTAAAACATAATTAATTATAAACATTTCCAATATGACACAACAAAATCCTCAAATAGTGGACCAACGTGTTTTTAAAGAATCTTTTCCTATTAAATCCTAGGTATAATTAAAGAAAAAGCATTCATCAACATATACCAAAAGAACTGCTGTAAATTTATTTTGGTAGTGTGTAGAATGAATTTTTTGCTTTTTTAAGTTTTAAGGTACTGTATTATATTCCTTTTAACCATTATACTTAATTTATTTAATTCTACTTTATTTTTAAGTATGCTATTAATTTCGACGAAATATCTACGAAATATATACTCACAAAATACTTTCGTCAATTCGCGGAAATATTCCTGGTAGCCAGTGGCGCCAATTTATATGTCTCCGTGGGGCGTGAGCCCACCCAATAATTTTATCTCTCCGCCCACCCAATTTCAATTGATTTAATTCGTTTTTTATTTTTATTTTTTATTTTTCAATCACTGAAATGAAAATTGGTATTGGTTTTATTAACTTTCTCAAATTAGTTTTGTTTGAAAAATAGTAAGGACATCAATTAAGACTCACATGAGCACTGAAAACCTCTTCAGCTCATGTATAGTTAAATTTCTCATGAAAACAAATTTCCTGCATATTTTGCAATCTATTTCGATATCTAAGCACATCTATCTAAGCACTTAGGTGACTAAAATGTACGCTTTTCTTGAGATTTAGTGTTTTGCACTTTCGATAGTTAGCAATTTCAATGTTATTTAAAATAAATATTAATGTATTTATAGGGAAGAACTTATAAGAATATAATTTAATAAAATTATTTGTAAAATTATAATAATTTAAACATTTGCGTAGAAGAAACATAATTTAATTTTGAATTATCATCTTTAGTCATTCGCTCCTCCCCTCTTCCCTCTCTCTCTCTCTCTCTCCCTCTCTCTCTCTCTCTCTCTCTCTCTCTCTCTCTCTATCTATCTATCTATCTATCTATCTATCTATCTCCCTCTCTCCCTCTCTCTCTCACTCTCCACACACATACACACTAAGGGAGGGGGGGGGGATTATATTTTACACAAAAACTTTTGGATCCACCCAATATTTTTGAAAAGTTGGCGCTACTGCTGGCAGCACTGCTACCGGTATATATACCAGAATTAAAGAAATGTTGTACGGTTTTTTCTGTTCTAGGACAGGCAATTTCCGTAATCTGTAAAAAGGAGCTTTTTAAAAAACACGTCGTTCGTTCTTCCGCGGATCCCCTTGGCATTAACCCTTTATGTACTGAATTTTGAATTCATGAAAATTTTATCTTCTAAAGCATTTTTCGTGAATTGTTTAAACTACATTAGAAGATTTACATAATCATTTAATAAATTTTAGAAGGATTTTACAAGGATTGGAGGATTTAGAAGGATTAATTAAATTTCAATTTATAGGGATTTTGTGCAATATTTATAACACCTCTCAAATGTTTCATTTTAAATATTTTTCTTACTATTTTGTAGAATTAGGAAATGTACAAATATAATGTTCTTACAATAGAAATAATTCTGAATTGAAAAATTCCCCCCACACCCTAACGCCCAGAAAGCTGAAAATATGCAAAGTCAAAAGAAATCATCCTTTTAAAAATATTTTTGTTTTCTGTAAACAATAATGCTTTTGGAACAATATAAAGTATTGCATCAATAACTCATTCTAAACTGTATTGCGACTAATCGATGTATTAAATGAATGTTATCATAAGTTATTTTAATGGTACTTATAATTACCGCCAGTAGATAAAGGGTTAAACCTGGGACCGCGCGTTTCGAATCGAGCACCTTAACCCCGAAGCCAGAGAGCACTTGGTAGAAGGCGAGTTTAAAATTCAAACATGTGTTTTCTTCAAATGGTGGAATTGAGTGAAGTTTGTAAAATTTCTTGTTCATAAAGCTCGGAAATTTAAACTTAATTGCAGAGCCATTCCATCGTTATGAAATAATGGTTGGTGCTTTAACACTTATAGAATAATGTAAGATAAAATTTATTACATATTAGACATATTTTTATAAGAAATGATGAAGAAAAATGAAATCAAGGAAAACAGCTGTTTGTTTACTTCTCAATATCAGTTTCTTACTCATATTCATAACCCACCTCCTCTAAACAGTATTAATTTCATAACGTAATTGGCTTATCATTAGTTTTATAAATAAGAAGGAAAATGGGGACTTCTATACTTTCTAGTTGCTACAGATTTTTATTCGAATCGTAAATTTTCTAGGTAAAAGGAATCAGCTGCCTTAAATATTTCATTCTATAATACGTATTTCTGGTGGGAATATATTTATATCATTTAGTGGTTCAAATTTGTGATGGGGAGAAGTTTGAACCAGTTTACAGAGTTACACGATTTTTTGTTTTTTCGAGATACTCAAGCTGTCAAAAAGGAAGGGAATATAATAAGCTGTTTATATGAGGCAGAGTGAGTGCCTATTGTATTTCAAATACAAATTAAGATAAAATATGATGAATTATAGGCCAAGCATCTCCAGTCTCTCCTGCACTGTGCTTTAAAATGTCCAGAACTTTTTCATTTACTCCCGGGACCAAAAGGGGTGAGGTAGGGTGAAAAATTGTATAATTTTTTAAAACTTTCATAATTTTAAAATTTATAATTTTTAACTTTATTTTTATTTTGTTCCTTGAATTTGTCACGTTTTTAAAATATGATGAGTGTTTTAAATCAAATACTGCATGAACTACGGTTTCCAAATTTGAGAACATCTTCGGATTCAGAAGACGTTTGGTCTCTGTATTAGTAATTTCATTTCTAGTTTTAATCTAAGACAATTACCTAATCAACTCAAAAATTAGGAGTTCCTAAGTCAACGGACACCTATTTGCATATGTTGGTAATTTATGCATTTAATTATGCTGTTGCGTACTTTGGCATTGGGTTACAAACCCTCTATAATTTTGTTCGACAACTCTTAAGGCTCCTAGTTTTGTTTTACTTTAATTCCCAGGTTCAAGAGTCGGATGTATAAAATAAATAGATTCTGGAAACATTGAGAATGAAACACTAATTTATTAATTAATCAAAATGACAAAGGCATTAACAACATGCCTGGAGTAAACTTTACCTATGTATATGTTACTGTGAAAGACCGAAATCTGGAGAATGTCGACTTTCACCGGTGAATGTCAACATTCACATGGTCGCTTGGTGTATGTCCGAAATATTTGTTAAATATCCTTATTTCTGACTTACACCGGCAAATGTCGACATTCACCATGCACTAATGGTGAATGTTGAATATGTTGGAAATTTGCACTTACTTCTCCGTGTTTCAGATTCGATTATTAAATTTTAAACCATAAAAACGTTTTAATCGTCTGTAATCCAAAGGTGTGCTGCACGCAAATTCACAACACTTACTCGGTTCGGATTCGACACAGGTATCTCCGTAAATTTAATATCAGACTCCATATTAAGACAATAAAGCAAATATATATATATATATATATATATCACAAACTATAAAATATGTGAAAATCAGAATGCATTTTGTAGCACAAGGAAAGTTAGATCATCCTTCTTGAAAAACAACAGACTGACAATAATTTGATTAAATTCCAAAACATCTGCTTTGACGAAAGAACTTTACCCTGCCTTTATCAGAAGGTGTTTATACATGGTGGGTGCAGCAAAATCTTTCATACTATAGAAATAATATTTGTTAAACATTTGTGTATTTAAACTTGTTAAAATTATCCAAGGAAGTAAAAACCAAGGTTTTGAGCACTTTTTAAATACAAATTATTAAAATACCAGGATTCAAAAGAAAGATTGAAAATGTGAGGAGAAAAAATTATTATTTTTTTTTTCTTATACTATAGCAACCAAAATTATTGAAACATAACTAAGAGATTGTTTAAATTAGAAAAAAGAATGCTCATAAATAAATAAATTAAACATGAGGATGATTTAATGAGGAAACATAATGAAGTCATAGATTATTTTTTTTAAATAAGGAAAAACAAAGCATAAACTTTACTTTGCAAATTAAAAAACAAAAAAAAAACATTTATTAAATAACATTAAAATCAACAACTCATAGAAATCGCAGCAATTATTTGGGTACCACAACTAAAATTAGGCATGGAGATTTTAATTTCATGATTGGTGTAGTTTCCTGAAATAAGGCTTAATATTTCTATATAACCCGTGAGATAGACATCGTTTTTATTTCATAACTAAAATGCCTAAAGTGTTAGCTGTTATTTAAAACAAAATGAAATTAGAAATTTTATTTCTTTTTTCTGTAGAGCCTTTTTCGTAAAGTCACAAAAAAATTGGAAAAATAACCATAACGTTCAAATTTGGTTTAATTTTTTGGCCCTCAATATTTAAAATTATTTTTTTTAATATTTTTTTATTAAAATCTGCATTTTTTTATGTACTTACAGTGATATTTTTAAGATAATTTGCATTTTAGATCCAGACAAACAATTTTTTGAAAATGGAACTGCAGTCTAAAAATACAGTCTCAGAAATGTGCGATTTGAGAAAAATCCAAACATTTGACCCCCCCCCCCCCCCCATATCTCACAAACTATGAGGTCTAGGAAGGAAAATTTTCTGATGTATTCATATCAAGATACAATTAACATGTACACCAAGTTTCATCCAAATCATTGTCTATCGGGTTACAAACAATAAAAAATTGGTTGAATTGGCATGGAATGAACCCTATTGGAAAGTTAAAGAACTTGTTTTCTTTTTTTCAAAAAAATTCAGAAATTATCAATCATTAAAAATCAGAAAATCTACAAACAATGACTGTATTTTTATTTGTAGTCTTTCAAGGAAGTCGAACCAATTAAAGGAAAATTAGCTTACAATATTTATAGACTTTTTTTTTTCATTAAACTTGAAATGTTGCTGTATTCTTATGTGAAATAAACCATCTTTCTCCGCATAATTTGTCATAAATTTTCACGTAATTGAACTACCGTAGTATCATTTTTGAAATTATCCATATTCAGACTAATTTTTAATTTGCATAAACACTTATGTATTATTATAGAAGAAGCTTGAATTATATGCAGTCTTTTCACTTTAAGTGTCTAATAATGTATAATACCTACGCAGTACTTGCCTACGCATTAGTTTTAATTCTGCAAAATACAAATAGCTAAAAATATTTCTAGAAAGTTAAAAGATATTTCCTATCAAAACTTTTATATAAAATGATGTGCAACGTTAAATAAACTATCTCACAAATGGTGCATCAGTTTGAATTTTTTATCTTTTTGAACATTAGAGAATAAAGGAAAAAATCTATCATATAGGTAATTTAAATAATTGGCAATTATCATAATATGGTAACAAATTATAATCACCAAAATTCTCTTTTTGTTTCCTTTTTATTTAACTTTATATATGATATATTTTATATCTGTGTTTTATTCAGGATCTTAGATATACGAAAACAGTTTATCTTTCTCGAACATTATTACGCATATAAACACGTAAGAAATATACTTCAAAGTTTAGAGCGCAAAAGATATTCTTTATGGTTTATACAGTATGTCAGCCTCTTTCTACCTTATCGTTAGAAACCATTTCTGTCAGTCTGGCTTTTTGACGTCATTTAAAGAAAGTATAGCTCATTTAAACGAATTTTTTTCAATGTCTTATAGTATAAAATTCCATTTGCTAGATTTTTTGGCGATAAATAAAATATTTTGTCAGTGCATACATTTTTTAAAAGAATTTTTTTTTATAGTATGTTTTTAACTAAAAGATATTCTGAGATACTAGAAATTACCTAAATTTAAATAAAATAAAATAAATTTTTAAAAAGTTCGTTTTAAAGTTCATATTGTTTAGTTTATCTAAATTTAATTACAATATCCTTTTTCTTTATGTATTTTGTAAATGAAAGACAAATTTCATGTATTTACGTATGTACTGATATTATCACTGAAAACTTAAAATTATTATTATTTTTTTATTTTTTTCCTCTTTTAAGATATGGAAATTGATATTCTAAAAGGTGTTTTTTACATAATAGCAAACTTTCGTTAACTTCATTAATTTTTTTTTTCGTATTTACATTAATGAATGAAGAAATTCGACATAAATTAGACTGAGCTGGTCTTTAGTTGTTCTCTAAAAACAGCTAAACCATAAGGGGTTTTCCATGAATTGTCGTTTTTAATTTTTCCCTTTTTTTCATTTTTTATGGATGCTTCAGATCGTTTTGGAAAATCACCAGAACGAGCCTATTCCAAGAAAAAAAGAAGTATCAAAATCTAAGCATTTCTTCTAAATCTACTCGTTGACATTCATTAAGTACAAACTCCTTTGCTGAAAGCCAGTTAATAAAAAATGACAATTTGTGGAAAATCCCTTATCATTCAGTAGCTTGTAGAGGGCAACTAAAAATTCGCTCGCTATGTTGCAGCTATCTTTCTGAATTTTCACGATATTTGATTGGCTTTTTTTATGAGTTGCTCCCTATAGTTGAATATCAAATATGAAAAAAATATTTTTTATCGTGCGCGCATGCGCAGATAAAAATTTTAACATTCAACTGCTCATACTTCATCAAATATTTAATATATTTACATTCCAATTATACCATATTATTTCTACTACATTTTGCCAAATTTTCTGAAACTGGCGTTCAATTTGGTAAAAAAAACCTGCATGATATAAACCAAAAACATGCAACAATTTTTTTAACTTAAAAAAAATCAATATATCTCCATGAATATAAGTTCTATTCTTTCGCAAATGAATACATATATTGTACAACATCCATACATTCGTAAGCTATAGCGATAGATTATTTCGTGCATTTTGTTTTACAGGGTGATCAGGGTATTATTTTTCTTTGATTTTTTTGTTGGCCCCTAATTGTCTTTCTGATCAAATCTTCATTTATAAATATGAAGTAGAACATATTCTTCATAATCCTGGAGTTCTAGAAAAATCCGACAAATATATCTTTAAATATTCGACAAAATGTCTGCAATTGAAAATGTCCAATCATCAGTGGCCATATAGTGTGTATAGTCTATAAAATATATTGGAAATATTGGTAGTAAAGATAAATACATCTACTTTTTTATAGAGAAATTTAATGGCTTCCTATCATAAAATTTTAACTGCTAATTTCGAACTATTTTAACAATGTTACTGTTACCGTTAAAGTGTATAATCCGTTATTTCATAGAATACCTAGTTATTTCATGAAATAACTAACCAAGTCCGTTAAAGTGTATAATATTATTGGATTCTACACTTTAACTAGTTATTTTATAGAATAGTGATTGCCTAACCGTTAAAGTATTAAAGACGGCTGGCGAAAGCTGTTTGAACCCGTTAAAGCTGGTTTTAGTCAGTATTGAATCGGTTTCGGTTATAGCTAGTTTTAGTCAGTTTTGAATCGGTTATGTCTGGTTTGCAATCAGTGTGTATTCTGCATTTCTTCATTTGTCATTCACAGTTCATTTTTTGTCGAATGTGTATTGAACTTGCATAAATTTGTAAACAGTGTATTTAAGTTAGAGTTTTTCATTTGGGATTATTAACGAATATATTTCCAATCTTTTTTTTTTTCTTTTTAAAGATGAGTTCTACAGAAATGAGAGATCAATTGGTAAATAAGAAAGACTTAATGCGAGTGCGGTTTGATAGCAGAAGTAAACAAGGATAAAACAGCACAGAAAAAAATACCACGTGACTATTGGCTAATCCAGCGTTGTGATGTCCTAGAAGATCAGGGCGTAGAAAAGTTAATTGTGCCAGTAACAGTTGTAAAACCAGATGTCATATTTTATTGTTCAAGTGATATGCTGTTCGATATTTCATATGAAACTCAAATTTTTTAAAGATAAACAACTTTTTTAATACTTTTTAAATAGCTTATAAACTGCTTAGTCCTATATACAAAGGTTAAGCTGTTTAAAAAATATTAAAAAATTTGTTTATCCAAAACTCAAAATATAAATAATACTTACAAAAGAAATATTAATTTAAAAATTTATGAAATACTTTCATTTTATTTTCCATTATTTATTAGAGTTATATATTGTTATTATATATTAAAATTTATTATATATTGTTAATTTTGTTTCTCAGCCCACAATTTATTACTTCCAGGCTAAAAATTTTAACTAACTTAAAGACAAAAACTGCTGAGGTAAACAGAGCTCTCCTTTTTCTGTGGTCAGTTCTGCTGAAAGCTAGCACCAAGGACTTCTCCATGGACTTGCCCAGATACCAATCACAAAGTCCTAATGTGATTGTTAATATTTCTCTGATTCCTAATAGTATTAACACATTGTAGTATTTACACACACTTGCCCCCTTCTGGGAAAAAAATTATGAATTATTAAATATTTATGTTTTTATTACATAACGTAAAAAATGACATGCTCGAGGGAACAATTAACAATATTTAACATTATTATTATAATTTCTTTTGTAAGTACTATTTATATTTTGAGTTTTGGATAAACAAATTTTGTAATATTTTTTAAATAGCTTAACATTTTTTGCCAATAAGACTAAGCTGCCTAATAATTTATGTAAGTATAAGTTGTAAAAATTTAAATATAACTATTTCCTCACTACATTCTGTTATTTTTTATTACTATTTAAAAAACATTAAAAATAAAGTTATAAAATATATGCTGTTTCTATTTATTATTTATCAATTAATCTATCAGTAATATGAAATGTATTTTTTGAGTGACTTTAACTATTTATCATCAGTTAATTTATAAAACAACGGATTTGTTTTATGGTCAAATTGTTTATTTTAAACTTTAACGGTTAGGCAATAGTTATTCTATAAAATAACTAGTTAAAGTGTAGAATCCAATAATATTATACACTTTAACGCACTTGGTTAGTTATTTCATGAAATAACTAGGTATTCTATGAAATAACTGAATTATACACTTTAACGGTAACATTACTATTTTCTTTTTAAATCGTCAATTTATGAATGTACATTATTAAAGGAACACCAATAGACAAAATGCTTCCAGTTTTCATTTGAAATTAGAAATCACTGTAGTAAACATCAACCTCAAAGCAAATTTCATAATGAAATATGTTATTTGATAGTTATAGCTTTTTCAAATAGAATTTATTGTTTTGAGATAATAAAATATTCAAAAATAAAATGTATTTCATTTTATATATTGTCAGACATTATTACAAAAATCATCAGAAAGGAAATTTTTAGAATATACAAAATGTAAATTCAAAAATGAATTCAAAAGAGGATTTTTTAATTTCAATAAATATGAAAATCAATTTAAACTATTTCTTCACCTCTAATGTTTTATTTGAAATAGTTGTTCAGAAATTATTAATTCAGTGCGATTCTATATTAGAACGATAAATGATAGATATGGGATTTCCAAATTTCTGTAACTATTTATTCAAGGACATCTTTTTTAAGTATAGTATACAAACAGACATATTTCAGCTATGTTCAGTATCGCACTTTTGTACGGCATAGTTGCGTAGTTTATTAAATAAATTTTCAGATTCAAAATATGTTTGTTTGTTTGTTTTTTTAGTTGAAAAAACCAGAAGACTGACAGCTAAGCTTTAATTTGATAAATAATAACAGACCAGTGTGTATAATAAAGTTTTAAAACAAGTACAATTTAGAGAATGCAATTAAATTTTGTAGATTTGGTTGATAAATAGTAATGTCAAAAATTTTTCAAAAAATAACATAACATAAACTATGAATAATAATTTTGAAACTTTAAGTGAATAGTTCTTTAACATGGCTGTGTTTTGTATGTACAAATTTCATTCTGTGCATTGGTAATTAATATTATCTACTTTTTTAATTGTGGCCGCGGTTTTGTTTATAATGCTTAATTTTCCCCGCGGCGGTAAATGAGTTTAACATGCCTATTCTATGCGATAACACTTAGTTGGAAAGAGAGCTCTCTCTCCATCACTTAAATCTAGGACTGTCCAGACTGACAGACTATCTGTCCTTTCTTATTCCCACTCTCATGTTCGGGGAAGGGGTGGCATAATCCATGGTTTGTTCACCAGCCTCTTCCCATGATGCTGAAGTTGGCATTTACTACTTACAGAATTCTATGTCTGGCTGAGACAGGAAAGACCCTGGAACTGATCTTCGATCGGTTCTGTTGCCAGGGTAACTGGTCAGTCGACTTTATTTTAGGGAAGCCCGGCATTTTCTTCTCTCCCTTTCAATCCGTCATATGATAGCCTTTTCTGCCCTTCCTCTCCTACGGACGAATTTCCTTCCCTACAAGTTTTGGAACATCCGAAAGCAAGAAATCTCCTCAGGGTTTGTCTAATCTGAGCCAGTCAGTAAGTATGAGAGATGCAGTATACCGTCAAAACTCTTTGCAATATGAAGCCGCTTATCGTTCAAATTTATTATGCCCTCATTCTGCCCAAACAGAACAAGCACGTCGGACAAGGGCTAAATTATTTCGTTGGGGAGCTTTAAAGCTCAGTTGTACCAGCATTGGGGTCGATTTGTAACACGTTTTATGATTGTATTGTATTTCTGGCTTCACGCCAAAGCAGCGTTTTTTGTCTATTTTTCTTCTACCTCTATGATTGCCTACGGTTTCTTTTAACACCATCGTACAAGACCTCAGTAATTTTTCTCATTTACATGTAATTACTCGCTATAGGGAATGGAAGAAAATGACGTAAAAATACCACTCTGAATGCGTACTGTTTCAAACAATCTTTTGTTACAATACAGTAGAAACCCGCTAATCCGAACTAATTGGGACCGGTGCATGTTCAGATTACAAAAAATTCGGATTACCCGAAATTCCGATAAAAATAGAAAAGAAAATGATGCGCGCTAAAAAAAAGTAAGCTATAAGTACTTAGTAGTACAGTAAATATACTCTAATGCGGCATCCTATGATCCAACATGCTGGATAATCCGGTACGACTTTCGAAAAAAAAAAATACTCCTTATTTAATCACTAAAAATGTTTATAATAATCCAATGGAACTTCAAAATGAGGAAATACGCAACAACACATTACAAAAGATTCAAAATCGCGAATTTATATACATACCTCAATCACCTCACGTCGACAATGGGGGAAGGAAATCAATTTTTGTAGATAATTTGCGAAATCAAACTATTGGAAGGAAAAACAAATTTTTATCATCTGAATTAAATACTTTTTGCATTTTAGTAAACAATTTTATAGTGACTGGCAAATAAACTGATATTCGAGATTTTTTTTAAGATGTGGCTTCCACGAGTAGGCCTACGGTGTACGTTTTCATTTTATGTTCGTGTACATATGTTCTACTTTTACATTATTGAGTATTTTTTTTATTCTATTCAAGCTGTTTTAAACAGCTTGAATTCAGATGAAACTAAAAAATATGCTTTACTACCATTTTTTTGTTTATTTCTAACTTCTAGACGTTTCTCCCGACATTCAGCTTGTATTCCGGAAAATTTCGTAAGTTAATCTTTTCAGTTAATCTCTTCAAGTATAATTTTCAAAATAAAATCGGTTCGGATTAACCGAAATTTCGGATTATCGGGGTTCGGATAAGCGGGGTTTTACTGTATTACATTTAGCGAGTAGCTTTGTGGATGAAACCAATTTTACATGAGCATTTTATGCAAACACTTTTCTCCATTATATATAATGAACAATAACGTTTTGTGACTTACACTGAATGAAAACAAATTTTGCCCCTTGCATCCAGAAAATGACTTGTGGCTCTAGAAAATATAGTTGCATGTCATCCGTATGAATTCTTGTTCCCTTTGTTATCAGAGAGATATAGTTATTCCTATTAAAATTCAATGGCGTTTTCCTATATTATCGTGGTCAAACGTATTTAAAAATCTCTGCAAATAAATGCGAACACAAGAAGTGAGTTTCAGTAACTATAATTCTAGTTTATGAATTCATTCTAGAAATCAAGTGATAATTTCTCGCAGTTCAAGCGATACATAATATAATGTATCGCTTCATCACTTAGAAAACTATAGACTAGAAATTTTTGATCATTTCGTCTTTTCTGTTTATTTCTTTACCTTATTCGCATAACTCTGAAATCTATATTTCTAGTTTAGGGATTTTCTTTCTTTCTAATCGATGACCAGGACCCTACCTGCTTGGTCTCCCCAGCTGCGATACCTGGTTTGATACCTGGTATCGGGGCGGTGATCACCTAATCGACGCGTAGCGGCAATAAATCTGATCTTCATTCTATCGACTGTGCCTACTGCTTAGTGCGAACTTAGTTAAAACGGTTACTTAACATTTTGATCTTGTTGTTTTGTACCTGTGCTTTGCTACTCAAGTTGGCCTTGTACTTTAGAACCTTGATCAGGTGACGAGACCTTTTCCTGGCAAGGCACCTCTAGAGGTATAATTCACAGGTAACTTGGAAGACTTTGCACCCACGACGGATTTTACATGCACCAGGCGCCATTAGCGTACATGGCGGACATCGGCTGACACCAAACCGATGGCCAGACCCCTAGCTGCCAGAAAATGACTACCTATTCGTTCTAGATGAGGGTGGTATGTTTTTTCTTTCAGTATATCTTATCACCTCATATAAAAACTAGTTGGATGTGCCAATCCCAAAACTTTCTCCTATCTTATACATCTTAATATTTCAAAAACTAGTTATACATGTTAATACTTCAATATTATTAGTTCATTAATATACCAACTTTGATTTTCATCTTAAATTTCTGCTTCAGTCAATTAAATAAACTAAAAACGAGTTAATCTATATCATGATATTTGTTAAAATTAATAGTTTTTCCTTATTCTGTTGTTATCAGATGTTTGTGAATAGCCGGCGTAGCAGGAAGTGAGTTCCCCCCTTTGCACGAGCGGCCGATGGACAATAGAACTACGAAAAATCTAGAAAAGTATACAAAAATCGCCATCACAGAGCCCCATTACCGCGCGATATTTCCAAATTCAAGGAGGACCTGTTGGCCAAAGCCAAAAACATGCACAAAAAATTTGGTTCAATTTGTTTGCATAATTTTATACAATTTTCGATTGTACAATAAAGAAAATGGTACAGACATCGTAATTATAGCGCACCCTTCCAACGGAATTTTTTCAAATTCAGGAAGGACCTTCATGCTATGAACAAAAAGAAATGCAAAAAATTTGGCTCAATTTTCTGCATAACTTCATACACTTTTCGATGGTATAATATTCAAAATGGCACAAAAATCGCTATTACAGCGCCCCCTATCCGCAATTTTTTTCCAAATTAAGGAAAGACCTGCTTGCCATAGCCAAGAACTTAAAATAAAAATTTGGTTCAATTCTATGCATAACTTCATACACTTTTCGATGGTACAATATGCAAAATCGCTATTACAGCGCTCCCTAGTGGCAAATTTTTTCCAAATTCAGGGAGGTGCTGCTTGTCATAGCCATAAACTTAAAATAAAAATTTGGTTCAATTCCACGCATAACTTCATACACTTTTGGGTGGTACAATATTCAAAATCGCTGTTACAGCGCCCCCTACCGGCGAATGTTTTCCAAATTGAGGGAGGATCTGCCTGCCAAAGCCAAAAACTTAAAATAAAAATTTGGTTCAATTCTATGCATAACTTCATACACTTTTGGATAGTACAATATTCAAAATCGCACAAAAATCGCTGTGACAGCGCCCCCTACCGGCGAATTTTTTCCAAATTCAGGGAAGACCTACCTCCCATATCCAAAAACTTAAAATAAAAACTTGGTTCAATTCTATGCATAACTTCATACACTTTTTGATGGTACAATATTCAAAATCGCACAAAAATCGCTGTTACAGCGCCCTCTACCGGCGAATTTTTTCCAAATTCAGGGAGGACCTACCTGCCATATCCAAAAACTTAAAATAAAAATTTGGTTCAATTCTATGCATAACTTCATATACTTTTGGATGGTACAATATTCAAAATCGCACAAAAATCGCTGTTACAGCGCCCACTACCGGCGATTTTTTTCCAAATTCGGGGAGGACCTACCTGCCATAACCAAAAACTTAAAATAAAAATTTGGTTCAATTCTATGCATAACTTCATATACTTTTGGATGGTACAATATTCAAAATCGCACAAAAATCGCTGTTACAGCGCCCCCTACCGGCGAATTTTTTCCAAATTCAGGGAGGACCTACCTGCCATATCCAAAAACTTAAAATAAAAATTTGGTTCAGTTTTATGCATAACTTCATATACTTTTGGGTGGTACAATATTCAAAATCGCACAAAAATCGCTATTACAGCGCTCCCTACCGGCGAATTTTTTCCAAATTCAAGGAGGATCTGCTTGCCATAGCCAAAAACTTAACATAAAAATTTGGTTCAATTCTATGCATAACTTCATACACTTTTTGATGGTACAATGGCGACAGACACACGGACAGACGGACACACGGACACACAGACACACGGACAGACAGACATTTTCTATAAACATGTTTTTTGGGATCTCTGACCCCTAAAACATGTAAATCCGTCGAAAACCGGAAGTCGAAAAAAATTTTCGATTACAATACTTTCTTCTATTGAAGATAGAAGAAAGTAATAATAGCTATTTAGTTTAAATCAATTCCTTCTTTAATTTAATTTATCAATTAGATGCATTTCACTTTTTTATAGCTCTCGAATTATGGTGTCCAATTGGCTAAAGGCGCAACTTTAAATAGACTGTGTTTCTAAACATAATATGTAACAAAATCTTTATATTTTGAAATCTAATTAACAGCTATAATAGTTCAATAATTGTGTTCAAATCAATTAAAATATTTATTTTTTAACTCCATGCAATGATTTTAATATTTGTTATTAAAAACTAAATGCAACCTCTGTTTCTGCGCTTCCAATTAGTAGAATAACCCCTTGAGGGGCAAGCAAAAATGTTTCTAAATATTCAATTCTCACCGGAATAATCGAAATATTTTATTTTTAAATAAGGAAAGCAATTTTTCAACAATTTTCCTCTAAAGTTAAAAATATAAGATTTAGTAAACATTTTCTGGTGAGAATCTTGTTTAAATTAGGTGGGATATATTTTATCCCACCGCCCCTCAAGGGGTTATATAATAAGAATCCCCTGAGAGTATTGCTAATGTGTATTGACAAATAAAACACTTTTTAAGAAAGAAATATGGTTCCAATTTGATTTCATTCCTCACATGTTCAAGCAATATCTCCTGTTTTTGAAGTAAGTGTATTTGAAACTTCTGCTAGATCAATTTTAGTTTTAAATATTGTCATAAATATATTTTTTTCCAATTTAATGAAAAGAGGTAAATAAAGTTTATAATAACAGTAATTTATTTATTTAAAATTTTGGAAGAAAATGAATTAACTTATTAAATGTGTTACAGTGTGTTTATCTTTCTTTCTTCCAATTAAAAGTCTGTATTTTAATTTTAAAATTAACATTTTTTATACGAATTCACATTGAATAGAAGATAAACATACAGTTAAAAATATTTTTGTTATTCAGTACAGTCTATATCTTAAAATAAGTACAAAAATTACCTTGAAGATATAGTGTAAATTGGTTTCACCAGTGTTTGTTTTCAGAGAAAACGGAATTATCTAAGTCCACTAAATTACTTAATAAAAACAGTCAGGTTTTATCTAAGAATTTCTTAATTTAAAAGGGTCAGTGTTTTCATTTTAAGCAAGTTGGATGTGCCAATCCCAAAACTTTCTTTTATCCTATACATCTTAATATTTAAAAAAGTATTTACACATGTTAATATTTCATTATTATGAATTCAATACTATACCAACTTTGATTTTTATCTTAAATTTCTACATCAGCCAATTAATTGGCGCAAAAACGATTTAATCTCGAACATGATATTTCTTAAAATCAATAGATTTTCGTTATTCTGTTGTACATTAGCTGTTTGCGAATAGCCGGCTTAGTAGGACGTGAAATTCCAATGACTTTACGAGCCGCCGATGTAAACCAGATGCTGTTTCCAAGCAAAAAAGTCTCTAAATATTGAATTCTCACCGGAATAATCGAGAAATTTTATTTTTAAATATGGAAAAGCAATTTTTCAACGATCCCCCCCCCCCCCCCGAAGTTATAAATATAAAATTTAGTTAAATTTTCTGGTGAGAATCTTGTTTAAATTAGGTAGTATATATTTTATCCCACTGCCCCTCAAGGGGTTAAAGGCGAATTGCACGTGTTTTTTTTTGTTGTTGTTGTTGTTGTTGTTGTTTTTAATACATCTTGCGGTAACACAAAATTTTATTTTCTAAAACTCGGTGAACTTGCATATTTTTACTGATGTCTGGGTACACATTTATCGAATTCCGTTTTTAGAAATCTAATTTTTGAAAAACTCTTTGAAAACTTTTAATGTTATTTCTTTTTTTTCAGCATCTTTCCTTAAATTTCGTTCTGAAAAATTCGGAGCCATCATGGTGAAAAAAAAATTATTTTCCGTTTTGTGCTTGCGTACTAATTGAAATTTTACCCGCACTAATCGAGGCAGCATCCAACAATAATTTACCGTACTAACTGAAAATTGCACTAAAAACTAAGCGAAGGAAATCCGTATACGAGTGCCGGTGAACCGAGTTAGATAGAGATAACTAGCAGAGCCTTTAGCGATGGAAAATATTTTAAAAATTACTGCTTTAGAAGTCTTCAACTAAAATTAAAGGCGATACGATTAAAAGTGCAGTAACAAAGATGTAGGGCATCATCAATTTAATAAAAATGAGCATATTGTCATATTGTGCGCATTAATAATATAAATAGTTGGTATACAGACCAAAACATCTGGCATCGATATAGGAGGCACTTTCTTTGAGAAAAACACGATTTTTCTATTAAAGCAGAGCGAGATTATTATTATTATTATTATTATTATTATTATTATTATTATTATTTTACATAAACAAATGTAACTTTATGAAATCGGAATCCGATCGTAAGCAAATATGAAGAAAAACTTTTGAAATAGTACAATCAAAGGAAAACAGAACGTCTATCACTTTTACATCTGAATCATAAGTTATTTTATAGAGCTCAGCGCTTTTCCACCTGAAAACTCGAGTGTTTATAATTGTAAAATGAATTCTTATTCTAAGAATTACTCTGTTTTGCAAAAACTCTTTTTATTTAAATGGATACTTTTATGGTTCAGTTTGGTGCATCTATCAGAACTACAATGGTTTATTTTTAAGAATGCATTTTATTATTATTATTATTATTATTCGTTTTGCAGAAGATGGACATAATGACAATGCGTATATACAGGTAAAACACCATTAAATGAATAAATAAATAATTTTTTTTTCAAGTACATTTTAGATAACACAAGATAATACAGAGCATTTGCGTGTTAATTTCTCTCCTCATGAAAATACATATAAATCACTTTGGTTTTATTAAGTTTGTTTTGGGCTGACTTTATTTGCAAGAAAACTAAAACTAGATAGATTAAGCTGAATTCCTCAGACATCGAAGGTTAAAGATTATATATATGCGTAAAAATAGTAAGAAACTTCCTACCGAGAATTAGGTCGACATACTAAGTATTACATCTTAATTTTCCTTCATCTTGTTTTTTCTAGTAATAAAAGAGTAAATACATGATAATATTCAAAGTTTTCCTACATTTCTCACCAGGATTCTATTTTAGATTTTAATCAACATACTCTCACAAACTAACAATATAGAACATAAGTATATTATTTTTTTCCATGAAAATACATATAAATCAATTTAGTTTTCTTAATTTTGCTTAGTTTTAGTTTAATTTAATATTTATTCATTTTCCTTTTAATTAGCAAAGAATAATTTAAAAATGAGATAAAAGTTACCCCTGTACAGTATAAGTAAATAAAACTACTTTTTTAGCACCATAGAATTTACCAAGTACTATAGTGTACTTGGTATACTATGTTGCTTACTCTAGATTAATTTTAACACAATTATTCTAATTGGTAAACAAATCATATTAGATGTAAATTTCCAACTGGGCGAAAAATGTCCGGACCAGGATTCGAACCCGGGACCTCCCTGGCTGAAGCCGCCAGTGCTCTGCCATCTGAGCTATCCCGGACGATTCTGGTCGAACTTTTTCACCCAGCTAACCTTGATGATTATAGCATCTGGTCTGAAACCTGGTTCAGCTCAACAGAATAAATATCAGGTAATGGAACTCCAGAAATCGCTGGATACGAAATTACACTAGATTAATTTTAACACAATTATTCTAATTGGTAAACAAATCATATTAGATGTAAATTTCCAACTGGGCGAAAAATGTCCGGACCAGGATTCGAACCCGGGACCTCCCTGGCTGAAGCCGCCAGTGCTCTGCCATCTGAGCTATCCCGGACGATTCTGGTCGAACTTTTTCACCCAGCTAACAGCTGTTAGCTGGGTGAAAAAGTTCGACCAGAATCGTCCGGGATAGCTCAGATGGCAGAACACTGCTGTTAGCTGGGTGAAAAAGTTCGACCAGAATCGTCCGGGATAGCTCAGATGGCAGAGCACTGGCGGCTTCAGCCAGGGAGGTCCCGGGTTCGAATCCTGGTCCGGACATTTTTCGCCCAGTTGGAAATTTACATCTAATATGATTTGTTTACCAATTAGAATAATTGTGTTAAAATTAATCTAGTGTAATTTCGTATCCAGCGATTTCTGGAGTTCCATTACCTGATATTTATTCTGTTGAGCTGAACCAGGTTTCAGACCAGATGCTATAATCATCAAGGTTAGCTGGGTGAAAAAGTTCGACCAGAATCGTCCGGGATAGCTCAGATGGCAGAGCACTGGCGGCTTCAGCCAGGGAGGTCCCGGGTTCGAATCCTGGTCCGGACATTTTTCGCCCAGTTGGAAATTTACATCTAATATGTTGCTTACTATCGCATGATCTATTGCAAACTATATATTATTATAGTATGCTACCGAAATTAGTATGGAGTGCTTGGTAAATATTTTTGTCCTCCAAACTTCGCTTTATGTACTTATGCTAAATTTTATAAAAGATAAGTTCAAAATGTTTGATATAGATTTTAGTAGCTGGTGTAGAAACCTGATGCTTTCATTTGCATTCTACAAAATGTAAAGATTTTTTTTTTTTTGGGGGGGGGGGGATCTAATGTAACCCTGCATTTAGAAAAGATTCATGATATTAATTTTATTAAATTATTTTCTATAAGCAAAAATTCATGTTTACAACATAAATTAGCTGAAAATTACATGTTGCAACTTAAGGGATTTTGATGCAATTATAGTAGAACCTCTTTATAATGACGACACACGGAGGATAAAATTCCATTGTTCGAGTAGATTTGGATTAAAATTTCGAGAGCTTGGCATTGTTACTAAGCTAATATCTAACTCGTCGAAGCAAATTTGCCTACGCGAGTATCGTCAAATTTTGTTGTATGGGTTGCTAAGGTTTGAAAAAAAAAAACATTTAACCAGAGCATATGCCCGGTACGTATGTTCAGACTCCATGTTTTATCCCGGTTCATTCATTTGCATTTTAAGCAAATTCGGAAAATATTACTTGATAGGGATCAATAATTTTGATGCAATTATAGTAGAATCTCTTTATAAGGACGACACACAGAGAATAAAATTCCATTATTCGACAGGATTTGGGTAAAAAATTCGTGAGCTTGCCATTGTTGCCAAGCTAATGTCTAACTCATCGAAGCAAATTTGCCTACGCGAGTTTCATCAAATTCTGTTGTATGGGTTGCTAAGGTTTGAAAAAAAAAAATTTAACCAGAGCATATGCCCGGTACGTATGTTCAAACTCCATGTTTTATCCCGGTTCATTCATTTGCATTTAAAGCAAATTCGGAAAATATTACTTCATAGGGATCAATAATTTTGATGCAATTATAGCAGAATCTCTCTATAAGGACGACACACGGAGAATAAAATTCCATTATTCGACAGGATTTGGGTAAAAAATTCGTGAGCTTGCCATTGTTGCCAAGCTAAAGATCTAACTCATCGAAGCAAATTTGCCTAAGCGAGTTTCATCAAATTCTGTTGTATGGATTGTTAAGGTTTGTACAAAAACATTTAATTAAAGCATATGCCCCGTACGTTTGTTCCAACTCCATGTTTCATCCAGTTCATTCATTTACGTTTTAAACAAATTCGGAAAATATTATTTCATAGAGATCAATAAATGAGAGTTCGAAAGGAAGGGAGAAAGATTTGATTCAGTTTTACGGAGTCTGATGTGTATCGTTTCCAGAATATTCATACAACTTACTTCCACATTTCATAAAATTATTATAAAAAAAAGAATGATTTTTATATTATTGATCCCTTATGAAATGATATATTCAGAACTATTTAAAAATGTAAATGAATGGACTGTGATGTTTTTGTCCAAACTTTATCAACTGTTACTTACTTTTTGGGACAGAGCAGTGTCATATATCAGTAATATATGGAATCATAACAAGATAGCAGAGTACAAAAAATCCGGTCTTAATCGTTAATATTAAGTTTGTAGATACTATTTAATTGATTAAATGTAAATGCTGTTAAGGTTGACTTAGATGGATAACAATAATTAATGCTCGAGATTTCTTCACTACATCGTGGTTAGAGCAAGACTCCTGACAATTTGCTGATCATGGTAAACTTGTATTACAGGTACCCTCTGGCATGAATAGAATTAATGGAAAAACAGTTTACAACACTACACACGTTACTTTCATGTAAGAATGACTGAAACATCGGAACTTTAAATTACATTGTTTTTAGTATTTTTTAAAAAGAATGTGAGCTAAAAATCATCAAAATGATTTGTTCAAACAAAATAAAAATATTAATTGTACATTTCAGTTAGCGGACGATATCACATTATTTACTTTTTATTTTCATTTTTTCAGAAAAATTATACTATCTGGGACCCGGGAACAAGCATAATTCTGCCCTCCCCCCAACTATCTACCCATAGACATTGTTCCTGAATTCTGCTAAAGTGATCCGTACTAAACTTTATACCTATAGTACGTATACATAAATTCCATACCAGGTACTATTCACAACTGTATACAGGGTATCACACAATAGATGATACCAAGTTTATTGAAAAATAATAGTAGCTAAATTAGTAGAATAGGATGGATTTGTTGACAGGAGTATTTGTCTGCAAACTTCCCCATTGCTTATCTACGTACGTCATAAAATGTCTTAAAGAAAAATGCCCCCAATTGGTCATCATTAACAATTTTAACTTGCCTCGCTACTAGGAAGACGTCAATAATCAATATCTATTGATAACATGTGAATACTAAATTATTACTAGCAAAGGCCATCAGAAACGAATGAAATTCGTTAACGCCGCAATCAGTTACGAGCGTATGAGCGCATAGCGCTCTTGAAAACCGAAAAAAAAACATCACTGGGTGCAACAACCTCGTCGTGCAGCTGTCTCAAAAAAGCAGTAATTCGCGAAAGCCGCGATCTCAAACGCACGAAATTCATTAACGCCGCAAACACTAATGAGCGAATGAGCGCATAGCACTCATAAAAACAAAACAAAAAAAAATTTCACAGGATGCAGCAGTCTCAAAAACGTACTAAATTCGCGAAATCCGCGATCACAAACAAACGAAATTCGTGAACGCTGCAGTCACTGACGAACGTATGAGTGCAAATCAATTTCATTTAACTTGTGGATGAATGATATTTATAAGTGTTTTTACCCGACTGCCAAGAAGGGTTATGCGTTTCACGCATATCTGGGCGTGTGGATTTCTTTATACCCTCGAAACATCCCAACGGCTGAATGGATTTTAATGAATGAGGTCTCTATCGATTCGTCTTAACCGTCCGATGGTTATAGGCTAGGTATTGTTTTTATCGATTCAAAATGGCGCCGTAAAATAAAAAAAGGCGGTAGAAACGACAAAAAATGTTTTCGCACCCTATTGAGTGGCATACCATTGGATATGTCTTTCAAAATGAAGACGATGTTTCATTGACTATTTTACAGTCAGAAGCTCCGTTTAAATATAACACAACCTGGAAGTCGTGTAGGTAGGATCTCTAGCTTGACTGCAACTCTAACCATCATAGACATCTATAGACCTCATCAAAACAGTGTTTATAGATAGGAACTAACAATTAAACTCAACTTAAAAGTCATCCATACAAGTAAATAAAAAAAAATAGGTAAGTAATATAAAAATAGTTTCACATAGATGGGAAATAATTAATTAGTTCGCTTTTTACGCAGTCGGGTTTTTTGATTTTTTAAATTAAATTTTTACTTGTTCTCATTTCTTATTTGTAAACACTATGAAATCTAAAAATACAACACTAAAGTAAATAATAATGACATCGTATGAGCCAGGGCAAAGTGCAAGGGAATTTCTCGGGCGCATTTGTGATAAGAGCCGATTTGAGGGCCGCGATTTAGACGCTATTTTATTACCCAACAGGTGGGTAATAACGCTTAATTGCATTGGTCAAGAAATCATGCAACTATATTTTATGAATAGCTATCTGCTAAAATAGTCTTTCTTGTATACATAATCAATAAGTTACTGTATCAAATCCTATATTTGTTTGGGAAAAAAAAAAAATCTAAAACTAAGCCGTAAAAATTGGTAGAATCTTAACGTAGCGTCATTACCCCAGAACACCTTATATATAGTGTACATAAAATAAAATGCAAATAAAAGGTTATATAAATCTCAAATTGCGATAATCAAATTACGAAAAAAATCAAATTATTAAAAGTAGACTCAAAAAAGTGAAATAGCCTTTTAACCAGTAGTCAACCGTGGTGGCCGATTACTGAACATGTAAGTAAATATAATACCCAATAGTCGGCCACATTAAAATTAATTAATACAAACACACTTATTTAATTTTGATACTGAAAAACATTAGTTTATTAAACCTTTTAATAATAGAGTCTTATAATTTTAGAAAATAATAAAAAATAAATTAATACTAGTCTTTTAAAAATTTTGTCATCGGTTAACAAAAAAATAGCAAAAACGGTTATTTGATCGCAACCAAATAAAAAATGGCTGATTACTAACGCAATAAAAATACCCACAATTCTTTGCTGATGGCTTATGACTTATAAAGGATGGCTACATATAGGGGGATTGTACTATTTCCTTTGAAATCAAAAATAAGCAATTCATAACGTATTTTATCTCAAAGTGGCCGACTACTGGGGGGTGGCCGACTACTGGTGCATTTACCCTTTATGTATTTTTTTTTTTTTATCTTAAGGTCTTTTAATAAAGTGAATCCTTTTAAGTACGTTTATCGATTTTTAAATTTATTGAAACACTTTCCAGTTTTATTTGCATTTTTAAATTATTCTGTATTACAGAAAACGACAAAAGACTCGTAGATAAAACATTATTTCTATCTAAAAAAAAACCTATCCTTCTGCTAATTTTTATCAACTTAATATGAACAAATTTTGATTTTTTTTTTCAATTCGATGTTCCCAATTAGGAACATTAGCATGTCTAATATTTATAAATACTAAAGTGGCTAATACACATTCTAATGAAATGGAGATTTTATATTCAAAGTATATCGCAAATGATAGTCAGAATTGCAATGGGTGATAATACACTTTTATTGTTTGAAACTGTTATTGTTTTGGATCTAGGTTTTAAAGTTTCAGAAAAAAATAATCATTAATCAAGGTGTACGACAAGGATGTAGTTTATCACCACATCTATTTAATATGCATATTGATTATGTTATAAGAATTTAGAAAAATAAAATCAAAACTGGAATAGATCTCGGAAATATCATGTTTAACAATATACTATGATCTTTGTTTATTTCAAGATAATGAAGACAAATTACAACTTGCAATTTTTACTTTAAACAAAATTGGAAAAGATTATAATTTAAGAATTTCAAAGAATAAGACAAAGGTAATGGCATTTAAAGGTCCTATATGAATAAAAATTGTTTTAGAAAATAAACCAATTGAGCAGATTTCACATTTTAATTATTTAGGATGTAATATATTTTATGACTATGACAACGCTATACAAAATAAGCTTTACAAATTTCAATACATTTGTGGTACTATAAGAACTCTCCGAAATACAAGAAAAGCCACAAGAATGAAATTGTTTAAAACAATGGCAATACCAACTTTACTATACGGAAGTGTAACATGGACACTCACAAAAAATGAAGAAAGACAAATACAATTCTCAGCGATAAAATTTTTGAGGAGTGTGAAAGGATGTTCAATAGTGGACAAAATAAGGAATGATTACATAAGAAGAGAACTTGAGGTTATGCCAATAATGAATAAAATTGAAAATTACAGAAGAAAGTGGAAGGGCCACTTGGAAGGGATAGATTATGATACCAAAAGCGGCCTTGAGTTATATTCCAAGGGGAAAAGAGAAAGAGGAATGCCACGAAAGAGATGGATTGGGGCCTGAACAGGCTTATAGCCTTAAAGCATATTTGGGATAATGATGATGATGATGATAATACATGTGAAGTATAACAATTTTTGAAAATAGAACTATATTTACAAGTCATTTATTCAGACTAAATACGTCTCATTCCAATCCAAACATTGATTTTCCTTCATAACTGTAATAATAATGAAAATATATCCTAGCAAAAACTTCCACGGAATGACTTTGTCTATTGTGAAATACAAGGACAGACAATAAAGTGCTGAAAACGTGCTGTAATTTGGTCAGCGTCCTCATATGCACCCTGCGAAAATTCAAGCATCTAGCTCAGTGTTGTTTAGAAGTAGACTGTGATGTGAAATCATATATAGTTTTGAATTACTCATTTTATTTTATTAAATATCCCCTCTATAATTCATTGATTTAATTATTTAATATTTTATTTAACCCCTTTGTCTAAGTAAGTAATAGAAATAATTTATTCTTTTCTGGCCTTCAAAGCTCTCAGGCTTCAATTCTAATTCTTTCGCTTGTATATATCAACCACATTTTCACCGACAAAAAGATAACAGATGCCTTTCCTCTGTTGGACTTCGTTACATTTTTTATTTATATTTTATTCCTTTCGAAGCCATAATGGCGAATTTTAGACTTATTTTGTCTATGTATGCGCCTCTCACGGGTTTGTAAAAAATTCTTGTGTAGCGTAATTATTTGGCAGCCGTTCAGGTAAACTAATTTATCGTGTGTATCCCTAAACTCACAATTATGCATATGCATAGCTGCCAACCTTCCACTAATCTTCCGTAATGCCTGGATTAATTTAACCCAGGTTAACCACATTTCCAACCAGAAAATTTATTTCTTGAATGCTTACTTATTTAATTCCAGGTTTCTACGTGGAACACATTTATTTCCATTTCTTAAAAAAATTTCTGGTTTGAAACATATTAAACCGGGGTCAAATTAACACAAGTATTACGGAAGATTAGTTTGAGGTTGGCAGCTATGCATATGTTACAATTAACGGATATTTTATTATTCATATTCTCTCGCCAAATTCAGTATGCCAAGAAAGGAAAAGAAGACTTTGCGGCTGTGATTTTTAGTCATTCCTTCTCTACCCTGTCTGTTTATCAACATTTGGAGTTGATCGACATGTAAAATACCCAGGTACAACTGTTCCGGCAGCCGTAGTCATGGAACTTATAATTCTGTACTTGTGCTGTATGAACCGAACCTGAATTAAACGCTTCTTCGAAATGTGTCCCTGTCTGCTTTGTTTGTATTTATTACGCATATGGTAATATATTTACTAAAACATTTTTTATTATTTTTTTTAACGACAAAGACCACAAACCAAGAACTTCATTGCATGGATGATGGCCATTTCTATCGCATCTTGGGATTTCATCACATTTCAGAGAGAATAAGTCTATTGAAATTGTCGCTAATTTATCTTCATTGTTGTACAGTTATAAACAGTATAAAATCCGGTGTCGTTTTTGTATGAGACACCGTGTATTTTTAGTTGATTAAATAGGTTGCGATTCTGATTTCCGATATAAAAGTTGCTTGTCTTAACATGTATTATCAATCCTTACAGTTTTGATCATCAGTTCAGATACGCTGTATGTTTGGAAATCACGTTTGAAGAATTACAATGTTTATTTTTTAATTTTCATTTTGCTATTAAAATTGTCACACGATGTTCTAAATTCAAGTTATAATTTTATATATGTGTAAAACCACATCACAAACACGGACCGTAAACGATAAACTTAATTATACTATAAATTTTAATTGAACAAAATATAATTAAATATTTTAATAACGTATAAACTCAAAAAATAATGTATGAATCCTTAATTGATCAATAAGTTCTGCAATATATGTGTTTGCTAATATCACGGCATTTACGTATTATGCTCTAGTTACATTTATAGTACCACCATACGTTAAAAGTTTAATATCGGGGTTACAAAATTTTTAATGATTTTGAAAATGAGAAAAATATCAAAATTCCTCCTCCCCCTCCGCCCTAAAAAAATAATAATTAGAATTTAAAAATTTAAATAATCACTTTAATTTATTACTGCCTATAATTATGAAACTTTTAACAAATGATACTAATACATGTAACCCTACTGGTGAAATTTTGGAATTTTAAAATGACTTTTCGAAAAATTGCACATTTCATTTTCTGTTTGTTTGTTTATTTGTTTGTTTGTCTATAACTAAATGAATCATATTTGTCAGGTATAATCGAAAAAATATTTCGATTTTCAGGATTTTGAAGATCACAGTATAAATCTACTGTAAATATCTCGAAAGTTGACAAATTTCATAATCTCAGTTTCAAGTTTAATGAATCAAAATTTAAAAAGAAAGCAAAACTAGAAATGTTCAATAGGGTGGAGCGAAATTTTTTTTTCTTCAAATCAAAATTGGCCGGGGTGGGAAAGGTGCTCTATCAGATCCTCATTCTGAATATAAAATATTTTGGAAAAATATTAATATTAAATACTGCCCCAAGGTCATTGAATATTGAGAAAAAACGTAAAAGTGCTCGCCTGTGGAAAAAAAAATTCTTTTCCTAATTAAAATGGGGCGGTGTGGGAAAGTTGCTCTATCATATCCTCATTCTGAATAAAAAATATCTTTTAAAAATATTAATATTAAATACTGCCCCAAGGTCATTGAATATTGAGAAAAAACGTAAAAATTGTGCATTTTCCCATTTTTTCCCCTCAAATATTCAAACTATTTTATAAACTTAATTTAAAAGGATGATCATCGAATTATTATTATAATTATTATATATTTATAGTAAAATTATGTAATATTTATATAAAATTCGCTATTATTATACTAATTCAACGACTATACTTTTTTTAAATATATGAAATTTGGGTAATTGTAATTGTTTTACATATTTTACTTAACCTGTGTAAGAAAATATAATTTGAAATTATTCTTAAAAAACTATAGTAATAAGGTAAAAATAATTTACTGTTTAATTTATAAGCAGTGAAGTTACCATTTTATAGTAGTCCATACTGTTTTTTGGTTTCAAAAACTGGCATGTTTTTCCGAGACTACAGACGTTTCAATGAATCCATGGTGTCTCAAAGGACCACAAACAGCAGAAGAAGCCTCCATAACAAGTCTCACACATCTTTCAGTGGCTTGATTGTGTCAAGAGAATAGTTTAATCTTAGGTAAGATGTCTTCATCTATTGCCTTTGGATTTAGGATACACTTTGTAAGAATGTTATGATCTAAGAACTTAGTTAATGGTGGTTATGTCACGGTCACTTCAGCCTAATTTATGAAATCGATATAGTCTTTGGTCTCTCAGGTAACTTGATCGTTTGTTTTCGTGAAACTTTTATTATTCTGCATAGCATTATTATTCTCATTCATACTATATAAGTGTGGCACTGCGCAGAATAATAAAATCTCGAAAGTCAAAAAATTCTTTACATACGTGATCTCAGGTAACTTGAACGTACCTAAAGAATGTCTTCACTTTCAAGATTTTATTATTATGCGTAGTGCCAACACATTTACATACTATGTAAGAGCTTTGGCACTACGCAGAACAATAAAATCTCGAAAGTCAAGAAATTCTTTACATACGGATAAATTTGGAAGCCAAAGTCTATATAGATTCTATAAATTGGGCTGAAGTGACCGTGATACAACCACCATTAACTAAGTTCTTAGATCATAATATTCTTACAAATTGTATCCTAAATCCAAAGGCAATAGATGAAGACATCTTACCTAAGATTAAACTATTCCCTTGTTACAATCAAGCCACTGAAAGATGTGTGAAACTTGTTACGGAGGCTTCTTCTGCTGTTTGTGGTCCTTTGAGAAGCGTTGAGTTCATTAAAACTTGTCTGGAGTCTCGGAAAAAAAGGGCAGTTTTTAAAACCAAAAAACAGTATGGACTACTATAAAATGGTAACTTCGTTGCTTGTAAATTGCAATAGTAAATTATTTTTATCTTATTACTATAGTTCATTAAGAATAATTTCAAATTATATTTTTTTACACAGGTTAAGTAAAAAATATAAAACAATTACAATTACCCAAATTTCATATATTAAAAAAAGTATAGTCGTTGAGTAAGCATAATAAAAGCGAATTTGATATAAATATTACATAATTTTACTATAAATTTATAATAACAATAATGATAATTCCATGATCATCCTTTTAAATTAAATTAATAAAATAGTTCGTATATTTGAGGAAAAAATGGGAAAATGCACAACTTTTATGTTTTTTCTCAATATTCAATGACCTTGGGGCAGTATTTAATATTAATATTTTTCAAAGATATTTTTTATTCAGAATTAGGATATGATAGAGCAACTTTATGACACCGCCTCATTTTCATTTGAAAAAAAATATATATATTTTCCATAGCCGAGCGCTTTTACGTTTTTTCTCAATATTCAGTGACCTTGGGGCAGTATTTAATATTAATATTTTTCAAAGATATTTTATATTCAGAATGAGGATCTGATAGAGCAACTTTCCCACACCGGCCAATTTTGATTTGAAGAATTTTTTTTTCCCGTAGGCGAGCGCTCCACCCTAATGTTCAACACTGACAAAATCTTGGATCATTTGGTATGCGTAACTTATATCCTTAAATTATCGTGATATTGCATGTCATAAGAAAAAGATAATTTTTTAAAAATATATTCGACATATTTAATATTTTTTCTAAAATATTCTCGTGATAATGGCGATTATGTTGAATTACATAAATAAAATATATCATTATACATATACATATATATATATATATATATGGGCATTTCCACGAGCACTTGTCGTGTAAGTCACATACAATTATTTTGGCTACCAGTATTTTAGAATTGAAAAAAATGTAACTTATTTTATGGGAGGTATCTCATTAATTGAAATAGGCGAAGCAAACTTTTATAAAATAACGGTGGCTAATAAGCATAGTATGTGACTTACACGACAAGTGCTCGTGGAATTACCCATATATATATATATATATATATATATATAATCATACATATATTGGTACAAAAGTAAAATTTATTTCTATTCTTAATATTAATTTCATTTTTATAACATAAAAAAATGAAATTGGTTATTTGAAAATTATATGATATTCATGTTTTGTCTGTAAGTTTTTTTTTTAACATGGAAAATTCTATCAAATTGTGAAATAAAATAGAAAAGAAAATATGTAACACTCACAGATTATTATTCAATTTTGTAATACTATTCCGGCAAATTTTACAGAACAGAAATAAATGTAAGATTTTATGATTAACAAAGAAATCGTTTGGAAAAAAATCTCAATTTTAGGAGGTCACGAATTGCAGAATGTATATGGATACGCACATACATACATGTAATGATTTCCCGAGCGTTCCGTACTTGTATAGAGGGTAGTCGCGGCCCGTTCACTTCGCGACATGTGTCCGTACAGAGATATGTCAATCTTGGGGTGTCATACTTGTATAATAATTGGAGTCGGGAACCTTTTGGTAGACCGAACTCATTTATTTGGTGCTCCATCTTACAGTCCGTTTCGCGAGTCCGGTCGGAGGTCTTCGAGCCCGTTATGTTGATTATGTTAAGATCGCTACATGGCCGTAGGTTTGACAGGCTTCTCAAATCTGCAAATTCTCTCTTTTTTGGCGCGGGTTTTAGCTAATATCTTATTGTTTATCATATTTTCCAGCAGAGGGCACAGCTGTAAAATTGGGAGGAACATTTCTTTAATTGGTTGATTAGCTTTTGATTGATTGTCCAGGCTCAGATGCTAGACCTGGTCTTGGCCGGCCCGGGAATCGGCTAACCACAACTGAATGAGAATATTCCGAACGTCAGCATTTTTACTCTTAAAGATCGCCCGAAAATGATATCTGAAAGTAATAGAATGTATTGCTGGGAAACAAAGTTACAAGGGGTAAAACTGGTTTTAGAATGAGATTTAAAGTTAGGAGAAAGAAACTTCGGATTTTAATTTAAGTTTTTGAAATTTAATTTGGAATTTTGAATTTTAAAGGGTTTTTATCCTTTCATACCCCCCCCCCTCCAAGAAGAGGTCCACCCAGATTCGCCTGCAAATCTGGGGGGACTCACTCCGGAAAATGGTGAATACAAAGTTAGATAAGAAAGAATTTAATTGTCCAATGCTACTGAGTAAGGTTAAAGTAAAAGTTTGAGTAACCATAATGTTAAAATTAAATTTGCTAAGACGTGAGGGCTGAATTTTGCTGCTGGAAAAACATTTAAAATTGAAATTTTGAGTTGTAAACTTTAAGGAAAAAATTTAAGATTTTAAGTTTTTATGCAAAATATTTAAGTTTGGGATATGGCTCTCGGGACAACCTGACCGAACTTTACATATAATATTTGAAAACTATAATGACATAAAATATAAAAATATCCTAAACATATGGGGAAGCTGAAAGACATGAACAATAATAGTAATAATCGTAGAAAAATAAATGGGAAAACACAGTAATAAAATAGCATAGTTTAAATATTGACCATACTTTGCTTGCTTGGAAGTCCTCTGGTCAATAAGTTTCTGCTTTTTTGTTAAAGTCTTTGAGCACAAAATGTCCCATTATTATATATATTAAACTCTTTGAAAACACATTAATAGAGAAATATAAAAATACTGGAAAATACGCATAATTATATGAAAACTTAAACTAAATTCTTTTACATAATTATAAAGAAAACACAATATAATAGAAATATTTGAAAACAAGAAAAATTGAAAACATTTCCTAACCTATTTTCAAGGTATGTAAATAGCATTCAAATGAAAAATAATGTACAGCAAAATGTAAAAGTACTTACTCCGAGAAATACTTAAAAATAGGAACTTATGAAAGAATGTGAAAATCTTTTCACCTTTTATTTCAAAATGTAAAAATATTGAAACTATGTTGAAGTATGAATTGGTAAAATGCTAAATATTAAATAATGTCATAAAAATATTGAAATAAGTATGAAAATAAGGAAAATATTATATTGATGTCTATGTACAGAGAAAACTACTTGTAAGGTAAGTAGTATTTATCCTAAACCGTTGAAGGTTTTAGCAAATCCTAAACCGTGGAATGTTTTAGCAAAAATTACAAAAAATAAATGAGCGTGAAGTTTATTTTTTGTGTGAAGATGCAGATGCAATTCACTGGTAAGCAAAGGTATTTACTATTTTGCAAACTGAGGTATTTATTTTCCTCAGTGGCATTAATAAATCCAAGTCACAATTTAGTAAACTACATCTACATGTCACTGTTAGCTCATAAAAAAATTCCTATTCTGAACAAGTCAAAATGCATTTTTCCTTAAAAATTAAGGCCAGAACGCTTTGAGTTTTCCTTGCTAGTTTTTACGCAAATAGTAGAAATCTTTTAATTTTCAGTGTTTTACTACTGGCAAAGGAAAATAAATGAATAAATAAAACAGAAAAATAATAATAAAACAAAAATAAATAAATAAATAAATAAAATAATAGACCTGGTTCAAACAAATAGGATTATGACACAGCTTTTTAAGCGCATGGCAACCTGTTGACAAAATTTTTTAATAGTCTTGTATGTTGTTGATTGTCTGAACCCCTATTCTATCAACAGTTGCCACATTTGCGCAGATTGCACAAGTCACTGAATCCCGTTTGTCTGTAGAGGGGTGTTTTCAGTGGGAGTTGAATTTAAAAAAAAACTTTGATTTAATGGGGTGGAACCATGGTCATCTTTAAAAATGGAATATGTGGATTTAGACACTATTGGATTTACCACGGTTAAAGTGGGGTTACCAAGGTCATGTCTAAACCAGTGATTGAATTATGGAAAATATTTTGAACATGGTGGGGGCGGGACCTTCACCTGTTTTCTACAATTGGCAGGGGTGAAATACCTGCTGATATTTTGTTTTTATGAAATGGGATTTATTAAAAAAATACTAAAAATTAAAAACTCAAATACTAAAATATAACATAAGGTAAAATATGACATTCAGCTATACACAAAAATATATAAATGAATAATGATTTGTATAAAATTCTATATATAAAAAGAAATACTTGAAAACGTTCTCATTAAAATAGCATTCTACACACAAAAATGATTCAAATATGGATTTAAAATATTACACAAAATGACATAACTTACTATTTACAAACATGTAGAACTTTCAGGGTGCCCATCTCAATTTATAAAAATAATTAATGGAACAGGACACTAAATATTCAATTGCGCGTGTATTGTTTCATAATTTTCTGTTTAAAAACATGTAACTAGTTCCATTCACAATATGACAAAAATATTAAAATCAAGTGACTTTATTTATTTATTTATTTATTTATTTATTTATTGTGATGGCATTTATGCGTCACATGATGAATAAGAAAACAAAACTACTGTTATTTCAGTTTATCACGATTTTAACGTGCATGTAAAATGTTAATACCAAATTTTTCTAAAGTTTTAATAATAAATCATAAATACAGCAAGAAATGAAAAATAAAGCTAATAATTTTTTTAAATAATAAATCTGAATTTGTTTAAGATCTTTAAAATCCCTTTAATACAGCACCCATATTTTAAATAAACTACTTTGACTTCATGAACGCCGTCAAAATTTAAAATTTACACATTGATAACAATAATTTTTTGTTTTCTTTTTCATTCGAAAATAATTCTCACTAAGAACTTTTTCATTTCTTCTTTAGCATTTTCGGCAATAAATTCCGTTGTCGATATTTTAAGAAAAATAAAAACATAGTTTAAGGTAACACAACTGATTTCTTATAGCTAAAATATTTCGTAAAATAAATACTGCAAATGAGAAATTTGCAGTTTTACTTAATTACTTTTAATACAAAAATTACTCTTTTTTTTTCTTTTCTTTTAACTTACATGTACTTTTAACTTAAAAACATCACTGAAATACAAATAAATAAAAAGAAGCATACCTGTGAATTAGATTATCCATCAGCTTTTACAAAAAAGATTAAAAAAAATAATAAAACACAACTTAATTATTTTCATTTTTTTTTTCAAAATAAATTTGAATGATAAAGATCTAAATAAAACACTTTTCTGGTCCTCGTTTCTCAATTATTAGTCTGCTGAAAAATAAAAATAAAGCAGTTTCGATCATTCAAGGATGAGTCACTTTTGCAGGGTGATACAGGGGAAAAAGAGTTAGTCGCGATTGCGACTTTTAACCTTGAAAAGTTTGACCAAGTTTTTCACTCGGTTGATTAGCGAAAAAGCATTCCCAATGAAGAACTTTTAATTGCAGTCATCTTTTCTTTAGTATGCAAAAAGAGAAACCACAGCTGTTCTATCTCTTTGAAGAGAGTGGAATTCGTTTTAAAATTGCAGTCTAAAATTATATTTTACTTTATTTTTTTTTTCTTCCTTTTCTTTAATCACAGTAGCCGTAGTCATATTTTTCGTAACAGACGTGCGTACCGGAGCTATAAAAGGGGTCGAGAGCAGTTCACTTGCCGGCCAGTGGTGTTTCAGAATTAGTTCATCATGACACTGAGATTTCCACGGTAGTAAGGCGTCCGCGGGTATCCTTTTGCCGTCAGCCGATATCTTCAGTTTCGTCTTAACAGTTTATTAACAAATGGGTTTTTAAGCAGGGAGGAGAGTTTTCAGAAACAAGTCTCTTCGCTGATATTTTCATGGCAAGATAGTTTTTTCTTTAAAAACAGTTCGTGGCATCGGGATTTTCCAAGCAGGTGACCTTCGTGCTACCGACTTTAAATGTAACGATATCGCGAGCATTCCGGACTTGTATAGAGGTAGTCGCGAGCTGTTCACTTTCCGGCCTGTGTCCGGCCAGCCGGTGACATCATGGGATTGACAGTACTTGTGTATAAATAACTTAGACTCGGGAACCACTTGATGGACCGAACTCATTTATTTCGCCGCTTGTTATCTCTAATAACTTAATTTAAATTCATAAAAAACTACAACTGTAGTTATCATAGCAATTAACGGCACTTCTAAGCGACAAAATAACTCAGATTCAAAGATTACGAAAAGAAGTTACATGATTAAAACTTTAATGCATACTAAACATTATTTCCCGTTTACACTTTCGTCAGAAAGAGTATCTGACGTCAATGGGCACAGCTGCGTAACATAAGATAAACATATAAAGCAATAAACAACACTTAATGATTTACAAAATTATTAAAACATCAATAAATATTACTTAGCAATTTACAAAAGAATTATGATAGCAATAAATCTCACTGATTGAATGGAAAAAGCACTTTACTTCATTTTTGATTAATTTATGATATCTAAATTATATTTATCGATAACACTCTCCCCCCTTTTGAGTTGCTGACTAGCTACTGAAAACTACATTCTACTTCCCAAATCTCTGGGGCATTTTGGTCACACGACCGAACCTGGTTCTATAAGTAGTTGGCTCAGACTCTGTCAACAAGTCTGAAGAATCTGTCCCCATCAAAGCACCTTGATTACTGCTTTCTAGCTGAAAAGGAGAAGGATAAAAATTAGTAAGAGGTTCTAAGGAGAGAATTCTAGAGAATTCTAATGGAAAAACTCGTTGTATGGGTCTGATAACAACACCATGTTCAGTTTTCAATTTGACTGTTCTAATTTTGCCATCCTTTCCAGGAATTAGGCCTACAATCTTTGCTAGCGGCCAATTGAGACGTTTTTGTACATCGTTCCCAATGAGCACAAGTTCACCCAGCTTCAAGTCGGGTAACTGGGCGATTTCACGACGCCTTTGAATAAGTTGACCGATATATTCAGTTCGAAAGCGCATTCTTAATTGTCCCATGAGCTTAATTCTGTATCGCAGCCTTTTGCGAAACTGTGTTGCGTCAACTTCATCAATGTCCGTGACACTAGAACTAGAGTTTTGCACTAAAAACATGTTCGGTGTTAATAGAACTAAATCCTCTGGATTTTCGGATTGATATGTGAGAGGGCGAGAGTTAATAATATATTCACAATCACACAAAATTGTTCGCAGTTCCACAAAAGTCACGACAGCTTTACCGAGTGTTCGTCGGAGAAGCTCTTTGATCACACGGATCAGCCTTTCCCACCAGCCACCCCACCAGGCGGCTGAGGGAGGATTGAACTTCCAAATGATTTGTTTCAGGTCGGAGAAACGAGTCAATTTTTCCCAATCAATCTTTGACAGATCATTATTGGCACCTTTGAAATTGGTGCCATTATCAGAATAGATTATTCTAGGTCTGCCTCTTCTTGCGATGAAACGTCGCAAAGACAGCAAAAATGCATCAGTTGACAAAGAGGAGACAAGCTCTAAATGAACAGCACGATAGACTGCACAAGTATAGAGCTCTATCCAGGCTTTATCCGCATTTTTAATAAATAAAGGTCCAGCTAAATCAACGCCTACAATTTCAAAAACTTTAGAATCTTTAATGCGATCTAAAGGCAGTGGCACTGGATCGGATTCACGTGATTTAACTTTGTAGCGCTGGCAAGGAATGCATTTACTTACAACTTTTCGGACAGTTTTTCTACCTCTTTGGATCCAATAGTCTCTCAAAATACTTAGAAGAATGTGAGTTCCAGCATGACAATTCGCTACATGGAAATGTTCTATTAGTCTAACCGTGAAAATACAGTCATCAGGTAAAAGAATTGGCGATAAGAAATATGGTGTATCAATGCGTTCTGTAATTCTTGTCTTTACCCTAATTATGACCGCTTCATCTTTAAAACAGAGTAGGTTAGGTATCGAATCTACATCTGGAAAAAACTCACTTTGTACCATTGAAATTAAAGTTTTTTCAGCATTTTCTAATTCCTCAACTGATAATTTACCATTTTTCCTTGCACTGTATCGCGATTTCACATACTTTATGAATCTTAATACCCAAGCAACTAGTCTAATAATAGATTCAAATTTTGAAAATTTCCTAGCGTACCAAGGAATATTTTAGACTGTTGTGTTTACATTACACAATTTCACTTTTCTCCTTTCACTAGTAATCTCTGGAGTTTCACTATCAAGAGTCTCAGTCCTGGGCCATTTTTCCCTTTCTTCTATGAGCCATTTCGGCCCTTCCCACCACCGAGATTCTAGCAATTGCTGGGGAGAACACCCACGCGAAATCAAATCCGCAGGATTCATTTTTCCTGGCACATGGCGCCATTCGCTATTGGGGAAAAGACCTTTTATTTCATTCACCCTGTTCGAAACAAAAACGTACCATTCACCGTATTCACTTATCCAGTACAACGCAACCATGGAGTCACTCCAAAAAATTGTTTTCATGTTCTGGACACAAAGTGCTTGCTGTACTGAATGTGCCAATCTAGCTCCGATGTTACACGCGATTAATTCTAATCTGGGAATTGACGCTTGCTTTATAGGAGCAACTCTACCTTTGGCTCTAATTAATTGAATTTTTACAGTTTCCGGGGTTACAGTTCGAAAAAAGACGCAAGCTGCATATGCCTCTTTCCATGCATCCACGAAAACATGCATTTCGGTAGACTCATTTATTTCAACATATCGCGGAATTTGAACGTCCTCTAATACATTTATTTCGCTGAATCATTTTTTAAAAGGTCTTTGAATTTCCTCTGGTAATGGAGAATCCCAACCTAGACCCAATTTCCAGGTTTGTTGTAATATAATTTTGGGTGGCAATGTTGCCGGGCACAATATTCCAATCGGATCAAAAATTTTCTGCATAGAGCTCAAAATTAATCTTTTAGTGAAATTTTCATTGTTATTTAATTTATCAAAAGTTAAATTACTCTTAAGCATATCCCAATCGAGATCCCACAATATCCCAAGCAATTTTGTTACACCCGAACTCTTTGAAATATTTTGAGATTTAACGTTACTTTCCCAATTTCTCAAATTAAAACACCCTCGAGACATAATGCATTTAGCCTGCTCGATAAATTCGTCTTGTTCCTCAGCATTCGAAACACCTGTAACACAATTATCAACATAAAATGAATATTTCAATTTTTCTGCCATATTCCTATAATTATGAGATACATTATCTAATAAATGAGATATCGAAGCTGCCAACAAAAATGGGCTTGAACTCACTCCGAAAACCACCCTGCAATGTCTATAAGTAATTTCTTCGTTCACAGAAGGATAAAAAAATCGTAAAAAATCTCTATGATCCGGGTTTATGCTAATCTGCGAAAAGGCTTTTTCGATATCCGCAGAAAGACCAATTTTATAAATTCGAAACCTATCGATAATATCCGGTATTTGCTTAATTAAATTCGGGCCTTTATACAAAATATCATTTAAGGAACACTTTCCATATTCTCTAGCGGACGCATCAAAAACGGGCCTAATTTTGGTCGTAGCACTGTCCACTTTCACCACAGGCCGATGCGGCAAAAAATGCTCTTTCTGGACGTCCCCCGTTACTTTTTCAATTATTTCTAAATCTTCCCATTCTCTGAAAACATTTTCATAATCAATAAGTAGACCCCCCTTTTGTGCGCGTTCGCACATCTTTTTATGTCTCTTCCACGTCATTTCTTTATTGCTGGGTAATTCAATCGTATCAGATTTAAAAGGTAAACAAACTTCATATCTACCATCTGGATGAATTTTAATATTGGTTTTAAATTCCTCTATTATTTTAGAATGCTCATATTGATTTTTCAAACTTTCTACAGGCTCCCTAATACCGATCGTTTCAAGATCCCATAACTCATTAATAGAAGCATTTTTTACATACAAAGATACAACAGACAAAACAGTATTACTATCATAATTACTACTCAAATTTTGATTGGGTTTTCCAGTTAATACACAACCCAATCGTGTTTCTAACATAAATAAACCTGAATTTAATTTCATACATTTATTAGTGAATAATGTGCCAATTAAATCGGCCCCTAAAAGTAAATTAATTTCCGAATCCTCGGATTCAAGATCAGGTAAAATAATTTGTTTTTCTCTAAGCTCAATAAGTGCCTCCACACTAGAAAGTTTGGGTACAAAACCAGTAATTTTATTTTCAGAGAATACCTCAGCTCTACAACTAAAGGAATCATTTAAATCAGAAATAATTAAATCATAAACATCATGTATTTGAACTGAGGTTTCTCTCCCCCCAAAAAGGCAATGGGTCATTTTAATTTTCCTCTTAGGAACCAGATGTAGATTCTCAACCACCTTTTTACTAACATAACTGTTTTGAGAACCAGAATCAATAATAGTGCGAACCTTTAGTTCCACATTCTTATTTTTCACTTTAACCATTAATGTCATGAGATAAACATTTTCACTATTAGAATGATTTGTCATGATATTAGTTTCATGAGTTTCATTTTCTTTCTTATCATTTTCACTATTAAAATCTGGGCACATAAGAAAATGATGATATTTTTTACACTTAATACAGGTACTTTTAAGTCTACAGTTTTTAGATATGTGGTTAGGCTTATAACAATTAAAGCAAGCATTTTTCTTCAGTAAAATATTTTTCTAATTTTCTAAAGTCATATTTCTAGCAGCAAAACAATCTCGCGATGAATGTTTTTTATTACAAAAAATACAAGTAAATTCTCGCTTACCTGTATTTCCAAAAGAAGTGTTTACTAGCGATGAAGCTGTGGCAGGAGGGGAAGTTTTATTATCCCGGTCATATCTTTTATTATTAGTATTAGCACCAAAACCACTTCGCGCTAAAGCAACCATCTCTTCGCTTTGCACTTCGTGCTTTAGAAAAGACATTAAATTTTTGAGGGAACGTTCTTCGTGCATCGCATCTTCGGTATTTCGTTTTCTTTCCCATGACATCAAGACTTCTTCAGGGAGGATCGATTCTACTAACGGGATCAGGAAATCGCCGTATTTTTCTTGCGTACGTCCTAAACTTTCCAGAGATCGCAACTTTCCCTCTAATTCATCGTACAACTTTGGCAAATCTGTTTTTATTCGGCCAGCGATAGCATTTTTCATAACCATTGTTAATAAATCCCGTATATAGACTTGTACGAGCAGATCTTCTCTACCAAATCTTTCTGTGATTTGGTTTATTGCTTGATGATAATTAGCAGCTGTAGCTGGAAAGCTCTCCACCACTCTGGCTGCTTTTGAATTCGGAACGACCGCTTGAATTAAATATTGAAATTTATCAGAGTCCGAAATACTTTTATCTTCATGTATCTTCTGAAATTGGGACCAGAAAGACAAATAGTCCTTAACATCACCATTAAATTTTTTCAATTCAATCTTCGGCAATTTAAAACTTCTCTTCTCGAGAGATTCATTCCGATTTTCAAAAACGGGCGTCTGCAAAGAAATAATTTTTTCTTCTACTCCAGTCTTCAACTCAAGGTATTTATCCCGATATTCTTCGGCTGCTTGAAAATCTTCCTCACACTCCTTCTCGGAACCTTCTTTCAACAGTATGCTACTTATATTTTTCTGAGATTCCTCTAACCTTCCAAATTTATCCTCTAATTGTTTCTGTAACACAGACAGACTTTTAAGATCAATCTCTAGTTTCAATAATTCTTCTGTAACTTTATTCGTGCACGAAGTAAAACTTATTCGCAGATTTTTTCTTTCTAGTTTCAACGCTTTTATATCCATAATTGCTATGTCGGCCCCACGTTTTCGCTCCAAATGTTATCTCTAATAACTTAATTTAAATTCATAAAAAACTACAACTGTAGTTATCATAGCAATTAACGGCACTTCTAAGCGACAAAATAACTCAGATTCAAAGATTACGAAAAGAAGTTACATGATCAAAACTTTAATGCATACTAAACATTATTTCCCGTTTACACTTTCGTCAGAAAGAGTATCTGACGTCAATGGGCACAGCTGCGTAACATAAGATAAACATATAAAGCAATAAACAGCACTTAATGATTTACAAAATTATTAGAACATCAATAAATATTACTTAGCAATTTACAAGAGGATTATGATAGCAATAAATCTCACTGATTGAATGGAAAAAGCACTTTACTTCATTTTTGATTAATTTATGATATCTAAATTATATTTATCGATAACACCGCTCATCTTACAGTCCGATTCGCGAGTTCAGCCGGGGGCCCCTCGAGCCACTTACGATGATGATTTTCAGGAGCTACATCGTCATAGGTTTTGCAGGCCTCTCAAATTTGCAAGTTCTCTCTTTTTTGGCGCGGGTTTTAGCTAATATCTTATTGTTTATCATATTTTCCAGCAGAGGGCACAGCTGTAAAATTGGGAGGAACATTTCTTTAATTGGTTGATTAGCTTTTGATTGATTGTCCAGGCTCAGATGCTAGACCTGGGCTTGGCCGGCCCGGGAATCGGCTAACCACAACTGAATGAGAATATTCCGAACGTCAGCATTTTTACTCTTAAAGATCGCCCGAAAATGATATCTGAAAGTAATAGAATGTATAGTTGGGAAACAAAGTTACAAGGGGTAAAACTGGTTTTAGAATGAGATTTAAAGTTAGGAGAAAGAAACTTCGGATTTTAATTTAAGTTTTTAAAAATTTAATTTGGAATTTGAAATTTTAAAGGGTTTTTATCCTTTCATACATAATAATAAATCTTATATTTTGCGTTCCATTTACGTTCAAGTATAATTTTTCTTTCTATACGACATATTGAAAATGTATAACAACGTTGCAGTGAAAGAAATTCCAACTTTTTTTCAACTATTTGTGCATAGTCAGTTGGAATCGGAGAAAAACATCGCAACTCTACGAATTGTAGCCACAGTAAGTCAATGCATATCAAGTAATATGTAAATTCAGAAAATTTCAATATTAACGAATCAGATTTGCTTAACAAATAAACTATACATGTTGAGAAACAATCCTGTGTTAGGACAAAAAAAAAAAAACTATTCATATAGCTGCATATTGCTATTGCAAAAAAAAATTTAACAAGATAGAATTCAGAAGTTTTGATGCTACAGAGTTTTAAACATTCAATAAAATCTTATATATATGAATCACAGAAATTTTAAATAAAAGTAAATAAATTATTTAAATCATAGCCTTTTTTAGATGCGTTAGTAATTATATAAATACGTAGCAGCTATAGTCGTCGTTCAGTCCGTCCATCCGTCTGTCTGTCCGTCTGTCCGCATATAACAGAGCAAAAACTACCCAACCGAATGGTCAGAAATTTTAAATATATAATTGCGGCAAAATTTTGTCGAGTCATTTAAAATTTTATGAAAATCAGATGTACAGTTTAATTACAGGGACAGTCAAAATTTTTGCGTCACATTACGGCCAATGGAAAAAATTATTTCGAATGCATTTTAATGATTTTACAGCCTTTTGAAAAGAATGAAATTGATATGCACTTATGAAGTGCACTAAAATATACATTCAGTACAATAACCGGTGCAAAAAATATTTATAAAACTAGTTATAGTAAGAACGCACCTCATTTGCCACGTTTGACGTGCAATTTCCAATGTGTTATACTTCAGTTTCGATAAAATAAAATATATACAAAGAAATTGTCCCAAATTTTAACTTTGTAAATTTTTGTGTTACATTTTGCTCTTCAGTTATGCTTTTTTAGATAAATATGTGAAAACAAGAACATATACACTTGAGAAATGTGATTTAAAAACTAAAAATACTTTTTTCAAAATATTATAACTTTCTGTAATGAAAGCTACCTAATACACTGAAGTGCTAAACAAAGAAGAATATTGCCTACTTTGTCAGAACGTCGTTTATAAACGATATAAATTTTTATCGTGGTGTCCTACAAGAAGGTCAAAACATCGAAAGTTATGTAACTCAACTGAAGACATTAGCGTCAACGTGCGAGTTCGCTGACCAAGAAGATGGGCTAATTTGTCATAGGATTGCCCTCGGAATCCGTGACAATGGTCTTAAAGAACGTTTGCTTCGTGGGTCGTCACTAGAAGTACAAAAAGCAGTGGGAATTACATGCAGAGATCGAGTCGGGAACAAATCAGAAGTATGAATGATGAAAGCGAAATACACATTGTGAGAAAACAGTGAAAGAAGATTAAACAAAAGCAACAGTCTTTAGAATACGAGTGAAAGAAGTTCGGGAGAACACACAATCCTCGGGAATGTCCAGAAATTTGGGAAATAAGGCTCAAAATGTAAACAGAAGAATTTTGCCGTAAGATGCCCCCAGAATCCGAAGAAGGTACATAAAGTGAGTGTTCTGGAAAACGAACTAAGTGAATCTCATATTTTTGTTGACTCAGTGACTGTTTTTAAACCAGAAAATGAACTTTATAACTTTAGTGAGACTAAAACTATGAAAACGTTTCAAAATGAACAGCGTGAACTTCAAAACACAGCTAATTCGGCAGAAATAAGGAATATTGAAACGGTAAATGAAACTTGGTATAAAAATGTTAAACTGTTTCTAGATAATAAGTATTTTGGTGTTGAATTCAAATTTGATACTGGTGCTGAAGTGAATATTTTACCATAGCATATTTTAAATAATGCTAAAATTAAACCAAAGTTTAATGAAACTAAAGTAACATGAATGTCATTTGGTAATATTAAAGGCAAAAGGTACGGATAAATTTTTCAACTGGGAAACTTAATAATGTGCCACTGTTATTTTATGTTTTAAATATTGTATCTAAACCAATATTAGGATTAAAAGCGTGCTCTGAGTTAAAATTAATACAACAAATAAATGAAGTAGAGGGAAATAATTTAAGTAAAGATGAGTTGATAGCACAATATAAAGATGTAGTTACTAGTACTGGAGAATTTCCAGATGAACCATATTATATTACACTAAAGGTTAATGCAATACCAGTTATTCACCGTCCTAGGCGTGTTCCTCAGGCATTACAGCCAAAATTAAAGGAGACATTAAATAAATTAGAGAAAGAGGGAATTGTATCCAAAGTAAACAAACCAGTTGGGTGCAAAGTTCACATTTGGTGCAAAGTTCAGTTATTGTAGTAAAACCTAATGGCAGTCTCAGATTGTGTTTGGATCCAAGGGATCTACGTGAAGTATTTAAAAGGGACAACACTATCAAATTCCTTCTGCAGATGACATAATAAGTAGATTAGAAGATAAAAAAATATTTTCTGTAGTTGATTTACAAGATGGATTTTGGCATGTTTCAATGGATGAAATTAGTAGTGAAATTTGTACATTTAACACCCCATTTGGCAGGTATAGATTTTAAAAAATGCCATTCGGAATTTCATCAACTCCTGAAAATTTTCAAAAGAGAAATCAAAAACTTTTTGGCGATATTAACGGTGTTGAGGCTTACTTTGATTATATGATTGTGGCAGGAAGTGTTGAGGCCACACGTAATTTGATATGTCAAAGGTTCTTGAAAGAGCTGGGTCATTAAATATCAAATTTAACCCTAATAAAGTACAGTATAAAGTACCATAAGTAAAATATGTAGGCCAAATTATTTCTCAATCTGTTATTAAAGCCGATCCGAGTCACATCAGAGGAATTGTTGACATGCCAACACCAAAATCAAAAACTGAAGTTAGGAGGCTGTTAGGTATGATAAATTTCTTATCAAAGTTCATACCCAATGTATCGAAAACTATTGCCCTATTAAGAGAGACAATTCATGAAAAGGTAGAATTTAATCGGGGAAGGGAACAGGGAGGATCATTTAGTAACATTAAAGAACTATTAACCAGAGCCCAGTTTTGAAAGTTTTCAGTTCAAAAGATGAAATAGTAATACAGTGTGACAGTTCAAAAGATGGCCTGAGATCATGTTTAATCCAAAAAGACCAAGCTGTATCTTTTGTGTCACGGAGCTTAACAAACAGGAGGAAAAACTATGAGCAAATAGAGAAGGAATTGTTGGCCATGGTCTTTTCTTTTGAAAAATATCATAATTTTGTTTATAGTCGAAAAATCACAGTTCAAAGTGACCACAGACTTCTAATGTCAATTTTTAAGAAACCTATGCATAAAATATCCCCTAGAATGCAAAGAATGTTTCTAAAATTACTCAAGTATGAATTTGAAGTAAAATATGTACCAGGTAAACAAATGTTTATATCTGATACTTTATCACGTGCATTCTCTAAAGATGTAATTGTTAAAAATGATCCTGAAATGTTAAATATTGTACATACCATTTCTAAATACTTACTTATGATGAACTCAGAAATGCCCAATTTAAGAAAGAAACTGAATCAGACCCAGAACTGAAAATTGTCTTAAATTACTTCAAGGAAGGCTGGCCTAAATCTTACAAAAAATGTAGAACGTACTGTGAAAAGATATAAAATTAAAAATGGTCTTCATAGTAATGATGGCTTGTTATTTTTTAATGAAAATATAGTTATTCCTCACAGTTTGAGAAAAAGTATGTTAGATTTGATTCATAGAGCACACTTTGAGATACAAAAGGGCTAGGGATATAATGTATTGGCCAGAAATGAATTCAGATATAAAGAAAGTTGTCTTAAATTGGGAAATTTGGGAAAAATTTAAAAGGACAACTAGCAAAGAACCTAAGAAACATCATAAGTTCCATATATACCATTTGAAAAGGTAGGGTTTGATATAATGGAGTTTGGTAATATTAGCTATCTAATTCTTATGGATTATTATTCAAAACGGATAGAAGTTTGCGAGCTTGAAAATAAGTCATCTGATGATGTAATATGTAAACTCAAATCAATCTTTTCTAGGTTTGGTGTCCCGAATACTGTAATATCTGGCAATATTCCATTCAATGACTCCAATTATACTAAATTTGCAAAAGATTGGTATTTTAACAATGTGTTTAGTAGTCCTGATTATTCTCCAAGTAATGACATGGTCGAAAGGGCAGTGACAATTGTAAAATGTGTTATGAGAAAAGATAAGGAAAGTAATAAAGACTATTTCGTGGGATTAATGAAGTATAGAAACACTCCTAATTCAAGTCTTGAGTTATCTCCAGCTCAAATGATGTTTAACAGTAGATTATAAACAAAATTACCAATTACAAATAAATTATTAAATGCAGAATTGTTTAATGACATTCAAGAAAAACTAGATAAGAGGCAAGCTATTCAAAAGTACCATTATGACAAAGCGGCACCTCCACTACCACAGCTTATAGGAAAAAAAGAGTGTTAGGATATTAAACTTTAAAAACAAAACATGGGAACCTGCTGAAATTGTTAAAAAAGACAAATCACATCCAACATTATTACGTTAGGGATCAATCTGGGAAAATTCTAAGACGTAATAGGATACATATAAGGAAATCATGTTCATTAAAAACAATGGACCCAAATGATGAAATAGGTATTCCTAAAACTGATTCCAATGTATCTTTAGATTCTCCACAAAATACTCTTGTAAACAGTAAGCTAAGGTGTAGTAGTCGTGTATGTAGAATGCCTACTCATTTAAATGACTATGTTGTATAATGAAATAAGTTAAAAGGGGGGATGTCATGATATAATTGTAACAAATATTGAATAATCAGACCCAATTTCTTGACTGAGTTTCATAGTTTTAGTTCAAAATATCAGAGATAGAAAGTGCAACACTGTCTAAAATGGTTATAACGCTTAAACTAAACGTATAAATATCGATCAATGTTCACTCAACTTTTAACCTTCATCCTATTTTGCTGTTGAAACGAAAAAAACAATTGCATGTTCATTCAACTCTTAACCTTCATTCTTTTTAGCTGTTGAAACAAAAAAAAAAGGTTTGCGTTTGGAAATGGCTATGGCCGGGATCCAGACAGATTTTGCGCTGTTAGCAAAACGAGACTGACCAATCAGAAGTCTACATTTTTGCGAAATTTTCGCTGTTTTATGTAAGCAAATTTTCTGATTGGTGAAACCTGTTTCCCTAACAGCGCAAAATCTATCTAGATCACGACCTAAGTTGCTTTGAACAATATCAAAGTTCGAGATAGTTCAGCAACATCTGTCGGTGATGCTTGGAAGTAAAACAATGGAGCATAGTAATTAAATTTTTGACTTCACACATTATTCTGTTGCAAGAATGAATACAATACATATGAACGTTTACTTAGTATAATTTTTTTTAAACATTCATCCCGTTTTAAGACACTGCATAAATTCAGAACCAAAATAACATCTTTACTAATCAGAAAACCCTGTCAAACATTTAGCATCATACTAAATGTTAAAAATATCAAGATAGAAAGATTATTCGCTATTTTCTCTTTTTGTATTTCACAGCTACTACTCTTTAATACTGCAAATTTCGCGATAAAACGAACGCCAGTTAATCATATGAATTAGAGAATTTCATATAAACTCTTCAAATTTTAGAATTTAAATCAGTTTCCGAGATATTTATTTTTTGTAGTTAGTGATATTTCTGTAATGGTGATAATCAAATTGCTCCTTTAATTGTGGATATAAGGGAAAAAAGAGGAAATTATAGGGATTTTTAGATTTTTATTAAAGTCAATTTTTCATTAAACTCGAAAGTTGTTTCTTCCCAAATAGATAGGAAAAAATTATCATAAATTATGATAAATTTAACATTTTTCATAAAAATTCCAAGAAATAAAAACATAACTTCACATATTAAATCTTGATGAATCAGTTTGTTCTAAAATTTAAAATAAGTCTGACAACAAATTGTCATCTAAAAATCTACTTAATAATTAAAAAAAATTCAAACAATGAGATTAAAAAAAATTAAGCTACTTACATTTAACTAAAGAGTTATTGTCCTATAGTTAGAAAAAATAAATTTACATCAGAAACACGGATTTTCTGCTAATTATTTCTTAACCCTAAAATGCATGACTACATCGACGTTCATTTATACCGGTACACTTACAGCCCCTACAAAATATCTACGTTATGTAATATAAAATATGCAAAATATCTTCCAAAGTAGATAGGGAAAAATTATCTTGATAAAATTAACATTTTCCATGAAAATTCCAAGAAATAAAAATATACCTTCACACATTAAATCTTCATGAATTAGTTTATTCTAAAAGTAAAAAAATCGTCTGTCTACAAATTTTCATCTAGAAATCTATATCGTATTTTTTTAACTACTATTATTCAAACGATGGTATTAACTAAAAGTAAATTTAAGATAATTGCATTTAACTAGAAAATTATTGCCCTATAGTTCGAAGAAATAAATTTACATAAGAAACATTGATTTTCTACTAATTATTTCTTAACCCTAAAATGCATGACTTTGTAGCCGTCTGCTATTTCTCTCTCTCTCGCACGCGAGGAGCCAGCCAATAGCAATGAGGCGCATTTCCTCCCCCCGCGTTTTCTGCGGAGAGCTTTTGAAGTCACGTGACGCAGTAACATTCGAACTCTGCAGAGAGCGGCAGATTATTCTGTCAGTGACGTTGGCGAATATATGACTATGTGTTGTTATGTTAATAAAGTTTATTTTTCTAAAAACCTTCTGATTATTTGAGTCACCGAGATATTTTTATCATCTCCCTTCAATGCATTCTCTAAAATGGTGACCGCGGATTTTTGAACTTTCAACTGTTTCATAGAACGTCGAACTATTCAACTGTTTCATGGAACGTTTTGTTTAACTAGCAAAATGGCAACTGCTGAAACATCTGCCGTAGTCATTCCACCCTATATCCCTGTGGACCCTACATTATGGTTTCATATGCTGGATAGCACATTCGAATTAGCTACTCCTAAAGCTATCACTGAGTCGAAAACAAAATATAATTATGTTGTAGCGCATCTACCGCCTGCTACTGCTACTATGGTTCGAGATATAATTATGAGTCCTGATCCTACTGATCCTTATCAGATTTTGAAAGCAAAAGTTATCGAACGTTGCGGAGAAAGTCGTACTTTAGAAATACGGAAACTGCTAGCTGGAGAAAGCCTAGATGACAGAAAACCAACTGAATTACTTCGATTAATGAAAAGACGGGCTGAAAGCCATAATATTAGTAACGATCTTCTTTTAGAACTGTTTACTCAACAAATGCCAACCACTGTGCAAACGATTCTAGCTTCCATTGAAAAAATTACTCCAGATAAAGCGGCGGATATTGCTGATAGAATAATTGAATTAACGCCTTCCAACATTAGTTCTGTTTCGATTCGAACACCAACAACTGAATCTCAGACACCACCAGCCATTGATATGCTCGTAAAAGAAATCCAAGCATTACGCCAAGAGGTCGCTCATCTTCGTCGTTCAAGAAGTGTATCTAGAAGTGATAACCATCAGCGAAATCGTTCTCAGTCCCGCCATAGGGATGCAACATTGTGTTGGTATCACCAAAAATATCAAGAAAAAGCAAAAAAGTGCCTAGCGCCTTGTTCTTATTCGGAAAACCAGAAGCGGGAAGAGTAGCGGCGACGGACTTCTCCCCAGCACCTTCTCGTCGCCTTTTCGTTAGAGACAGAAATACAGGTATGTGTTTTCTAATCGATTCTGGATCTGATGCCTCACTTGTGGCCGCGAATAAAAATGACAAAACTAAGCCTGTTCTTCAAACCTTTCGTGCTGCTAATGGCACAAAAATTAATGTGTATGGTCGTAAATGTATTAATATCAACTTAGGCCTACGCCGAAATTTTACATATTCTTTTTATATTTGTGATGTTTCATGTGCTATTTTAGGAGCTGATTTTTTGCATAATTTTAATTTAAAACTTGATTTACGGAATCGTCGTCTTATTGATTCCACTACTAATTTAAAAGCTCCTGCTATATTAAGTACTTGTAATATATTTTCTGTGAAACCCAATGTTGTAAATGATATATATGGTAAATTATTATTTAAATTTCTTGAAATCACGAAATTACCGGATCCTAACCAACCAGTTAAGCATAATACTGTGCATTATATAAACACTAAGGGACCTCCAGTCGCTGCTAAGCCTAGACGGCTAGCTCCAGATCGGTTAAAAATTGCCAAAGCTGAATTTCAGCACATGCTACAACTCGGTCATATGAGACCTTCTAAAAGTAATTACTCTTCGCCTTTGCACCTGGTGCCGAAGAAAGGATCTGTCGATTGGAGACCTGTTGGTGATTATCGTGCTCTAAATGCACAAAGAAAAATATCCTATCCCTTGTATCGCAGATTTCACTGCTGAATTACATGGTAAACAAATCTTCTGTCACATTGATCTTGTAAAAGCCTACCATCAAATTCCCATAAATCCTGATGATGTACATAAAACTGCGATTTGCACTCCATTCGGACTTTTCGAAAGCACTCGTATGCAATTCGGCCTTTGTAACGCTTCCTCAACTTTTCAACGATTTATTGATGACGTAATTCGTGACTTAGGATTTGTTTACGCATTTCTTGATGATTTTCTAATTGCATCAAATAATGAAACTGAACATTTAGAACACCTTGAGTTGTTGTTTTCTAGACTTAAAGAGTATGGTCTGTGTATTAATGTTGATAAATGTAAATTTGGCCAATCCACTATCGATTTTTTAGGATTCAAACTTTCAGCTGAAGGAATTGTACCCTTACCTGATCGTGTAAAATGCATCCTAGATTTCCCCCAGCCCTCTACCTTAACTCAACTAAGACGCTACTTAGGTCTTTTCAATTTTTATCGACGGTGCATTCCCAAAGCTGCCGATATTTTAGCTCCACTCGTTAAATTCTTAGAAGGACACAAAAATACGATAAAACATCCCCGTTCCAATGCTAACAAAACTGAGCAATTGCAATGGAACGATGAAGCCATTCTTTCCTTCACTGCTTCAAAAGAAGCTATAGCTCGAGCTACATTATTACGACATCCAATTCCTGGCGCCCAGCTAAGCTTATGGGTCGATGCCAGCAATGTCGCAATTGGTGGATCTTTAATGCAACTCTCCAAAAACCAATGGGAACCAATAGCATTTTATTCCTGTAAATTAAATAAATCTCAAAGAAATTGGTCTACTTATGATCGTGAATTATTTGCTATTTATTGTTCTATAAAAAAATTCAGACACATGCTAGAAGGTCGGAATTTCATTATTTATACAGACCAAAAACCCCTTACATTCGCATTTCAACAAAACCCTGATAAATGTAGCCCACGTCAATTGAGACATTTAGACTATATTTCACAGTTTTCTACTGATATTAGATATACTAAAGGCTCTGACAACATTGTGGCCGATAAATTATCTCGAATTGAGATAGATTCAATTTCTCCTAATGTGTTAGATTTTAAAGAGTTTGCCACTGCTCAGACAAATGATGAAGAGCTAAAACAACTTCTCGAATTTGACACCACTTCATTAAAATTAGAAAAACATTATTTTCCACTCGATGTACATTTATATTGCGATATGTCACAAAAACATCCTCGACCATTTGTTCCTAAAAGTATGCGACAATCAGTTTTTTCAACCTTGCATTATTTCTCGCATCCAGGTATCTCAGCTTCATTAGATTTAATTTCTAAACGATTTGTATGGCCTGGCATGCGTAAGGATATAAAATCTATGGTTCGCAGCTGTACGAAATGTCAAAAAGCTAAAATCTTTCAACACACCAAATCACCAATTGGTACATTCTCTGAACCTGATGCTCGTTTTGCCCATATTCATATTGATTTTATCGGACCTTTACCATCATCCGATGGCAATCAGTATTGCATGACCATCATTGATAGGTTCACGAGATGGCCCGACGTTATACCCACATCTGATATGACTGCAGAAACAACTGCTCGTACATTGATACACAGTTGGATCTCCAGATTTGGAACCCCTGTTACCATCACTACTGATCAGGGTAGAAATTTTGAGTCCACTCTTTTCAAAGAGCTTACAGATAGATTAGGATGTAAACGCATCAGAACTACAGCATACCATCCACAGTCTAACGGTTTTATTGAAAGATTCCATCGCCATCTTAAGAGTTCTCTTAAAGCTCACAATCAAATTCAATGGACTGAAATCCTCCCGATTGTCTTACTTGGTTTACGCACTGCTCTTAAAAATGATATCCAAGCGACCTGTGCTCAACTTGTTTATGGCACAAATATCAGACTACCCTCTGATCTCATAAACACTGAAACTATAAATCAACCACCTACTCTTACATACGTCACTGAGTTAACTGAAAAAATGAGAAAGTTAAATCCCATTGCAACTACAATGCACGGCAATCCTAAAATGTATGTCAATCCCTCATTAAAAACCTGTTCACACGTGTTTCTTAGATCAGATAAAGTCAATCCTCCCTTATCACCCCCTTATACAGGACCTCATCGAGTGATTGACAGGTCTGAGAAAACGTTTGACTTGGAAATAAACGGGAAGCGCTGTACTGTATCTATTGATCGCATTAAACCTGCATATCAATTAGCAGATTCTATTCCACCTTCCCAACCTCAAAAACAAAATGAGCCCATAAATTTTCCAACTACTCCTGTCGAACACCCTACCACCAAATCTGGTCGTAAAGTTCGTTTTCCGAAACATCTCGTTACGGATTATATTGTTTAAAACATTTGATGTATATAGTGTGCATACTATTTCATTCTCAAAAGTATTGTTTTTCATGTAATGCATAATATATTTTCTATTTTTTTTTGCATCATATGTACTTTAATTTTACTCAAGACCTTTCTTACGTATCTTATTAATTGCTACCTTTTTGTAATCGCGACTTCGTCACTGGGGCCATACTCTGTAGCCGTCTGCTATTTCTCTCTCTCTCGCACGCGAGGAGCCAGCCAATAGCAATGAGGCGCATTTCCTCCCCCCGCGTTTTCTGCGGAGAGCTTTTGAAGTCACGTGACGCAGTAACATTCGAACTCTGCAGAGAGCGGCAGATTATTCTGTCAGTGACGTTGGCGAATATATGACTATGTGTTGTTATGTTAATAAAGTTTATTTTTCTAAAAACCTTCTGATTATTTGAGTCACCGAGATATTTTTATCATCTCCCTTCAATGCATTCTCTAAAACTTCATCGATGTTCATTTATACCGGTACACTTACAGCCGGTATAAAATATTTACACTATGTAACATAAGATATACAAAATATCTTCAAAATAGATAGGGAAAAATTATCTTGATATAATTAACAGTTTTCCTAAAAAATCCAAGAAATAAAAACTTACCGTCACATATTAAATCTTCATGAATCAGTTTATTCTAAAATAAAAAATATCGTCTGTCAATAAATTTTCGAGAAATCTACATCGTATTGTTTTTTAAATTCAAACAAGGGGATTAAATAAAAACAAATGTAAGCTAATTGCATTTAACTAGAGAATTATTACCCTATATTTAGAAGAAATAAATTTACATAAGAAATACTGATTTTCACTAGTTATTTCGTAGCCCTAAAATGCATGACGACATCGATGTTTATTTATACCGGTACACTTACAGCCAGTACAAAATATTGTATTTACATACACTATTATTCATCCTTCTGCAAAATTTGTTCCAGCAAAATGCCTCTTTTACAAATCGAACATACTACAGTTTAGTTACTGACATTTGGTTGGTTCTCAGAACAATCATTGTGATTGGCTAGGAAGCTTTTATTGTAATACACTTCAGCATTCATGACTAATTGTGTTTGTATTTTAGACTAAAGTGAGTGTAACTTTTTTTGTAAAGCAGATATGTTAATTCTTTTTTAATTAAATTCTACATTAAATTTCCTGGAATTTGATGTATAAACATTTGTATTTAAGTGAAAATTAATATCTCCTATAAGCACACATAGTTATAAAACATGAAAATTTCAAAAAATGTCCACAATTTTGGCCACCACTGTATATGACCAGTTTCCACTGCATCAAAATTGAAGGGAGTCGAGCATAAACCGTATCTAAATTTAAGCCACTTGAAATTTAATGATCCATCAATATAGCACAAAATTTCGAGTAAATTTCGGGTACTTTAAGATGTACTGTATCATACAGATTTGAAACTTACCATTTTATTGTTAATTTGAGAACTACAGATAAATTTTCCTGTATAACCCTTTAAGCCCTAACCTACACAATTGTGTAGGTGATCCAAAAGTAAAAGAAAAAGACTATTTATTATTTTTGTGCGATTAAAAACCGAATCTGCACATTTTAATGAGTTAATTGGCTTCAGATATTTTGATAAGACACAACTAGGTGGCACCAACTGCAAGACAGGGTTAGATTTTGTTCTTTTAAGAAGACTATATCATCTGACAGCAATAGACAAAAAGTATGTACAGTCGCAAATTCTTTTAAATATGATTTTTAGAGTTTGTTTAGATTTAATTTTTCTTTTCATATACTTTTTTCATGATTTTAATTGATTTTGTCCTGCATAAATTTAATTAGGCTTTGCAAAAGTTGAAAAAACTAATGACCTGCACAGTTGTGTAAGCCCGGCATTTACTATTTCAAAAATAGTTGCACTTCCTAATATTAATAAAATTTTTATTTTTAATGAATTTTTTTATAAGTAATATGCACATGTACGAACTGTATGTTTCTGTTATAGATTCCATATATGAGTTATATATTTATATGAGTTATATGCATGCCATGAGATAGATTTTTAAATTTGACAAATTCATTCCATTTTGTTGACACAGCAAGTAAACTACCAGGGATGAATAATAAGTTATGGAAAGTTCAGAAAATACTCGACAGATTCCGTAGTGTCTTCTTGAATTTACCAAGAGATCAGGAAAATTTTTCCATACATGAGCGGACGATTCCTTTTTTAAGACGTGCCTCAGTAAAGCAGTATGTAAAAAACAAACCACAACCTACGGTAACAGCATACTTAGAGACAGTTTTAAATTTTGTAATACAGTAGTGGGAAAGTACAGATCTGATCCACAAGGGTCTATGCTTAGGTTCTGCTGTGGTCCAAACTCTGGTTCAGACTTAGTTTTACATACTTCGATCGGTATTTCAACACATTACCGCTGCTGGAAGAACTGAAAAAGGAAATCTGAAGGAACAGGCACATTCCAAACAAATAGAGTGAAGGGCATCCCATTTGTCAACGGCCCTTAAGAGGGATGAGAGCACTGAGTATGTCTCAGAAAATGGAACTGTAGTGGTCGAGTGGAAAGACAATAAGAAAGTTGTACTGCCGTCGACGTGTACAGGACGTAACTCGCTGCAGACCTTCAAGCGGTAATCGAAGGAAGAAAATTGGAAAGTCGATGTCAGCGTTATGAGCTGCAACGCATCAATGGGAAGTGCGAAGATTTGCGATCAGCAAATGGATGCATGTTGAACCTAGTTTAAAATAAGAAAGTGGATCTTGAAAACAACGATTCATTTCCTTGACCTGACTGTAGTAAATTCGTGGTTTCTCTACAAACGAGATGCTAAAGCAAGCCCCGTAAAAAAAACCCTTTATCTACTATTGTTTCGATTAAGTTCGGCTGAGAACCTATTGGATGTACCATTATCAAAAAAGTAAAGGTCAAGGTTTGTCCTCAGCGACAGCGAAGAAGAAGAGATTGAATATGATGTTGCTGACTCATGCAAATCCAAATTCTACCATCCGCACATAAAGATACCATTTGAAAGTAAGAGGTTAGATGCAACTAGTCACTGGCCTTGTTTCGACGATCTCAAAACTGCAAGAAATTTCCGGTTTGAAAACTGTTCCAGCCGTACAAGAGTGAGATGCGAGAAATGTTATGTTTATTTATGTCTGTTGAAAAACAAAAATTGTTTCAAACATTTTCATTGTGGCTGATGAAAATTATTTTAATAAAAAACAACGTTTTTTGCTTAAACTTTTAATTTTAGATATTTACATACGTAATCCCAAATTATACAATTGTGTAGGTTTAGTCAAAAAACGACTGCAATAAGGCCGAATCTACACAATTGTGCCCACACAATTTGTCCTCCCTTGGCATAACCTGATACCGGGTATTTTTTTTTAATATTTCTTTCAATCAAATACGATCCTATCGATTGGTGGAGACCACCCAAACTTTTAATTTCTACCAAAAAAAAAAAAAAAAAAACTCCCGTTCTTAAAGGGATATAAATTTCTGCATATCAATATATTTTTCTAGATATAGATACATTTCAAAACTGTGATAAATCATTTTACAACTTTTATTAAATGAAAATGTCACTTACTATATTTTTGAGTGATACTCAATGTCATTATATCGTCATTCATTTTACAAAATGTTTAATTTTTTCTAACACTTTTAAATCCTTCTAAAGTAGGCTTTCTTTCTTAAATATCTAGTATTAATACATTCAGTAATTCAGTATAATAAATCACTTCAGTTTTCTGTACTAATATAGAGTGAACACTAAACCTATCTTTGATTTGAAAACTATCTTTGACTTATTACTAGACAGCTCTCTGTCTTAAATTTTTCATTTTATTTTATTTTATTTTTAGTTGAATAAACAGTGCAACTAAATTCATGAACTTAACCAGTGAATAAAAATTTAGTTTTTTTTACTTCGGTGAAAGAAAAAGGTATATGCGTTTTGTGATTTCATGAAACCAAGCATTTTATCTCTTCAATGATCATAAAGTAATGGTATGCAAAGTTTAAAGGAACGGTAAGAGTTAGTGATCTTCTAAGAAGATATAGAAAATTTCCTTAAATCTTAACTTTTGATTTGTTGTTTACACTTATAAACAAACTGCGTCATATTTTTTACGATAAAAAAGCATTGTTTTTTATGCAATGTTATAACTTTACGTTTACTATCTTCAACAGTTAAAACGTGGTAACGTTTTGTAATCAGGGAAAGACTCTGTGAACATCCTTTATTACATATATCAATACGTCAAAACTAACAGGATTGCACAGTGCTTATTCGTACTCAAAATATTACACAGAGACAATCATAGTTTTTATCTAGCAAATTTAGATTAATCGAACAAAAATAAGAAATTTGCCAGAAGTAGTTTGAATTTCTTAATGGTCATTTGGACATAATTCGAGGATTTGAGGATCTGATGTGTTGAAACTTAAATGAATGTTAAAGTACAGAACTTTTCATCACATAATTATTTTTTCTGCCTATACCTAAAGATATTTTTTAATAAAAACGTTTAGAGAAGTCATCAGTCTTATAAAAATTATTTAATATTAGCAAAATTATCTTTTTCCAGTAAAATAAATACATCTATTAGTAACTCATTTTTGAAGCATTTAAAACCCGTATTATATTAACGAAACAAACTTTAAAACAAAAAGGTCTTTCCGTAATCTGTTTCGAATTCATAATATCAAAGAAAAAATATTTTATATTAATTTTACAATGCTTGTAAAAAATTAGTTAACTAAACGGAAATGTTTGATTAAAAAAATTTAATAAAAACTTCAAAACAAATCATTGGTTTCAAATTAAACATTCAAAAATGTCGTAGAGAAAAGAAACTGAGGAAAGTTTTTTTTCGTTGTTTCTTTTTTTTATGGAAATGCTATTTTAAAACTTTCTAAATTGAAACTTTTCGGTAGAACTTAAAAAAAAAAAAATACTTTCGCTTTTAAGTTCAGGAAAGAGAAAGAAGAATGTTATATTTGAATGCGGAAGTATAAATTAATTTTCCACTTTTTGGAGTTATATCAGAAACGTATTGGCATATTTTCGATTAAGGTAACTATTGATGTATTCGGCAAGTTAAATATTTGTTTAATGTTCTGCAGCAATCAAAAAGTGCATATATCTTTATGATATTGGCTCACTATTTGTTTAAACTTTCTATTTAATGATGAAAAGCATATTTTTTGTGCCTGAAAGAGAAATAGAACAAAATTATTTTATTTATTACTTTTTATAAGCTTGGCGTAATGTCAAAGATGAATTTTTAAAATATTAAGCTCGGTCTTCTATTCTACAGATATTTACATTATAGCTATGTAAAAAGAGTTATTAATTTAAACATATTTTGTAAGGTTTTGACATTTTTTGTAAATATACAAGTTAATCGTACGAAACTAATGTTTTAAAAATATACATAAATCTATATTTTTCAAAATATAGTTTAAATGTATTTAAGCCAAAAATTTTTAACACTTAAAAAATTAATGCACTGAAATGCCATTGAATTTAGGATACCAAGTTAATAACGAGTTAGGTCTCCTCTGGCCTTGATAATGGCGACCACACGGCGAGGCATAAATGCCATAAGTTTGAAGAAGTGTTCCACAGGCATAGCCTGCCAAACGTCAGCTAGATCTGCACCTGATTCATAGTCAGAGTCGCTAGTGTAGTGTAACATGCTTTCTTACCTTCCTCCAAAGCACCGCTAGGGTGCTCAATAGGATTTAAGTCTGTGTTTTTATGTGGACAATTCCTGACGGAGAAATCAGAGGAATCCAAACAGACATTAGCCTACCGGGACTTGTGATAGAAGCAGTTGTCTTGATGGAATACTCCATTTCATGTGGATAATAGGAAGACATAAATGGATGGAGGGATCGTCCAGAAGCTGATATGCTGAATAGCACTGAGCGAGGTAGATAGAAGTACCAACGATTCCAAAAGCTGCCAAGTGAAAGTACCTCAGACCATGACTGAACCGACATGATCTTGTATAGTTACAAACTGGCATGCAGGATCCATGACTTCATGAGCCTGGTGCCATATTCTCAGCTTCTCATTGGTATGAAGTAGTTGAAATTGAGACTCATCATTCAATGTTACTCGTTTCTAGTTCTCTAAACTCCATTCTCTGTATTCTCTTGCCCAGGCAAAACGTTCGGCCCGTTGGCGTACATTGAGCAATGGCACTCTCGTAGACCTACGGCTCCCGAAGCCCATACGGTGAATCGAAAGTTACAAGGTCAATTTCCAGAATTCAGTTGGGTGGTAATTTGAGGTAACGCTTGGTTTCACTGATTACGTACAATACGGATTCCTACCATGCTCATTCAATGGTAATTGTCCTTTGCAGTTTGCCCGATTGCTGGTCTTTTTTTTTTACCATCCGTGTGTTCTCGGCATACTCTTGATACTGTCGAGCGGGACAATCCCAGTTCTCCGAAGATTTCTGAAATTAAATGGCCTATGCGTCGAGGACCTATTATTTGTCCGCGATCGAAAGGAGCCTAAATCACAAGATTTACCCATAATGTCAGTTGAAATGACTGATTCACAACAACCACTGTATTAGCTCATAGATAAACATACAAGATAGGACACTTCCATAGAGAGTAATGGTAATACGATTCCGATTAGTGACAATGAGGAAGAAACTTCCAATCCTTGTAATATTTTTGTTATTGAGCACCTACTTTATTGTAACCTTTTTTTTATGTTGCATGTTTACGTTTTCAGTAGAATCTTACACCGATACATGAACATAGAATAGGATATTCTATTCTATATATCTAATATCTGTTCTGTGTTCTTGCACGGATATATACAAGGTGATTCATAAATATCGAAACAATAGGCTATTTCCTTAAATATTGCCCCTAGACCCATACTTCCAACTGCAAAGTTTCTTAAAAAAAGGTGCAAAGTTTCTTAAAAAAAGGTGCAAAATTTAATGACATAAGTTGCAACTCCATGGGGTGTCTATTTGAAAAAATACGAAAATTGAATTTTTATACGGCCCCCGTAGTGTAAAAATTCCAATCAGGAAACCTTTCCTTACCCATTCCTGAATTAAACACAAAAAACTGCATCTTCATATCGGAAAAACTCGCAGAGTTATGGCCGTTTAAATAATTCATCAGGTTTTAAGGGATTAGACACAAACTGAAATGCGTGCAATCCAAGAGAAAATGTTACTTTAAGAGTTCTAGGAAACATGTAAAAAATATATTTGTTGAGTTAGAATTTTGATTTTTTTTTCTTTTTTTGTGATAGTTAACCACCTGATTTGCAAACAAAATCACATCCTAATATTTCTCATAACGTTTTTAAAAAAATTTAAATGATTAGTACTTTTTTAAACGGATTTAATTTAAAATCTTTATAACTTGAAACATTATAAACCGGATTTTAAAAAAAAATTCATTTAATTAAAAAGGAAAGTAAAATTTTAGTTTTGTTTCAGGATTTTTTAAAATATTAATTTTAAAAATATTAAAAATATTTATTTAAAAAATTAGGTAACTTATTTTTTAAAAAATCATATTTTCAAAAGTAATTTTTTTTCAAATTTGCCGAAACAAAATTAATGTAAAATAATAAAAAAAAACATGTTTCAAGTTTGCACCTTTTTTATTTATGATTCTTGACTTATAATAATTTAAAGACAAGAAATGGTAAAAAGAAAAAAAAAAAGAAAAGTATAAAAACATCATGCAGAAAAACACATTGAAAGTTTTAAACATTGAATGGCTCATAATAAAATATTTAAATGCTTTTTAAAAAATTGCACGTGAAAAAGTAACTTCTTTCTATAGCTTAAACTTCCGATTCAGTTTAACTTTTGCCGTTTCCACCTCCTTTTTGTACTATTTAAATGTCCATAAATAAATGTTAAATGTGTAATTTGAAACAATGCTTTTTCTAACATGCCGATTGAGAGTTTTTCATAATGTTAGCCTTCACAAATTCAGACTTTTTATCGTCCCGGCGAGGCCGTTGAAACAGTCTGTATTCAGGGGCCGGGTCGGGCCGGGCCAGACCCGGTATTGGCGACTTTTTTCTGAAGACTCGGCCAGGATGGGACTAACGTATTTTTTCATATCGAACCGGGTGTTGGTGTGATTTATGACGGCCAATTATCTACACGAGGGATATGGGCCCGAAGGAGGGGGGGGGAGTACCTTCCGTAGAGATCTTTCTAAGGGAACCTAACTCGTATTTACGCAAGGATATCCAAAGTTTGAAGAAAAACAACTGAAAACTCCGAACGATTGGGCCGAACGACACGATTGGGTTCGAACCCAGTACCTTTCGTCTACCAGCTTTGAGAGCAGAACCTCTCAGCCACTGGTTATACCGAACCGCGACTAGCTTCCTTATTCCTAGGTCTCCCCTGGGCGAAATTTTCAGTCCTGGTCTAGAAACAACCCGTATTAAAATCATTATCTCTGACTGACCTAATCCGTGCAAAAATAACTAAAATTTGGCTCAGCCCAAAAACTTTTACAACAAATGCATATATTTTTAAATGGCCATTATTTTACAATAAAACTTTAAAATTTATTTTTTTAAAGGATAGTAGATTTTAAGGCAAAAAAATTAAAATACACTAAAACTAGTGAAAAAAATCTGCCTATGACGAATCCTTTCTTAAACGGAAAAATCTGTTGATCCATGGAAAATGAATATAATAATACCTGAGAAAAAATAGACTACATTTACAACTCCTAAAAAGAAAACTTGTCTATAACGCTTTTTTTTTATTTCCTATGTGATTCTATCTTAAAAGATTTTACTTTATAGCATTTTTCATTGTCTCCAACAGATGGAATATGGATTTACGATATTAAAGGAGAAGTGAATCATTTACATATAAATAGAGATTCATTAATAAAACAAATAATCACAGCTTTTGGCGCTTCTTTAAAAATAAAAATTATAAACATGAAAAAATAAAAAATATAATAAGTATTTTTGGTCAGAACTCCTCCATACGAAACAACTTTTAACCATATCGATGTAAAAAACTATGTAGAAATTGAGTCAGGACGGGCCAGGCTACGATTTGAACTTTTTTTCAGGCAGGGCCGAACTTTTTTTCCTATGGGGCGGTTTGGGACCAGACCTAGATATTTCGACCCGTGCAGACCTCTAGTGCAGACCACCAGCATACTTTGAAAACAGGTTTAACGTAAAATCTATACGCTGCCTATTTTATGTCCAAAGGAGAGGCACTGTCTTGTATCGACTTTTAATAATGTACAATTTGTGGATGATCCCTATCTTGCATTCAGATTGAGTCAAAAACTCGTCGCTCAGGGGCATGGATAAATGGTGTAAGTCACGAATTTTGGATTTTGATATCTCTGCGAATTTTGAAGATATCGAGATGAATTTTTTTTTTGTGTTTAATTCAGGAATGGATAAGGAAAAATTTCCTAATTGGGAAATTTACTCTACGGGGGCCGTATAAAAATTTATTTTTTGTATTTTCTCATATAGACCCCCCATGGAGTTGAAACTTATCTCATCAAATTTTGCACCTTTTTTATGAAACTTTGCAATTGGAAGTATGTGCCTAGGGGCAATATTTAAGGAGATAGCCTATTGTTTCGATATTTATGAATCACCCTGTATATTATTTTCGTACATGATAAGTGAACTATTTAAGTGCAACGAAAAACAAACTAAAAATTTCGTCTTGAATATTACATATCGAGTGAATATGATGTAATTCGATTTAAAGCTACATAAAGCAATGGTGTAATATAAAAATATACGAAATATTGCACTCTACAAGTCCCTGAAATTTTCAAAAATATTCCCATTTGGTAGGAAAATTTTCACAGCCGATATTTATTTAATTTATGAATTTTAATGTATTAAGCAATAGCTACAATAATCTTTTCAAATTTACGCATTTTCACTTTCTTACAGATGAAATAAAAATATTGTTTTTAATGCAAATAACTTACAATCAGTTCAATAATATTTATAATATTAACATATGAGAAATAACAATAAAATTACAGATGGAGGAAAAATTCTTTTTTTTCAAATTTTTTGAATTATATAAATCTAAAAGTTAAAAATAAATAAAGATACTGATATGACACATGATAAATTTTATTCGATGTGAATAAATTAACACAATACTTGAATTTGATTTTTTACAATTTAATCTCATAAACTTACATATTTACTTTCTTTAAAAAAAATTCGGGGGGGGGGGGGGTTTCTTTTGGTATAAATACAATATCGTCTCTCTCTGCCTCGTTTAGGAAATAATAAATATTCAAAACATAGAGCGTAAACATATTTCATCAACATAGGTAAATTTCGGAGGCTTGTTAATTCTTCCCCCTTGTCGGTAGTGAAGCTAGTACTGTTGCCATTACAGATTTTGTCGTAAGTGTACTAAGCATCTTGTATAGTTATCTATGTTTTAGCTATATACGCAGTTACCACAGCTCCCTCACATGCGCACAAATGAGGCGAAGCACTACAAAATTTGCATAGGATTTACTATCCTTAATTCAATGTCACTTTAGTATAAACTGCGATGGTAAACTATACAACTATAGTAACATTTATTTTATATAGAAAAACTATACAAAGTTTTATCTACAAACTGTTCATATTTTAATAATACAGGCACAGAATGCAATTGGTGGCAGAAATAATTTTGGTAACACACACACTTACAGTAAAAATACACCACAAACAAGGATAAAACAACTGTAAGTTATCTTCTTTTTTTAATTCAAAGTGATTAATAAACATAAAACTAAATATAGTTTTTAAAAAATCATTCTTTTATACACATTCAAAGTTTATTTTGAAAATCATGATTAATTTCATGACTTGAATTTATGCTTTTAAAAAAATTATCTACTATCGTTAATTTGGCTTGGGTACTGAACATAGAAAATGATTACAGAAAATTGACAGTTTTTTACACATGGTAGAAAGCGCGAACTAGTGAATTTTTTTATTTCATAATTTTTTTCTATTTTTTTTAAAGATGTGGCAACAGGAACACAATTTGCATTTTTTATTATAAAATTTTAAGGATTTCTAAGTTGATTTCTCAACATATAATCATCATTTAATTAAAATGAAATTATTAGGCAGATTTCATATGAAATACTACCTATTGCAATCTCCCCCATGTTGGAATTTCCGAAAAAAATTTGCAGATCTACACCGATCATGATCCCTAGAACCCAAAACCACCCTCGTTTCATAATTCTGCACAAATCTCTTCCAAACATAAATAAAAGCTATAAGATCTTGGGGCATAAAATCTTGGTCAAGTTCGTTACTGGGCAAAATCGGATCAAGGGGTTGGAAATTGGGAGGTGTTTTGTGAAAACCGAAAAAAAAAAACACATAACTTCTTAATTATAATGCTTATCGAATCCGTTTGAAGTTATTATTTCTTCTAAAACACGGCCAAAAATTTATGTATGAAATATTTTTGGCAAAATAAAAAATGAGCTCAAGGGGCGAAAAATATAGGGCTTTGGCGAAAAAAAAAATCATAGTTCGTCAATTTGCAAGATATCAAATCCAATTAAATTTATTATAAATCTTCTTAATATTATCTACGACTTTTATACTGACCAGTTTTTAATAGGACCAATTCGTACCGCAAAAAAAAAAATAAAAAATACATAAATAAATAAAATAAAAAGAAAAAGAAAACAAAAAAAGGGGGGGAGGGTTGAAGAAGAAAAAAAAATCCATAGCTTTGTCAATTCACAAGATATAAAATCCGCATGAATTTATTATATATCTTCTTAATATTATCTACAACATTTATACTGACAAGTTTTTAATAGGACCAGCTCTTACAGCAAAAACGAATTAAAAATACATAGCGATTGAAGAAAAAATCATCGTATTAAGGGTTTCTCAAATCCAAACTGCTTATTTTCTTACTCATTTTTGCAGTTCATTTTTGCTCTCAAACGCATCCAATTGATAGGTTTTCTTAATCAGAAACTATATAAATTACCGTAATGGTCGATTTTTTGATAGAAGCAGAATATATTTCAAAAAATGCTGTCAAAGTGGGCATTTTGAACCCGAATTTCCCGAAGCGATTGTGTTGGAAACGAAAAATATTGTCCTACTGAGAAAATAATTGTTTATAAATCAAGTTCTAATTAAAAGAACGAAAAAAAAAACCAGGTCGCTTATAAATCTCTTCAAAAATCACGTCAGCAAGTTCCTTGTTTTTTCTTTTAAAAATGAATCTGAAAATGTGTCAGAAAATTTCGAGTTATTGAGCACGAAAACGTTTTTTTTTTTTTTTTTTTTTTTTTTTTAAATACCGCCTTAACATGATTCTGATAAAAATGAAATTAAAAACTCATCAAAAGCGGTCAGATAAAATTGTTAATGTGGGTTTATCTCTAATCATGATTTAGTTTTTGTTGCTGAAATTAGTACTTAACTTCGAGTTCTATCTGCGCCTATAGGCCGAGCCGGCAGGGATTATTAATTGACTAAGGTGTATTTTTTAAAAAATAGATTGCATGCTTTATTTTTTATTTATATTTTCAACTTTTTAGTGTTTAAAATATCTCTTTGTTGCAGTTTTACAGCCACTTGACTTATTTTGGCTAGAGCGTTTTGGCACAAAATTAAGCTCAGTGTTGTTGGAACTGGTTGTACACATAAAGAATATGTGGCGATTCATCCCCTGTGTCCGGCTAACAAAAAAATACCTTGAATTTGATGCATAAGTTTGTCACTAAATTCTAAAACTATTAAAATGTTGTACTGTTATTAGAAATACACCTGTGAACACAATTTTTATAATTCTAGCATATCCGGGAGTGAGTGAAAAATTGATTACGAAATTCTATCTTCACATGCACAAAACCAAATTGACTTGAATAAAAGAGTCTAACTTAACATATATTATCTGTTTCAAATAAAGTATTTACTTTCCATAGATACAAACTGGAGAACATCTGCTTAATTGAAAACAATGCCAATGTGATTAATATAAAGTACAACTTGACAACAGCAAATGGAATATCAAATGCTTGTCGAGTTAGCCAATATGTGAATGTAATGAATAAGGGTTAAAATTGTCACACAATGATTTTTATAAATTGTTTCACATGGATTATTTTTTTATCCCTTTAATAAATAAAGGCCAGTTTTAAAAAGTTTTAAAATATTTTAGGAATTTTTAATACAAATCCACCCATTTTTTGTTGCCTAGTCATAAAGTAAACAAAGGTTTTTCCACATTATTTAAGCTGTATAATATCTTATGCATAGTGTTGGCTGCACAAATATCTGCGTGCTGTTTTTATCGCTAACATAGCATAAGAACGCATTGAAAGAAAATTATGTAAGGTACTCCATAATCTTGATGGCAGAATGCTACCTCCAATTTTATGGATTAATTTAACTTATATAATGGTGTACTTTAAACTCATATAACTGGGGTAATATTACACATTAATATAACGTAACACTAGTTATATCCGTTACATTAGTCCATAAAATGGTGGCAGCAAGGCTGCTACCAATTTTATGGAGTAATATTACATAAATTTCTTACAGTGCTTGATAGTGGTTTATTAGATTTAGTCTAATTATATCATCCTCAGTATCTAAACCTTCTGATATTTGCACATTTTCTCGCACTGTATTTAAGATTTTATCGTCTTCGAGGCATCCGAATGTTACACCATCGTTATCATCTTTATTGTTTGGAAGAAAGATAAAAGGGATTCTTTTACAAACTTCTTAGGATACAGGAAATGTTAAATTAACAGACAATATAAAAATAATTTTCAAAAGGTGAAAGGAGTTAACCTATTTGTCACATCGCCTTGTCGAATTACTGATAACGTCTTTATGTTATAAATGCATTCGTAGGAACGGGAATATTGCGTTATGTTGAGCTACCTGATACTTGGAGTTATCAGGATATCAAGTTACTGAGATAACACTGTTATATTTTTATGATGAACAGATTAGAACTTCCAATATAAAACTCATTATTCCTAGAAAAATTGCATTGCATGATAATATGGTAAAAATTTATCCCGTGCCCTTGCAAAAAACTCGTGTAACAAGGATGACTATTTTCTAAAAGATCGATATTCTTCTCTTCTGGCACAAATGGTGTGTTTAATATGCCTATGTTGAAACCGCACTTGCCTATAAGAAAATATGGCTTCTAAATAAAACTAAAGTAGACAACTTATTCTACTTTACTCTCCAAACATTTGGCGTTTAAAAAAAAACATAAAAAATACTCGCAGCACAGTAGCAAAAACGCTTCCGTGATTGAAGAAATTGCCCTGTTATTTGATAAAATATTTCCCTTTTGACTTGCAGATTTAAGGAAACAAGGTGGAACCCGTCGAAATTCATCGAAAGAAACTGTTTAAAAAGGCTAATGTGAAAAAATTGCTAAAACATTCTTTAAACTACTTTTTGCTTCAAAAATTTTGATCATTTCTCAAGTCTCATGGTAAAAATTACACTTCGATTTATTTATTTATTTATATTACTTTTTATAAAGGGGTACAGATTTATGGGACTCTTTGAAAAATTAAAACTTCTTTATCCACGTCAAATTTGACTTTCTGACAAGTGCAAAGGTGTAAACTGAACTTTGATACGACAATTTAGAAAAATGTCATGATTTTTTAAATTTAAATTTAGTTTTGGATTTCTTTCTTTTCTATTGCCACAAAAAATCTGACTTTTTGACGTCTTATGGTGCTAAATGAAATCCGATACGACAATTAGGTTGTTGTTTTTCATGTGTACTCACTTATGGGATTCTATGAATTTTTTATTCTTGGGCCACGACAAATTCCACTTTTTAACAAATCTTGGAGTGTAAACTGAACCTAGTATGACAATTTGATAACTTTTATATTTTTTATTTAAACTTAGTTTTTAATTTCTTTGGACAATTTGTTTTCCATTGCCACAAAAAACTGACTTTTTGACGTCTTATAGTACAGAAGGAAATCATACATGACTCTTTTTTGTTCATCTTTGAAATGTGAACGCACTTATGGGATTCTTTTAAACTTTTTTTCTTTGCCACAAAAAATCCACTTTTTTGATAAGCCTTGTGCTGTAACCTTCAATCCAATACTACAATTTGATACATTTTAATGACTTTTTGAAATTTAAATTTAGTTTAGGATCTCTTTGGACTATCTTTTTCCATTGCCACAAAAAACTGTCTATTTGACAGCTTATAGTACAGAAGGGAATACTATATGACTATTTTTTTTTTTTACATTTTTGAAATATGAACACACTTACAGCTTTGAACTATTTTTTTTTTCTTTCGCAACGAGAAATTTCACTTTTGACCAACTTTGAAGTGTAAACTGCACATGATTATTTTTTTAATTTAAACTTGGTTTTCTTAGATTTCTTTTTTTAATTTAAATTTAGTTTTGGATTTCTTTGTACAATTTGTTTTCTATTGCTACAAAAATCTGCCTTTTTGACGTATTTTGGTGCAACCTGATATCCGATTTTCTTTTTACTTTTTAAAAATGTTGATTGAAAGTGTATTGCGAAGATTCTACGACTTTGTTTTTTCTTTGGTCAGAAAAAATGCCACTTTTTGACATGTCTTGGAGTGTAAACTGCACTCCAAAACGAAAATTTGATACATTTTCAAGAATTTTTTTTAATTTAAACATAGTGTTGAATTTCTTAGAATTATGTTTTCGCTATTGCCACAAAAAAACTGACTGTTTGACGTCTTATGATGCACACCGAAATCCGAAACGACAATTTTTTTTCACGTTTTTGTAATACGTCACAAAAAAAAAACACTTTCCAGAGTATTAAATATCATTTTAAATATACAGGTTACTTTTTAAGCAAACGTATTTCAAATGAGTATAATTTTAATAATTTATTATATGTTTTCATGTAAAACATTCTAGCTAAAACTATTATATTAAAGTTACACACATTATTCTTTCTAATATATTTATTTCTCCAGCAGTTTAAAAAGTTTATTTAGGAAGTTTATTTAGGAAGTTTATTTAATATTTATTGTCTTACTCTGAAATGATGATTATCGCCATCACAAAGTGGACTTTATTTTTTTAATACACGCCTTTTTATTTTCTTGAGTGCATTTTTAAACTGAACAGAATTAAAATAAGTAGTAATTTGTTTACTTTATTTTAAGAACGTTATAAAGAAAATTAAATGTCACATGTTATTTTAATGACAGGCTAAAATTTTATTACTGATCTATACATTTAATAACTCGAAGGTGCATTTACGAGAAGAATGTCTTTGTTTTAAACTGCATTTGGTTTGTAAGATATTTTTTATTGAATCAAATAAAGTGCTTAACTTTTTGTTCCAGCTGCTTCTTATTTTCATATTAACCATAAAAGTTATTATATTTTACTGCCTAAATGTAAATAGCGATAAACGCATCAGAAACTTTTTCCAAATCATCAAATATTCTGTTAAAAACTCAACTTTTATTTCAGCAAATGTTTCCTTTTTTTTTCTCCTTAATTTACATATATATTTTTTTCTATGCTGAAAATATCTATCTATAAATGTTTTATAAAGATTATACACATTTTGTTTTGTCCAACATCGTATATATGTTTAACTAAACTAATTTAAGTTATTTATTTTACATTTGACACCTCATTCTAACATAATGACTATGACCATCACAATTTCAACATAACGTTTTAACAACATGAACTAATAAACTCTTTATTTTTCAGGTATGTATTTTTTAACTACCATTTTAATTATTTTATTTTGAATATAGTCTAAATTTATCGTTTATGATCTCAAAAAGAGTACGTTTTAATTACAGCCTAAAATCTTATAATTGTATATATTGATTTAATAAATCCATTATACATTTGTGGAAGTCTGTTATTATTGTGCCAATAAATCAAAAATAAAAAGTGAAACTTATTGCGATTTCTAGTTGCTATTTATTTTGGCAATAAAAGTAAAAGTGAATTATATTTTCCTGATTCTGTGTAACTAGTATTGAATATTTAAAAAAAAAAAGGCTACACATGAATTTTATACTTAATTGAATTTCCTTCTTATAGGCATTACTTTTATAAATAATGATTAACCCCTTAACCTACGATTTACTTTTAACAGCTCCACGGTTTGGCAAATCCATAGCTACCACTAAAATTTAATAGAGATTTTTGCCTTGTTTAATCATGTAATTTCGACGATTAAATTAAATTATATTTACTGAGAAATTTCAGTGGTAAGAATAATTTACATTTGGCTCGATCATCGTACGCGGACTATGCCCGCCATTGTAGGTTGAGAGGTTAAATAAGGCCACATGTTGTTGTTTTTTTAATATGTTTGTTACAACAAAATTCATTCTTTAAAATATCTAATGCAAGGTAAAAAACATACTGTTTCATTGTTGTATGGGTTATTTTTGAGTGACTAAAAAGTAAGCGACATGATTAGATATAAGGCATAAAGTATATCAAAGTCTTCGCGCATGGCTTTTTTTATTTTTACTTTTAATGTATATTTCGTTATACAGAAAACTTTAGAGGCATAGAAAATATTTACAGATTGAATTTTGTGTAGTAGAAAAATAATCACCTTTATAAATAGATTTTAACACATGAAAGCGAATCCTTAGAAGACCCAACAATTCTTTCAACGTGTTTACAACGAGAGATTTCTCTTGAAAGGGGCGTCATTATTTTAATTAAGTTTAACTAGCAAGGAACAATAAGACAAAAATAGGGAACTAAAAGGATACATTTCTATCTTTATATTATTTTATTTAATTTAACTTGTTTTTTGCATCTAAAGATGAAATTTTTGTAATCGATTTTTTAACTAAGTTATTACTTGCTAAAAGTGATAAAAAATACACTCACAAGGAAATAAATACACAGTACATTGAAAAAATTCCTGGACTCTTTCTCCTAAAAAAAAAAAAAAAAAAAAAAAAAAAGAAAAAAAAGAAAAAAAAAAAAGATGGCGCTATCTCTGTAAAACTGGCGGGATGACGGATCTACGACCTTCAGCCACGTGTATCAAATAGTTGCATTCATTTTCGCGTACTTCCGACTTGGTCGCGTATGTTTCCGTAAAGCATGTATGTGGGCCATTGTCTTCGAAAAAATGGAACAGCGAACGGACATTAAACTTTGTGTTAAATTGGAAAGCTATGTACCGTTCGTGAGTATTTGAGTAGTTTCAAGATTTCTAGCTGGAAGAGAGTCGCCCGAAGACGATGAGAGATCAGGGCATGATTCATCGAAAATTTTGTCGTTAAGATTCCATTGTGATTAGTGCATTTTACAAAGACATCTTGCATCTGCTTTTGAAACGAATGCAGAATGTGAAGCCCGATTTTCTGAAGAGTGGAAATTGGTGCCTCTTGCACGACAACGCACCGCCTCACAACTCCATCCTTATGCAGCAATGTTTAGCAAGAAGGCAGGTTGCGTACATCAACCATCAACCATACTAACTAGATCCATCCCCCCGGAGTACTTTGTATTTTCCAAGTTGAAATTGAAGATGAAGATGCAGCGGTATGAGTCGATACACTCTCAGAAAAAAACTGCAAATTTATGAGCGCTTGCTCTTCAATTTTCACGGGCAACAGCCTTATTTGAGGAAAAATGGTCTGATCCACTAAAAAAATACCGTACGACCCCATACATTTTCCTGTTCTAGGGTGTAACCCTTCATTCGTGTTTCGAACCCTTCATTCGTGTTTCGTCTTCGTCGTGTTTCGAAAAATAATGTTGCTTAACCGCGACTGTAACATATTTTTTAACCCGCCAAAAAAGCAATTCTGTGATGATTATCTAACGTGCTACGGAACAGTAAGTAAAGTGTTATTGTGTTTTGAAGTGCATTATATCTTTGCCCCGTAAAATTACGGGCTGCATAAAATGATGGGCATGGATTTTTTTACTGGGTATAACTGGAATCTCTGCTGCCGGCCTCTGCCCGTAATTTTACTGGAATATTTTTAGATACTTAGAAAATTAAGAGCAAGCCACATATTCTTGCAGTTCTAGCCCATCTGTTAGCAAAAATACGGTATGACCCCATACATTTTCCTCCGCTATGGTGTAGATGTTGACACAAAATGATGGGCATGGATTTTTTTTTTTTTTTTTTTTTTTTTTTTTTTTTTACGGGGTATGACTGGAATCTCTGCTGCCGACCTTTGCCCGTAATTTTACAGAGATATTTTTAAGAGTGTAGATGACATTGAAACGGCTGTGACATAAGAACTTAACAGTGTTGAGGTAGAGGCGCTTCAGAGGGCGTTTACGGACTTGTACACTCGTTCCAAGCATTCTTTTGAATTGGAAGGAGACTATGTAAAGCTCAATATCAAATGTAGTTATATGGCCTGTGCGCGATCAGTTCTGAAACTTTTTGAATGCACTGTATACCTTTATTCATATCGACGTGTTTCATCACTCAGGCGGAAACATTCTCAAGGTCTGTAATGATATGGGGCATTCTCACAATCTTTTGACTTTCATGTCCCTGAATAATAATTTTTATTTTAATACACTTTTTTGTGTTTTTTTATTTTATTTACTGAGGAACATCCCATTGCAGGATTGCATAACAATATTAACGAGATAAATAAGTTTTGGACGATGTTGGGGTCCAAATACTAGGAAAACTCCTATACCGTCCGGTGTCCCTGATGCTGATTTTTAAGTTTGGAGCTGTCTGTATAAAATTGTTTCAATAAAAGTACTTCGATGTAATTTTTTTCCGAAACTGGGACAATTGTTTTACATAAATATGTAGCAAAAAGTTAACCCGCACACATTTTTACGGTTGATATTATTTTTTTAACTCTGTCCCTTTGTTTTTCATCCTTACCGTCTCTCTTGCTAAACTTATACAGAAAATCACTTCAGATGCAGCCACAGAATTTTTTTTCAAGTTTTTTTCTCATGCAGAAGTCCACTAGAGAAAGAATGTCAAAAATTCTTTGACACGAAATTTACTGCAGAATTTAAATCAGAATTTAAATATGAATTTCAACATCGTGGCTTTATTGGTAGTCTTACCGCCCCCAAGGTTTATTCCTGCACTTTACGAGGTAAATTTAAAAAAAAATTAATCCAATGTTAACAACTGCTTCTAAAAATCAATGAACATTGTAGCTATCACTTAGTCTTAACATGATTTTCCTAAAATAGGTGGTCATTTTCCTTTCCGGTCCATCCTTACCGTCCCTTTTTTCCTATACCGTCCCCTTTTTTACCTTACCGTCCCTTCTTTAATACCCCTTTAAGACAATTTTATACCAAGATCTTGTACTAAAAATACTACATTGTTGTTATTTCTTATTTGAATGTCCTGTGGGTACTATGCAAATTCATTATAAGTAAAAATTTCAAAGAAAATAAAAAGTTTTAGTGGTAAAATGGTAAGGAAAATTAAACTCGCAAAGTTTAATTTTCCATAGCATAAGTTTAACATAAACTTTAGTTAAATAAATATTTTTCACTGCTGACCATTTTTTCTTTATTTTGAATCATTAAGGCATTCGTCTATCAGATTAAAATGTTATTTTAGCAAGTTTAATTTCGCCAGATTTTTTTTCCCAAAAGTCAAAAGATTGTGAGAATGCCCCATATAAATATTTTCGCAAACAAATTTTTAAATTGGAAACTGTTACTTGCCTTGTAAGTGAATTTTGAATCCCTTTAGCAAGTAGTAACTTAGTTTAATGATTTTAAGTTCTTTTCATATATAATTTTAATGTTTTTTTACTCACTTTCTGATATGCTAGAATTATAAAAATTATTCATACATGTGTGTTTCAGTTGACAATACGATATTTTAATACTTTCAGAACTTAATTATAAATTAATTAATTAATTTAAAGTCATTCTTCCGTTAGTCAATAGCAGGTAATAAATCGTCAAATAATCTTTATGTTTACGACTTATAAAAGCAACAAAGTTAATGGTGCGCAAATCCAAGCTCGCCAAAACAGGCCGACTGGCTGTAAAACTGCAACAACGAAATATTTTAAGCAATAAAAAGTAGATAATATAGACAAAAAACACAATGTATTATTTTTTTAAATAAATACAATTTAATTAATTAATAGTTTAATATTAAATAAATGATAATTATACGCTGAGACAACAATTTAAAAATCCTGAATAGATAGTTAATAGTTAAATAGATAAGTAAATAAATATTTCTTTCGCCTTACCCGAGGTCATATCTTAAAAAAGAAACATAATTTAAAAAATAAATTCACGTGCTCAAGCTTTCTACCTTATTTTTTTCTGAATTAAAGCGGTGACTTTTGAATTATCCGGACTCATGCTGAATTAACGAAACATTTTTGGGACAACATGAATTTTTAATATATTTATAACAAAATGAAGTCATTATGATTACGAAGTTATTAAATTAAGGCCAATTTTTGATATAAATATTGAATTCTTATAAAAGTGTTTTTAAAAAAAAATTATTCTAACTTTTATTAAATTTGTAAATGTTTACAAAATAAGGAAAAAATAAATGATAGCAGCAATGACAATGATAACCTAATGGCTGTATAGCAAATTCCACTTGTTTTTTTCATCGTGGGTAAAACGATATTTCATTGAATATAACTGGGCAGAAACCCATGAAAATAAGATGGAAATGTAAAAAATATGAGTTCTCTAATCAAACAGTTCAATTCAAAACGTCAAAAGCAATTATATATATATATATATATATATACACATATCTATCTCTCTCTCTCTCTCTCTCTCTCTATATATATATATATATATATATATATATAAAGAGAAATTTTAACCAATCTAGCATAGATGAGTCTCTATTTTGTTTATGTCCTTTAATTCGGTTTTGTAATTTTTCCATTTATATGTTGTGAAATACTTTCTGATTTGACACTCTTAATTTTCACATTTATGGATATTTAGAAATGATTAGTCATTGATCATTTATAGTGCTTTACTTTCATTTATCTATCATTGTGAAAATAAGACATAATTTTGATGATTGATCACTCAAAATATAATAATTTTCATTCTTAAACCTGTATTTAAATTTTAAAAAAGCAAAATAATAATAAGAATTTTTTTTTCTTAAATATCCTAAAAAAGATATAGAAAATAGTCTGAAAGGGGTGGAGGATACGCTAAATAGAATATTTTTACTTTTACGATCAGTAGAAACCATTATTATTATAACATTCTTTTGATTTCGGATTTTTCTAATTAACGAGTCGCTTCATTGGGAGGAAGAAATGCATTTACATCTGACTAGGAAGAAAATAAATGCTTCTACACCTTGAGTGTAAATTCACTCTACTTTACCTGATGAAAGGATCTTCTTACTACTCTCGAAACAATAGTAATGAACTCTTTCTGTAGATTTTATGGAAAAAAAGATAAAATCGCTTCTGAAAACAAGTAGAAGGTATTTTCCCAGTATATTCAAATTTTATGAAAAATGCGCTATTACAGTGTTTTATAGAACACCATTAACGCCATAAAATCCTACATACCTTTCAAACATTGTCAACTTATTTTTTAAATGATAATTTTCTAACTATTATTTAACTAAAGATGAAATGTACACTGTGTTTAAAAGCTTTCTTGAAAGCTTATTACTATGCTATGTAAATGTGACAATAACATATAATCTGAAGATTTTTAGAGCGTGACTGTAGAACGTTCTTAGTATGTGACAATAGAGATTTTTTAGTGTTTAACTGTCGAACGCTTAACTGTCGAACGCTTAACTGTCGAACGTTCTCAAAATATTCAGAGAATATTCCAATGCTATTTGGTATATGGTTTGTCTGCATTCAGATGAACAGAAACGAATATTTCTATTTCTCTTGTTAAACGGCGTAACAAATCTTTGTCCTTTGGTCACTGCGAGAACGCTTCTTTGACAAGTCCATTTTTTCGAAAACACATAGTGATAACTCGATAATGATTACATACGTATAAGTTGCAGTGAGCTCATGTATAACCGTTATAATAACAATTCCATTATAAAATAAACAACTGGTTATTTAATTTCAACGGAAAGAGCTGACCATACTCTGGGATTTAATACAGGAAATTTTATCAAACTGATAAATCATCTTTAACTTTTTAACAACTTACTTCACCTATCGAAGTTTCTTCCTTTACAGCTCAGGTTACCTGGCACTCCCACTGGAAACTTAATAGATATTTATAGCACTGACATGCTAACTAAAAAACACATCTTACTACGCCGTAAGTCTCCTTAACTATACGCTTCAGTTAGTTACAGTCAAACATAAAATATAGATTGGAGGACTGTCGTTCTCGAAAATTAAAGAAATCGATTCAACGTGCAATCTACATGTAACCACTTTAACGTTAGTTTTAATAGAGTATTTCGTACGGATTTCAACATTGAATTTACTTTATCCCTTATTTTCTTTGAAAATTACCCCCAAGAAATATCCAAAAAAAATGGAATACGCTAATGTAAATTGACTTTACAGAGATACTGGCCCAGATTTAATGGCCAGAGTTCTGAGTCTTAAAAAGGCAGGGTCCTGGGTTCAAATCCTGAATGAACACATTTCCACTCAGTGGTTAAAATTTCAACTCGTATTATTGTGTTAAACTAATTAAGTTATACGACTGTTAGTTTAGATTCGTGATTTTTGGTTGTTTTTAAAAAGCTTTTTTTAATGGAAGTATTTCAGTTATTATGTAAGTTTTATCATTTTTAACTCTTTGAAACATATTTGAAAAGTACCTATGTTTGTCTGGTCATCTGTATGTCTCTCTGTCCTTTTGTCTGTACATCTGTCTCACTGTCCGTGCTCTAACTCGTCTAAATATGATCGTATTGGCATGTGATTGAAATTTCCACGATATGTTCGACATAGAAAATGGAATGCGTAGAATTTATAGTTTGTTTACAGGGGTTCTCAAAAGAATTTATATACATAATGGACTATGGTGAAAAATCGTTTTCAGTGTAATTTAACGATGTTAAACTATTTCAAACTTATTGAAACTGATATACATTATTGTGGTGCACTAGAAGATGTTTACTGTAAATACGGTGCGTATAGTATTTACCGTAGATTTACAGGGAGACACAAGAATTCGGTTACATCATTGAAGCTATTTATGAGCGATAATTTCTGAAATTGTGCTTTTTAAGTTGTGATAAGCGTTTTTAAATGTGACAATTTTTATTCCTTGCATATTGCTTTCGAGTGTATAAATTCTATAGATCATACACAAGGTTCCACAAAAGAATTCGAATACAGTTTCTTTTATTGACCGAAATAGCTAAAAAAAACTTTTCAACTGGTTATACGTTTCGAAACTAAACTAAAATTTGGCATACTGCTTAGTATATATTGAAACCTATAGATCATTGTAGGGCTGCGCAAAAAAATTCGTTTGTTTTTCCGACTATCGATGACATTTGTTGAAACGGGGTTTCCAAATGTGTTTTCCTAATTGTTTACCTAGACATCATCTTTCATCTTATTAACCATTTGAGAGGCAAGTAATAATGTCTCTGTAATATTGAATTATCACCAGAATAATCGAAAAATTTTATTTTTAAATAAGGAATAGCAATTTTTCAACATTTCCCCCCCAAAGTTAAAAATATAAAACTTGGTTAAAAGTTTCTGGTGCCAATCTTGTTTAAATTAGGTGGGATAAAATATATCCCACTGCCCCTCAAGAGGTTAAAGGTGAAGTTTTTTTACAGCCTTCTGAAAGTGGTGGAGTTTCATAATCTATGTTTAACGCATGATTGTTGTTTTTTCCTTATAACATAATTCGAGTTTCTTTCATGAGATCAAGTGAGACTGCAAATTTATCAATTTAATTCAGAATATGTTTAGTAAAATATACTTTCTGTTAAATATGTGCCATTTTCTAAAACACGTTCGCATATTTTGTAAAATGCTACCAATATTATAATTAAAAAGATATTAAAATTAACGAATAAACGAATAAACTTTGTATTTTTTCACTGTCACAGTATCGAAAAATATAGTAAAATTGCCTACACTGTTAAAAAGAAAAAAAAAATGTTAAATTTTTATATTTAATATCATTTAGGACAACATAACATATACTTTTCTCAGTTACCCACGATTCTGAAACGCACTTCTCTATTTTTTCAAAAGCTTATAAATGATTAGATTTCGGATATTTAAAGAAGTATTCTTTTGTTGTCCGTAATTTTCGAAAATGGTTCCGAGTAGTTTTTACAGTCTATTTATCACTTTTCTCAAACCGGATGATGCATATCTTCAAATAAACATTTCCATGGTCAACAAACATGTTCGACAGACAAACATGCTAAGTTCACAGCATTAACACTGACATAAACACTAACATACCGGGTGAGCAAAAAGTCCGTATAAACTTTAAAAATTCATAAAAACCGAAAAAATAACCGAAATAAAAAGCTGTTTGCAGAATTAGCATCTATAGGTCACGGGAATTTTTTTAAGACTGACTCAAAACTAAGACTATCTCAAAAAACAGTCGACAGATGGCGCTGGCTCGTGCGATTTTGGTGGAAATATGCAAATGAAACGGCTAAAAGAACTTGCGCTCCTAATCCAGAACTAGTTCACATAAAATAACTTCGCCACAAAGCTTTTACCCTTCATACTCAGCATCCTTGATCAAGTACACGGCTCACAACGGTGAATTAGTTCTGGATTAAGAGCGCAAGTTCTTGATAACTGTTTCATTTGCATATTTCCACCGAAATCGCACGAACCAGCGCCATCTGTTGGCTGTTTTTTTTGAGTTATTTTTTATTTCTGTCTTTAAAAAATTCCCGTGACCTATAGATGCTAATCCTGCAAACAGTTTATCATTTGGGTTATTTTTTCGGTTTTTATGAATTTTTTAAGTTTATACGGACTTTTTGCTCACCCGGTATGTAATTGGAAAAAAATTTTAAAATTTCGCATGTCTATTTTTAATAATTTGACATTTTTATTGATGACACTTAATTTAGGCTGGATTTTCCTTCATTTTGCGTTTGCCTAGAGATAGTGGCTCATGAAAAATATTCCATCGCCTGCTGCAGTTGCAACCTTGCTGACACATAAGAGTGAGAATTGCTAATCTGGAATCGTCCAAGAAGCTCAGTGGTAGAGCATTAGCCCGTAATGCCAATGACCCTGGTTCGAGTCCAGGCTTGGACCCTTTTTTATTATGTTAGTCTTACACCTCTAAGCCAAATTGAATAAAATTTCAGCAATTAAAATTATAAATTAACACTAACTTTTTTATGTTACTGTTGCATAAAAATTTCTGAGAATGTTTTCTTAAAAATTCATAACATTAAAAAAATATATATACTTTGTGTCAAGAAAACTAATTAATAAATTCTAAAAATAATTCGGAAACGCTTTCGAAAATTACGGGCAGCAAAAGAAATTTTTGTTTGAGGAATACTTCTTTAACTCTCAAAAGTCCTAAGTTTCAGAAAATAAAGGAACGCTTATCAGAATTTTGGGTAACTTGGAACAGGAATTATTATATTTTCGTGAATTTTCCTTCTAGATCAAGAAACAGTTCTAGTTTTTTACGGTGTAGTACTTTGTTTCAAGATAGAAATCAATAGTCTTGATCAACTATATCTCGAATAATATTATTTAACCATAACGTTATTTCTTTCCTTTTAGTCGTAAGGAATCATGCTTTTCAATTAATTTAAAATTAACCGAAAAATAATTCTTTAGGCAAAAAAATTGGCAAAACACAAGTCACTACAAAGATTTTTTTTTTTTTTTTTTGTAAATCACAAGAACAACGCTTTAAGAAATAAATATCTTTAAGTTGAAGTTCTGAATGTAGCTAATAAAATTAGTGCAGGTGATATGCATTAATATTTACATTAAGGTTTAGCAGAAAAAAGGATTCTAATCGGTAGAATTTCTGCTAATTGTTTTACTAATTTGATAATGCAACAATCAGTTAATTTGATCAATCTCTGATTCTTTCATACTTGCAAAGTGAAATAATCTACGACGTGAAATTTTAGTCTTTTTTAAATACAAATACAATTTTGCTCATTTCAAAAGCTTTAAATTTTTTTTCTTCATTTGCTATTACAATTTACGATCAAATTTTTCATTTTAACGTAAGAAATATTTATTTACAAAATATTTACAAAATCACAAGTTCATTAAGATACAAAAAAATTAAATTGTCTTCGTATCAAAATAAGCTCGTAATTTCTCGTTATTAGTCATGATAAAACTTAAATTATACAGTATCTTGGCTGTTCAAAACAACAGCATTAACTAATTAATTCCAAATGGGAATTAACCAATAATAAAATGCTTAACACTTTTACTATAGATCCTTACAACAACGTAGGTACAGTTGTGAAAAAAAAAGTAAACACCCCCTGCTAACTCTGAAACAAATTATTCTATAAGAAAGTTACTGGTACCAAACAATTTGAGATAATGTCTACTTTTAAGTCATGTATACAGGGTGCAATATGTTATCTATCGCCGACCTTTAATTTCTCAACCGTTGGTCGTAGACATGTAGTTCCAATTGCAAAAACGTTTCAAATGAAGTAAATTTCATGCTGTGGCATTTCTTAAAGTAAAAAATCAATTTTATAAAAATTACGAAATCTAACTTTTTATACGGTCCCCCAGTCCCTATAGTTATATTTAGTAAAAGTTTACACATATCATAACACATATAACACAAAAAGTTTGACATCTGTACTACAAAAATTGACGGAGTTATTAAATTTCAAATTTTGAGATTTTTGCACATGATTTTGTCTTTCATTGAGGGATCAGTTAAAAGACAAATTAAAGCAATTCGAGATCAAAATCAGGGTGCAATGTACTTTTTACAGCGAAACCACCTTTAGCCGGTATCGCAAATCAGGGTATCACCGAAGACGGTTATTTCATTTAAAAATTTGAGCTGACTTTTAGGGGTCGTATTCAAAGCGAAGAATGAAATATTGAAATTAAACAGAAAAATAAATATCAATTTATTATAATACCAGAAAATGGTCTAGTATAAAAAATGAATACATAAAACGCCAGAATCTACTAGAAATACTGCTCAAAGTGTTCTCCATTGGTGGCAATGCACTACTGCGTCCTGGACACGTTACAGCATAATAGGCGTGCAAACTGTGCGACAATCAAAAGGATGATGCGACCTGGAAACCTCCACATCGCCCGGACAGTACGACGCGTGTAGTGCGGTATATGTGGAACGTAGATTGTTGGACCCATCTTATACGATGGGACCTTAATGGGCGACCGTTACCTGCATCTGCTACAAAACACGGTACGTGACTGGCATGAAGAGTTGCTCTACGACATGCATGCCGGGTGTGGTTTCAACATGATGGAGCCCTCTCCGCACAAAACATCAAACGTGCTGGCGTATCTGGCCACCGAATTTGGTCAACTGATCCTTGGATATGGTGGTCCGGTAGATTGGCCACCGCGTTCACCGGACTTGACTTCCATGGACTTCTACTTCTGGGATTACATCAAAGCATAAGTCTATGTGACTGAGACTACTTCTATGGTTTATCTGCAGCAGCGCATCATCCTTGATAGTCGCGCAGTTTGCACACCTGCTATGCTCTAGCATGTCCAGGACTCAGTATTGAAACTCATTCCATTGTGCATTGCCGCCAATGGAGAACACTTTAAGGAGTATCTCTAGTAGTTTCCGGCGTTTTATGTATTAATTTTTTATAGTAGACCGCTTTCGATATTATAATAAATTGATATTTATTTTTCTGTTTAATTTCAATATTTCATTCTTCGCTTTGTATACGACCCCTAAAAGTATACTCAAATTTTTCAATGCAATAACCCTCTTTGGTGATACCCCGATTTGGCGATACCGGCTAAAGGTGGTTTCGCCGTAAAAAGTACATTGCACCCTCATTTTGATCTCGAATTGCTTTAATTCATCTTTCAACTGATCCCTCAATGAAAGACAAAATCATGTGCAAAAATCTCAAAATTTAAAATTTAATAACTCCGTCAATTTTTGTAGTACACATGTCAAACTTTTTGTGCTATATGTGTTACAATATGTGAAAACTTTTACTAAATATAACTATAGGTACTGGGGGAACGTATAAAAAGTTAGATTTCGTAATTTTTATAAAATTGATTTTTTTTACTTTAAATAATGCCACAGCATGAATATTTACTTCATTTGAAACGTTTTTGTAATTGGAACTATATGTCTAGAACCAACGGTTGAGAAAGTAAAGGTCGGCGATAGATAATATATTGCGCCCTGTATAAAATTTGCTTAGAGGGATATGAAACATATGAAAAGGAACCACAACTTTGTTTTTATTTTTAATAGCAATACCCAAGTTTGATACCATAAATAAATTCTAAACACTCCAATTAGCCTTAAACCAAATTTCTGTCAAATTCGTGCGATTAGTTTCAGAGAAATTGACCATTTTAAAATGAGCCTATTTTAGTGGTGTATCCAAAATGAAGTTTGATACTCGATTGTTGAAATGCTACAGAAGGACTATGTGTGCCACTTCTGTTAATGTGTTATTTCTTGCCAATACGACATGTCACTCGCTTAATATGTTGCGACTATTGCCAGCTTAAATATTTCAAGAAAATGAGTAAAATGTATGTTTTATTTTCAAAATATTCTTTTATGCGTATCATAGACGGCTTAACCAACGGCTTAAACCATCATTCTGACGTTTTTCAGCCATAGTTCTAAAACTACTTAGAAGAAAAATTTGAAATTGAGAATTCACATAAAGCAAGGCATAATAAATATAAATCTATCAAAAATATTGTAGGTTAAAATTCATATTTTTTTCGAATATTATATTCATAGTTCCCATTATAAAATTTTTAAAGTTACAAATCCAATCTACTTATGTTTGGGTTTTTTAGTATTATAACCACATAAAAAATTATCACATTATGCTTATAATTTTAGGAGATATTAATAAAAATATAAAAATGTAATTTAACATTAGAAGCTCTAAATTTTTGAAAGTTTATAATTCAAAAACTTATCATTCAAATGACTTGAAATTTCTTTTCTAGTCATAGTTTGAACCGAAGATTTAAAATATATATTTCAAAATTAGGTGTTAAAAAAACAACGTTTGGTCTTCTTTTGATTTGTAGATGGCCCCCTAAACAAATTTTATATACAGCATTTAAAGGTAGACTTTATTTCCAATCATTTGATACCAGTAACTTTCTTCCATTGTAATTAGTTGCAGATTTAGTAGGGGTGTTTACTTTTTTTCTACAACTGTACCTAAGTTTCTTAACAATGCATTCCTAACATGTCATTTTTTTAAGATAACTTTAGACAAGTTACAACTTTTATTCTGAAGAAAGTCCTCATTGTGGGGGATTGGGGCATTGTCACAAAAACTGACCCACTCTTCTATCTGAACTTGTCAAAATGTATAAAATATTGACTCGAGTGTGATCCACATCTAACGTCCGCCGGTTATGTCCTTGTGGCTGCGTATGTGCTAAAGATATACTAGATCATTCGCATTAGAAAATCATAACAATAAAAGGCAAATGTAATAAACATCATCGTGTTGCTGTCTTATTTATATCTTTTTCAAAACGCGGGAAAAATCCCACGGGCGAATACGGCCATTCTTACACAACTTTTCGCTGTTGGGTGGTAGAAAGTCCGTCATACTCTTCATCGGCTAGGGCTGCATTCCACATGATTCCTGATTGTTAAATTTCATGCTGTAGGTGTCTCGAAGTTTGTACTTTACAACTTGCTCTTTGGCGTCATAGAAAATAAAATAAATTTACCAATCCATTGTGCCATCATGGAAGCACAATAAAAATAATAATCTCTAAATACACAATATGAATTTTAAAAGCAATGATTTATGATGTTGTATTGTCAATTCAAAATTGTCAATATAAGAAAATCAATTGTATGATATGATAATGTATGAATGAAAAGAAATTAATTATAAAAACATTCTCTGATGATGGCCGCGGGAAATGCAGGACGAAAGTACTAAGAAGTTTTAAATAAAACGTATATTTTTAACTTGTAACATCTTATTTATTATTTTCGTCACCTTTTAAGTAAAACGGTGAGTTTTTAAAGTTCATATTGTGTATTTTTGCGATTGAATTAAGGTGAAATATTGCATTTCGTCTTATGATTTTATTTATAAAAATCTCTATTGTGTAATTACACAAGCAATACACAATTAAATATATGCTTAATAACATGAAAAAAAAAACATTTTTTCATCTGCTTTCTGGTTAGAGATATTTAACATCAAAGATCTTAATTCGCTAAAATCGCGTTATTACTGTTATATGTATAGACAATAAGAACGCTGGATTTAGTGTTTAGCGATAAAAAAGAATAAATTATAAGTACAAATATCTAGACTTTTTTTATTTTTGAAGCAAATAAATATGTAATATAATGAATAATTTATTTTTAAAACAGAACAATTTAATCTAAAATGAAACTCTGTCAAAAAAATTATAAAATCAAAAACCAAGTTACCTGATTAGATTTAAGAGTTGCCATTCTGCATTAATAAAAAATCGATACAATTTTATGAAAATTTAAGAAAAAAGGGAAATATTTATTGATTTCTTTTATAAAAATACAATATTATAAACTAAAATGAAAGACTATCAATAAATCATAAAATAAAAAATCAAGTTGCAAGATTTCTTTTACGAGTTGTCAGTTCGGAATTAACAAAGAATCGATAAAAATCTAAAAAAAAAAAAACGAGAGAAGCAATTTACTTCATCCAAGTTTATTGTATTATAGATTTAAAAGGAAGTTGACTTGTATAGGGACAAGGATATTTTTAAAAATAAAAAGAAGATAGTGTAAAAACGTAACCTGATAATTTTTCCCTAAAAAATAAATGTTTTTACAAAAAAGCCTAATTTAATCATCTACGTGATGCATATTCTGCATTATGGTAAAACTCTCTAATATTTTGATTATGTTGAAAAACGTATTCTTTGTACTTTTCACAAGCAATTTTGCTATTGCATATTTAATTTGATATTAATGAATTTTACGCAAACTTTACTAAGTTCTTTCAAGTGCTCTTTGACTCATGAAACCAGTGGGAATCGCGCTCTTTGCACATTCTATGCGCAAAAAAATGCGTAATGGCTCGAATTCTAAATACAGATTGTTCAGAAAACACGCCGAATTATACAATTAAGTAACTAAAAAACTGCAAGTTTGTTTGAAATGTTAATTAAAACTAAGGATCAACAGAAACAAGCTTTTTAGACCGAAACTGAAACCGAATTTCGGTAATCTTATTTTTGGCCGAAAACTAAAACGAAAATCACCAAAAAAAATGTTTATGTAATTAATACATACGTAAATAGACGTAATTATTAATTAATTATACATGTAATTATACGGACTGCCGAAGTTGACTCTCTGAGCCTCTGACTAAAGCCTATTTGTTACATATAAAATAAATTGTAATTAACTCACAACGACACAAAATGATTTTTTTATACGAGTTTCATCTAATTAAATCATGTTTTAGGTATACATACCTCGATTTAGATTTTATACTGATTTTTGTAAATGATCATTAGTTATACTAGAGCTTTCTCAAGGAGTATTTGAAACACTTCTGCGGCTTCAAACTAAAAGTTTTCTATTACTGTTAAGTCTGCAGCTTACATAATTAGCACTTGAAAAGCGTCTTAAAAATTTAGTCATATATGCATTGCTTGCTTTATTATTTGCACTCACGTCTTGAGTGAGTCATTATTGATAATTATAAACAGTGAAATTCATAGCAATCAATAAAGAGTGTTTCTTTTGAGCCAATGTAGCTCGAATCAATGAGTAATGTTCAAAATTTCCTAAGGGAGAAAAGAGATTTCTGGAATACAGATCGTATCGGTCGAGTTTTGATCCGGCCGAATTTTTGCCAGCATTTTCACCAAAAACGAATTTTCAGCGAAACTCATGCTTTGGATTGAAAACGAAAACGAAACCAAATTTTCGGTCGACCATTAATTGAAACTGAAAGTTGGGGTAGAAATTCATAAATTTTAAATGAGGACTTTAATTATATTTAGCTGGTAATTTTGCGACCGAAAGCATAGTAATTTGCATTTTTACTTATTTTCCAACAAATTGCAGTTTATTTCATAATTAAAAAATTTCAATGAAATCCCACATGTTTAAAAATAAATAGCTTAAAATTTTCTTCTGAAATAATTTCGTTTTCCTTTCCAGCCGAACCTCGAACAAGATCCAAAATGTTGTTTAGGCATGGAAAAGCAGTTTCGGTCGGGCACTAAATATTAAAAGTTAAAAGCCACAGAACAGCTATAATTTTGTTTTGGGTAACTGACGGTTGTAGTTAAATGTAATGCTATTTCTTTAGTTAATTTGAATAAACAGTGTGCAATTATTTTGTCTGTTTTGTAAGCAATTCCAACATTTTGAAAACTTTTTTTGTTCCATCAAACTTCGAAGAATTGCACATCACATTTTCAACAATAAAATCCCATTCACGATATACCGTATCCATTTCACTGTAATTTCAACCATATAAAATATTTTGTGAATCAAAAATTGAAATAAACTAACACTTACGGTCAAATTCTTAAAACCGATACATAATAGACTCTTTTAGAATCTAAATTACTCGTACAAAATGCCTAAATCGTCATAGATGCGTGTGTGGCTATTTCCACGTCATTGAAGTAATGTATGCGAATTTCATACTGCAACAAGCAGCTGATGCTATGATAAACTTGTGTAAAAAGTTTAATATAACTAAATATAATCAACATATTAAAAATGTACTGTGACAAACTTTTCAGCATATACACAGAAACACACACCCACACACACATACACATATATATTAGGGTGGATCGAAAAAAGCAAAATTTTTCAGATCATTTTCTAATTGAGCAGAAAAGTTGTCTTTTGCAATTAGAAGAATAACTTCAAAAATATTTATGAAATCGGTTAATATCTTTGGGTCGCGCATTGCGCTTGAATTTTTGAAAATATGATGAAAAGTGACGATTTTTGAGATTATTGATGGAAATTTTAAAATGTTCAGAGCTACTTCTAATAGTACATAAATGTCACCTTTTGGTATTAGAATAATAACACAGAAAATTATTTAAAATCGGTTAATATCTTTAGGTGGCGCATTGCACTTGTATTTTGGAAAATAAGACCAAAGTTGGCAATTTTTGAAATTACATGATGAAATATATATATATATATATATTCCGACCTAGAAAAATATGCAGACGGAAAGAGCGAGAACTGTGCGAGGTTTTGTGACACCAAGTTCTTTTAGTGCTCACGGTTACTGATAGCTTAATGACGGGCTACCTGCAAGGTTACTTCACCTCCCATATTGCACAGAATAAGCCCAGAGAGCATTTTGTCTCTCATTAATTGAAAAGCTCTGTCAGATAGTCATAGATTGCATTGCTTTCCTAATCCATTTGAATCCCAATTCCTTTACTGTTCTCTTTCATCTGTGATCATTTACAATCACAGGTTTTTAGGATGAGCAAAGACTCCGTTACGCTCGCTCAATTGGAGGAAGTGTATCACTTCCTCCAATTATTTTTGGTAATTGACGAGATGTTGTTATTGTCTTGAACAGATGCATATCTCCTAGAATAATAGAATGATTCTTCTTAATGCCAAACAATACAGACGAACATGTCTACATGGTGTATAAAACTAACTGTTTCAATTCAATGATAGGGTTTTCAGTGGATACATACAGTCTGACAGTTCTTTTTGCGGTCTGTAGTGAGAAATCAGCCCTTGATTACGGACATCAAGATTCCCAGGACAGAAGCCTGTCGTACAGCATTGAATATTTCAAGAAGATATAAATTTTAAAATCATCTTAATTGAAGTCATTTGGTTTATTAACAGTCGTTGTTGGGATATTACAATTAATTAATAGAAATTTTACAACAAATAGTGTTACACAAGCAGGTAGTTGCTTACAACGTTAAAACTCGGCAGCAAATTGTTTAATCATTTGACCTTTTTTGTAAATAACGGTTACTTGATCATATTGTTAAGGTATTATGACCATTTTACTGCCCATATTATGGTCACGATCATAAAAAAATACAGTTATTAACTGTTATCTGTAAAAACGGTCGAATGACTGGACAGTTCGTTCCAATTTCTTAACTGTGTACCTATAGGACCAGAAAATAAGGCTCTTTGCTTTTTCATTAATATGTTGAAACAAGTGAGTAAAAGGTAATTGAATGAAAGGTAAAATGCAAATAAACCAATGAATGGGCCTACCTATCGGCATTTCTAAATTGTGAATTGCTCCTTTTTTCTGTCCCGTATTAATAGAAGTGCCGTCAGATCCAACTACAACGACTTCATTTAAGGAGATTTTCTTTTCAGATAGATATAAAGCAATACTTCTAAAATTATCGCTACAGGTTCCAGCTGTATTAGTTATATGACCAATGTAATTTGAAACCGGCTCCTGTATTGCGGAAATGTGCTATTTTTGACAATGTTTTCCAAATTTCAAGTGCGATGAAGCGGCCTAAATATATTAATAGATTTTAAATAGTTTTTATGTTATTCTTCTAGTTACAGAATGTGACTTTTACGTACTTTTACGTAAGTCTGAATATTTTTTTTTGAAATTGTCATCATGTAATTCAAAAAATTGTTAATGTTGGTCATATTTTAAATACAAGTGCAATGTGCGACCTAATGATATTAACCGATTTTAAATAACTTTTTGTGTTATTCTTCTATCACCAAAGGGGACATTTACGCACTATTAGAAGTAGCTCTCAATATATTTTTTAATTTTCATCACTAATTTAAAAAAACGTCACTTTTCATCATACTTTCCAAAATTGTGCAATGCGCGACCTAAAGATATTAACCGATTTCAAAAATATTTTTTGCGTTATTCTTCTAATTACAAAAGGCAACTTTCAGCGCTATTAGAAATTGATCTGAAAATATTTGCTTTTTTCGACCCACCCTAATATACAGGATTGTTATTAATTAAAGTGAGGTATTCAGGGCCCTCTAGCGAGTAAAGTATTGGACGAAACATAACCAAATTTGATGAGCATGCATCGTAGACCTTGGGATTTCTAATTATAAAAAAAAAGTTCAAAAATTCGCTATTAAGGGCAATTTTGGCGCTGCAAAAGTGTATTAGTGTAAATATTGAATGATTAAATACCAAACAATACAGTACACATCAATTTTATTTACAACAAATGTTTTTACTTACAAATTAGGTTCAATATGAGCACTATTGGTATATTCCAAGAACTGCATACGATGCACGATGATGTTTTCTACAGCCGCTCGCAGCATATCAGAGTTGATTTGCATGACTTGTAACGTTATTTGATCTTTCAACGTTTTGCAATATCGCAGACATTTCCTTGATAAACAACACCTTTAAGAAATCCCCAAGCCAAAATTGAGTTCAAAAGAAAAGATTGAGAAAAGGATTGAGTTCGGGCGACCTCGGTGGCCATGCCGTAGGAAATGCACGACTAATGATTCTGTTGTGAGAAAAATGTTGCCACAACACACGCTGTACCCCAAGTCGAATGCGGGGTGGTGCACCAACCTGCATGAATATGGTCGAATCGAGACATCCTTCGCTGCTGTTGTTGTGGAAGCGTGAAGTTCTGTAGTATATCTGCATACCAGGCAGCAGTAACGGTACAGGTCACTAGTCCACTTGTTCCATTTTCCTTTTAAAACTAAGGACCGATGATAAAGAATGCTGTAAAGTCACACCACACTGTGACTTTTGGCAAGTGGAGAGTCTCTAGCACACAAGCGTGCGGATTATTCGCAGCCTAAATGCGGCAGGTGCGGGTGTTAATGTCACCGTTCAAATGAAAGTGCGCTTCATCACTCCATAAAATCTGCCACGCCCATGTAGCAGCAACTTGCATGCGTGCTAAAAATATCAATGAAAAATCCAATCGGGTGGCCGTATCGCCTGGGATCAATTCTTGAATAGAAAAGATTTTGTACGGATAAAACTGTAACATCTGATGCAAGATCTTCCTCACCTTTGAGTATGGGATCTGTGTGTGCCGAGATACTGCCCGAGCGCTGCTGTTACCCTGCACATTTTCCATATCCTGTTCAACAGTAGCAGTTGCAACTTCATCAACTTGTTGCTGATTAGTCACTTTGCGTCCTTGGCCTGGTTGCCGTGCGAGAGTCCCTATAGTTTCAAATCGTTGAATCATCTTTCGTAAATTTGTTATGCTCATTGGTCCTTTTCGCAACTTCTTTAATCGGCGTAATTCACGAAGAGCAGCATTGCAATCCTCGTTCCGTTGATAATACAGCTTGACTAGTAAAGTACGGTCCTGTAAGGTAAGAGTCACCGCAAAACAGTTGGTCTCAGAATGATGAGAAGTCTCCCAGCCTTTCCTTTTATACTCATAATCGCTACACAGAACGGATTTTATGCAAATTAATGCATTTTAGTTGGTAAACAGTGCCAAAATTGCCCCTAGTGGCGATTTTTTAAATTCGAAATCCCATGGTCTACTATGCCTGCTCATCAAAATTTGGTTATGTTTCGTCCAATACTTTACGCACTAGAGGGCTTTGAACACCTCACGTTAATTAATAACCACCCTGTATATATGTGACGATACTTTGTAACATTCAGTTGAAAACTGAGGTCATAACAATAAACATCGCTCTCTCTAACTCCATTAGAAAATTCCTCGAAAGTCACTCACAAAATTCCATATTCAGAAGCTTTAACACCATTTTACCAATTATCTGGCAGATAAATACCGTAGTAGATATAGTAGACCAGCGCATTTGCGGTCTTCTTTAGCCGTTTTGCACTAGATCGAAATGTATAGGATATCCCCATTAAAAGAGAGTAGAATTATCCGTAACGGAAACACTCTTATTCTATCAGTTGAGTAGAATACAAAATTAAAGCATTCGTCACAGTTCCATAGAATATTTCGTCATTTTCACTACTTAAACTTTAGTAGTTAGTCATGTCATCGTGAACTAACTACATTTTAAAAATGAGGTTATAATATCAATCTATTATTCAAAAGAATCACATCCAAATGATAGGCATGAGTTTTTGAAAGCAACTGATGACACGAAAATCTGAGCTCCTCATTCCTGTTTTTGCGTTTTAAGCCTCCAAGCGTAGTGTTTTTCACCGCACTGCAGCTATATTGATTAGCGAACATCAGCCCGATTACGAGTAGAACTATATTTTAAGTGCAGACGAAAAAAAGGAGCGAGCCGGCCTTCCCGAAAAAAAAGCGTCAAACAACTTTTAGGATAACTAAAAAAGAAAATGGTAGAAAACAGATAATTTTAATAGAATTTATGTGGGAATTTAAGATTGAAAAATGAAAAGATTTTGAAACAAATAATGATTAAGGAAAATGTTTTTTAGCAAAGATTTTGAAAAGAAATAAAATATTAATATACGCATTTTAAATAGAAATGAATTAAGTAAAAGGGATGATTGGAATATTTTTTAAGTTAGGTATTATTTTAATAAACTACGATTGTAGAATCATGTTCAATAGACAAATTAGTATATGGAAAATTTTCAATGATGCGCGGAAATTTAATTTTCGTAATATATATATATGTTTCGACATTTACAAAGTATCACTTAAAATAGAAAATAATAAAAACACAAATATTTCTTTGAATTATATCTAAATAACCGACGCAACGTTTCTCTTTGAAATTGGTTGATTCGCATTTCAATAACTTATATCTCGCTAGCTAACTAACCCTTCAAAATATGCGAAAAATTATAATTCTATGCTTTTTTGACATGCGGAACAAATGTGTAATTTAATCGTGATGCTACTGAGCTTTTATGAGTATCCTTTAATTTTAATTTTTAGATGAGTCATGTTATTAGTTACAATATTATGTTATTCGCTACAACATGATATATTTTTAATTAAGAAAGTTGAAGCATTCGTTTTAAAATGTTTCCGGGAACACTTTTATTTCTCTAAAATTATAAAAGTTGTTAAAGTGAACAATCTAAAATAAAAATGTTCGTATTATATAAATATTCAGATTTGAATAATGAAAACAACAATTCTGCGTTGGTGCTATAGTTTTAATTCGTCTTTCACTTTTTGTATAAATGACAACACAAAAGTCAACGATGATCTTTTTAAAGCACTGTATTTATAATGTCGCTATCAAACGAGTGTATAAAATTAATTGCATTTACTTAAGTAGCTTTGCATTTCATCTATCAGATATATATAATCGAAAGTCCTACACAATCTATATAAAATCTATATAAATGTAAGAATAATAAAAATCATATGTATCATAAATATCTTCTAATGCTTAGTCATTCTAGATGAACAATATTATATAATAATAATTAAGGAAAATGTTTTTAGCAACGATTTTGAAAAGAAATAAAATATTAATATACGTATTTTAAATAGAAATGAATTTAAGTAAAAGGAATGATTGGAAATTTTTTTAAGATAAGTAATACATTAATAAATAAGGATTGTAGAATCATGTTCAATAGCCAAATTATACGGAAAAATTTCAACAATGCGCGGAAATTTAATTTCCGTAATATATATATGTGTTTCGACATTTACAAAGTATCACTTAAAATAGAAAATAATAAAAATCCAAATATTTCTTTGAAGTATATCTAAATAACCAACGCAACGTTCCTCTTTGAAATTGATTGATTCGTATTTCAATAATTTATATCTCTCTAGCTAACTAACTCTTCAAAACTGTCGAAAATTTATAATTCTGTGCTTTTTTGGCATGCGGAACAAATGTGTAATTTAATCGTGTTGCTATTGAGCTTTTATGAGTATGCTTTAATTTTAATTTGTAGATGAGTCCTTACGACAAAATAGCCCACATATAGTTAAAGAACATTGTATGTAATCAGGCGTTACTTTTCTTATCTCTTTTTCCTTGTGTTAGTTAAAATACAAGTTTGTTCACACTATTGTTCAGTTTTTTTTTCTTTTTTCCCTGCTGTACAAAGATGTGTGTGTGTATGTGCATGTATATCTGTGCACCCGTCTCTGTGTGTGTACGAGGATAGTTATAAGTTTTAATATAAAAAGCTGATTTTATCAAAATAATGTCTTTTTTAAAAATTAATCGAAACTGATTTATTGAATTCATTCATTATCTACACAAAATTTTCAATCTGAAACCAAACTCTTTTGATTTTGTGGTGTGAATTCTATGTACTTCAGAGTTTTAGCAATTATTTGTCAGACTCAGCAATTTTCAATTTTTTTTTTTTACTCTTATTCCTAGATTTCTTTACGTGTTAGAAAATATTAAATCAAATTGCCTTATTAACTCATTATTACATTCGTTGCAGCATGATATATTTTTAATTAAGAAAGCTTAGGCTTCGTCTTAAAAATAGATTAAAACGTTTCTAGGAAAACTTTTATTTCTCTAAAATTATAAAAGTTGTTAAAGTGAAATATCTAACATAAAAATGTTCTTATTATACAAATATTCAGACTTGTAGAATGAAAACAACAATTCTGTGTTGGTGCTAATTTTAATTCGTCTTTCACTTTTTGTATAAAGGACAACACAACAGTCAACGATGTTCTTTTTAAAACACTATATTTATAGTGTCGCTATCAAGCACGCGTATAAAATTTATTGCGTTTACTTAAGTTGCTTTGCATTGCATCTATCAGATATATATAATCTACAGATCTACACAATCTATATAAATGTAAGAATAATAAAAATCATATCATAAATGTCTCCTAATGCTTAGTCATTCTAGATGAACAATATTATTAGATGAACAATATTATTAGATGAACAATAACAAAATGTTTTAAGTCTATTCTAGGTGTTGAAATGATTCATTGAGTATAGTTGAATCACGTCAATACTCTTTTTTTTTCCTTTTTAAGTAGAAGCAGAACCGATTGCAAACATTTCGTGTTGCGGAGGTGCGAAAAATATTACAATGAAAAAATGACGGATTCAGCGACAAGTGAGTAATTTAGATCGAAGTGGCACGGTTTTTAAGTGTGGATGTTAGACTGCAACAGGTACAGGAAATTTAACTTTCACTTGAGTCAACAATGCATATAATGGGTTACTTAACCATTATGAGAGAAAATGCTGTCCAAATAAATGTAGGGCTTATCAAGAAACTGTGTCTGTCAACACGACAACAATTCTAAGGACTCATTGAAAATAATGAAAAAGGGGATATTTATCAGATGTGTAATACTTTGAGACATCCACAGCAGTACTTACTTAGACTTTAATTCTATTGGACTTTGAGGCATATTTAAAGAAAAAAATGTCATAGTATGGCAGTGTCTAGCTGCTCTCTTATGAGGGTAGCCTATTTTTTGTGAACGTGTTGTCCGATTTAACACTTGTGCGTGAAAATGCCGTCTTTCTGCTGCTTATCTTACTTTTGCAAATATGATAGTGTCTCTCTAAATCTTATCGCCACGGTCATTTTGTCAGGTTTATTTTGCTTCGCTCAACTAGCGGATTACAAATACGCTGGTCGGAGCACGAGTCTTATCCTAGTGATTCTACAATGCAGATTTTCAGACCTTGGCAGAGCGTGGCAGTTTTTCAAAACGTGGATTAAGATAGGAAGTTACTGTATATTTCCGTGTTTAAGCCGACAATTTTGGGGCATTTTTTTGGCTCCAACGTGGGAGAGTGGGCTTATACACGAGTCTAAGAAAATTCCCAAAATTGATATTCTAAAATAAAAAGATAATATATATATAAAACATAAAATATACTTACAAATTTCTAAAAATACTTTAATGATCCACTCTTTTACAATGAAAAAAGTCACCAATCATCATTCACTATCCAAGTCATTATCGGAATTTTCAAGCAACTCCTTAAAATCCCTGTCTTTCAATGATATATCAGGATCAATATCAATTCATCATCGCCATCTTCTTCATAAATGGCATCATTCTCGGTTCCATCCATCGCATTACTGATGCAACGTATTTTGAAAGATCGGACGATCATTCCTTGTGATAATTCAAGCCAAACTTCTTTCACCCATTCAGAGTGCCGATATCAACATTTATTTTCCCGCCATTTGTGTCAGCTGCGTCCCCAGATGACATCCATTCAGTCCATTTCGAACATAACTTGTCTTTAAATGTCTTATTTAGACAAAAATCCAGTGGTTGAAGAATAGAACTAAGGTCACCGATCGCCATAGCTACCGAAAATCCTGTCTCACAGGAAATTTAATTTACTTTTTTTCTGTGGGATACGCTGTAAACGCATCCAAACAAGCAGAGACGACTTCTTAAAAACCGCCCCTTTTCTTTTAATCCATACAATTTTAAGTCAAGCTAATATTCCATTTTCATCCACCCAACCTTTTGGATGGGCACGGACGATAATACTACTTGGGAAATGTTTTCCGTTTAACAATTATCATTTGAGATAAACGTTCTTCGTTGGAACAAAATTTTCTGGTTTAAATAGCAGTAAATTTGGATTCTTTATCATATTCTGAGGCTTGATACGAATATTTGTACGGGTTATAATAAACCCGCTTTTCCGAACCACTCACACCCAGTTGGCCAGTTTTTCTTCAAATGTGGTTTGCATCTACTTGCAGCTTTCATTAATTTGAATTTTTGAAAATTTGTCTGCTTTCTTACTTCATTCTCGAACTTGTTGTTCATTAAGTGTGAAATGATAAGCAGCTACTGAGTTATTCGACTGATCTGCAAAATTGATGACTTTTAATTTAAAGCCCGCATTATAAGCCGTGCGTTTTTGTCCAACCATTTAATCTTAAGCAAAAGTAACAGTTAGCAATCATGTGAAGTAGTGTAAGGTTTTTTTTTTTTTTCATTTACAAAAATAGGAGGTTTGGTTTTTATAAACGAGCAAGTCGTAACGGGATAAGCGGAACCCAATTAAACGGATTTAGCAGCGCGCCAAGACAGAATAGGAGCGATCAATAATTTCAGAGAGCGCAATTTTTTTTCTAATTAGCTATTCACCAAAAAGTGCTAAGTTTTCGTTCGCTAAATTTTTTATCACCTTTTTTGAACATCGGCTTGTTTCCGATTTTGAACGTTTTTTTACTGAAAAGTCGTATACTCGACTTAAACACGGATCGGCTTACACACGAAAATATACGGTAGTTTCTCCAGCCGAGCATACTTTTGGTAAGAAGTTAGTTTCAGTACTTAGAATAAAGTTCATTTCGGACTCCACGTGATCCCCGCTATTTAGTGGCATTCGACGTATTTTTCCATTATCCATAGTGTTTTCGACGTTGCAGTCTTCTAAACTACGATTAGAGCAGCCATTTTTATTAGGTAAGTTGAGTTCTGGATTTAGTAACTTGCATTAAGTTTATTTGGAAATTGGCTGAGCATCATTTCTTTAAGTTCCCCAGCTCGTGTGGCGACCTTTCTGATATCGCTTTTAACAAGCTTCTGTTTTACTGTAAATACAGTGTCATGGCCACCTTTTTAAGTAGCGTGCTCAATGTATACGCCACAATAGTGCCTTGCTTTGTATGAAAAGTGATAACATCACAAAAAAATCTGGAAAAACAGGGCACTCGCGCAATCGATTATACCATATGAACTCCTAATCACAATCCAAAATGTAAAGCGTCAAGTGCATACTAATGGCGCGTATAATGGAAACTTCTAGTACTTTTTTTGGTGTTATTGTATTTTCAACAAAGGTGAAAATGTCTATTAAAAGTTTCGTTATAATATACTTCAGTTTTCTGAAAGTTATTACTGTCAACCAAAGTTGGGTTAGAGTAGAACATCCTGTATTTTTTATTAAATGGGTGGTTTGCGAACCCATGTTCTATGGTAATTTTTCATCCCCTTGATGCCTACTATCAGTATTCTAAATTTGTCAGTTGAATTCAGCAATGCCATATATATATATATGTGTGTGTGACGAGACTCCTATTTATAGATCATAACTCACTTCTAAGACGAACACTGAGATTTATTAAGACGAAGACAAAACAGAAATACAGATAGTAGCTCTTTTCACAATCAATATTTAGCTGAAAAGCAGCAAGCTTTGGCTTTATTTACATAACGTCGTTCAATATTTCTTAAGATTTTTATACTTCATTAAATCTTTTATTTAATATCGTCGAAAAGATTCTACTGTTCTTTTTCACAACAGCCGTCGTCGAAATTTTTCTGCGTTCTCCTTATTTTTTCTGCATTTCTACTTCACGCAGCTTCGTTACTTTTTTAATCTCGAAGCGGAGGACAGCGTCGGGAAACTTCAGTCTGAATGCAAGTGTTACTTGCGAAATTTCCCACATGCGGCCTCCCTGACATCTAGAGTTGCCGCAGCGACATGTGCTAAAATAGAATCTGAAAAAGAAACAAAAACAGAAACCAGTAACTGTTCTTAGGGGGGGAAATTAATCTGCACGTTAGAAAGATCACTCAGTCTATTTGAAGTGGCGTAACATCATATGGATATTTTTTTAAAGCGTTGAAAAATGTTTTTTTTAGGTTGCAGTTTTTGTCAGGCCAAGGTTTCATGTATTTAGCACACGAGCTAGTATTTATCGGTCCTTCGGTTGATGAGATTTTCGCTACGTCGTAGGTGTCGTTAGACTTCACTTTGGTTACTTTATACGGACCTAAGAATTTAGATTTCAACTTTAAACCTGGTCCTTGCTGGGTTCTCTTAGTTCCTATAAGGTCACCAAGGTTGTACTTCCGGGGTTTCTTACGTCGTAAATTATAGTGCTTGCGATTTTCTTGTTGAATTTCCAGAATATTCTTCTTGGCTTCTTTACGGAGCTCTTCTCTGTCTTTTATGAACTGATCTTCGAGTGCACTGTTTAACAGGGCAATAATTTGTACATCTTCTTTCTGTTTCATTTTTGTACCAAATAATATTTCAAACGGTGTTTTCTTAATGCTTAGTTGGTAAGTTGAATTAATGACTTGTTGAACTTTAGAAACATGTTTAAACCATTTGGTAGGTTCGTCTTTGGACATTTTAGAGCTTACAGAAATTATGGTGGAATTAAGTCGCTCTACTTGACCATTGGTGCGGGGAAGGCCAGTTATAACAGTCTCGTGCTTTATATTTTCCTCTTGACAAGAAACAGCAAATTCTTTACTTGTGAAGGCTATCATTACCTTTATCGCTAAAGATGGTGGAAGGATTGCCAAAAGTATAACTTTGTTGTCGTAGTTTTGATATAACTTCTGTAGCAGAAGTGGTTTTACAGGGATACAACTAGACCAATTTAGTAAATGCATCTATTAAAGACAAAATATGTTTGTAATTTTTGTTAGTTGTTTCGAGAGGGCCTAAATGATCAATATGGTAGGTTTGGAGAAGAGTCTTTTCTTTAGGTAAGGGATGTAATTCATCTTCTTGTTTTCCATGTTTGCGATTATACAAAAGGCATGTTACACAATTTTCTATAATTTTATCAATTTTATTTGACATATTAGGGATGAGAAATTCTTCATTAAGGAGTTCTTCACAACGTTTACGGCCAAAATGCCCTTTGTCATGAACGTGTTTAATGACATTTAGCTCCATATCACCCGGCACTACTACCAGATCTATACCTTTATGATTTTTATAGAGAACGTTATTTTTATGGAAATAGTTGTCATATGGCTTTGTTTTCAAAATTTCTTTGATGGCCTGTATATCATTGTCAGTGTTCTGTGATTGCATGATTTTGGAAGTAAAACTATCTTGAATGATCATACATATTGGATTTCTACTTAAAGCGTGGACAAGGCACATTCGTGTACCTTGTCTGTGTTTGATTGTATAGTTATAGTCAGCTAACATTAAAGCCCATCGAGCAATCTTGGTGCAAAGATCTTTTTTATGAATAGTAAGGGCAAATGCCTTGCAATCTGTGACTATCATGAAAGTAATGCCTAGAATGTAAACGCGAAATTTTTTAATGGCTTCTATGACAGCTAAAACTTCTAAAAATGAATATTTTAATACAAGTGTTACTTGCGAAATTCCCCACATATATATTTTTTTCATCCCAAAAATTTGTGCAGATGATGGCTTAATCATTTAATTTACCGACCAATAATGAAGGCATGTAATGAAAATGAATTTTTAACACTAGAATTGAGAAATACAAATTTCTTTTTTTTTTACACTGTAAATTAAAATGTCTGAAATTCAGACACTTAAGTGTCTGAAACGGAGTGTTCAATTGTCAGACATTTTAAAATGTATGAATTTCAGACACTTCAAACGTCTTAATAGCATCCATTTTTTTTCTAAGCATCATACGTAGCCATGTTTGACCATGTTTAATCCTGGAAAAATATTTGGCTGGGGTCCTGCCCCCTCCCCCACTCCCCCTACAGCCTGATGTTTTTGGTGCTCCCAATTTTGCTATGCAATTTTCGTTAAGCTAATAATTTAAATCTTTTACGACATTTCACTGATTATAATCAATATTTTGAACTTCAGGAGTAGAACAAGATTAAAATAAAAAATATTTATCTAAATATTAGATTTTTTTAATTTGTTTTATTTTGAATCTTATTTTACTTTAAAAGTTCAAAATATTGATTATAATCAGTGGAATTTCGAAACAGATTTAAAATATAAGCTTTACAAATATTGCACATCAAATTTGTGGGCACTAAAATCGTAGGGGGCCGGGCACGGCCCAGTATGACCATTCTTTAATCAAGAAGTTCTTTTGCAAAAAATGCAACCCTGCATTACTGTTATCTAAATTGAGATGTCCGGTATTCGGGAGTATCCGTTGTGAAGGTTAAAGGACATTCTCGAATAACTGAAACATCTATTTAGCGAATACTTTTTTAATCCGCATGGCATACATATTTGTATATTTTTACCGCACAAAAGCAGACATCTCCGATTATCGGACAAATTCAACGGCAAGGGCTATTGAGGGCTTTTAAAGTACATGGATAAATATACATATTATCAACAGCTATTTAACTATGAATAAATAAATAAATATTTTACTTTATCCCTTTGCACTCGAGGGCTCTGGAGCGGAGCCATTTAAAATTTGGCTTCAAACTCGAGGGCTCCGCTACGGAGACAATGCAAATAATTTTGTGATACCTGTCTAGAAAAGCCAAGATTACATGGTATCACAAAATTATTTGCATTGTCTCCGTAGCGGAGACCTCGAGTTAGAAGACAAATTTTAATGGCTCCGCTCCGGAACCCTCGAGTGCAAAGGGTTAATATTGAGAAAAAAATTACTTCGGTATTTTGTTTATTTATATTTTGTATTTTTAATCTTGTCCTACTCTAAAAGTTCAAAACTTTCATTATAATCAGTGCAAGATTTAAGGTATCAGCTTTACGAAAATTCCATACAAAATCCCCTCCCTCCCCGAAAAAAAAATGAAAATCCTTATCATTTAAAAATTAGAGTTTTTAAAAATTTATATTGCCACATGAGCTTATTGTTATCATTCCTATGAGCTACTAAACACTTTTCATTAGACATGTTTAAAGCAAAATAAAGCCGAAAAAAAAGAAGTTAGCACATAATATTCAATATGATACACACTTGCGATGCTTATCAATAAAGTCTAATTGGAAAATGACCTTCGAAGTGAAATATATTTTCTACACACGCAGCAAAATCGAAATAAACAAATGATTTCCTTTTTCCTGACTGGGTTACATCTATGTTTCCAAGTCAAAAGTTTTCTACATTAAAAGATTTAATAGCTTTAGAAATATATCTAAGAAATACTTGAGATAAATATTCTTTTTCAATTATATATAAATTTCATAAAAATAAATTGTTTTTTTCCAAAAGTGAAAGTCTATAAATATATTTTTTAATTTCAGCTGAACATCGTTCAATTGAAAAAAAAAAAAAAAAAAAAAAAAAAGAAAAGAAAAGAAAAGAAAAGAAAAAAGAAAGGCAATCCCGAAAATCCCGGGATTTTCTGGATTAAAATTAAAGCGGGATCCCGGGATTGTAATTGTAATCCCTAGCTAGGAAGTAAGAAAACTTTAGGATATCTTTCAAAGTTTTTTTTTTCTATTTCCTTGTCGTCGTTTAATATGAGATAAGCATTAGCCATTGAAACTAAAAACTGCCATATTGAAAACAAAACAAAACAAGAGAATGAACTTAAAATATGTCTGTTTTTTAGTGATGTTATTACTTTAAATTTGAGAAAAAAGATGAGAATAAATAATACATAATTTGTAATAAAAGACAACGTCATAAGTTTCTTCTAGAATTAGTGTTTTTTTTTTTTTTTTTTGAAAAAAGATTCAAAACTAATTAAATTTCATGCAAGATTTTGTTTAGTACAATAAATAAAATCATAAAAGACACTAATTTTAGTACTATAAAGAAATTATAACACTTACTTCAATCGCTGTTTGCAAGAGGTAAGAAAAATTCCTCGATTTGAAATTTTAAAAACTACCACAACCACAGTGAGGGAGAAAGACTTGCATCAGTTTAAAAGTTAATCCCATAATACATCCGACTAGCCATATTTAAAGAATGAGATGTTTAATCCTTAAAACAGGACCCGCCAGACAGAAGTTTCTTTTTTTTTTTTTTTGCCAGCTCCGACAAAACGAAGATGAATAACACAATATTAATGATATAAATTAATACGAATTAACACTAAGCCCATTGCACACGCTTTGTAGAATTTCCGGGTGTAATCTTCAACCGTCGTCTACTTCTGTTCTGTGTCTATCCCGCCCTTATATCGACGACAGCTTCTAAGAGACATTTGATGTAAAGCACACACGTCAGATGTATGTATTCAATAAATAAATAATCCAAGTGAATACGAATTAAAATCACAGTATTTCACATTTCGCAAAAAGCGAATTAAAATACACGCTTACATAAGAACAAACTTTGTTTGAATTACAACGTATACTAACTTCGAACGAAGATCTAAAACGCATGCGCAACTGGGAGTGCCCCCTGGTGGTTATTGCGTCGGAAGAATTAAAACGTCTTAAATTAAGACACGTTTAAAGCAATGAAGTATCTTAAAATAAGACGTTTGCGGATATTTTAGACATTATTCTCAGTTCGTTTACACCATGGTCATAGTAAGACACTTATGTATCTTAAATTAAGACATCTATAATGTCTTAATTTTCTGATTAAGACACTTAAGTGTCTAAAATTCTTTTTCAGTCACATATGTGTCTAAATTTAGGACGCTTTTATTTGCAGTGTAAGAAAACATATTAATTCCAAAACGTGCTTTACATAACATTTTCAGTTCGATTCAGTTACAAATAGCTTTAAATATTGTATCAAATCTTAATTTTTGTTAAATTTTTCAAAATATTACTTCTATAACCCTTTAAGATTTATAGAATACAATAATGAGGTTATTGTACTGGGTAACTAACTAAAAAGAAATAAATTATTTTTTAAAAGTAATTATTTTCATTCTTGAATTTTTAAACGAGTCCGTCAATGTCAGCCTCAACAAATATATTTAATGACGCTTTTGAAATAAAAACACCGGATGGAGTTCTGTTGAAGCCGTAATAAATTTAAACCAAAAATCGATGAATTCGCTGTTTTTTAACATTTAAATGTGAGAAGAGTTATTGGAAATTGGTTAAAAGTATTGGAAAACTAATTTCTAACGGATCGGTAGTTAAACATATTTCACATTGATTATATATTTACAGGTGTTGATTTTAGGCGTTTAATGAGATAAACTTTTAAGTGATTAATGATAATTTTACTGTTTGTTAAGATTTAGATGAAATAATGAATGTATAACTAATAACCAATAATGTATAAATAATTAATAAACTATGATTTAAAAGAGTCATATTTTAATTAATAATCGAAAACAAATTCCATTTTAGTTTATTCAGAAAAATCAAAAATAAATAAATTGGAAGGCAGTTACATAAAAAAATATTCTTAAAATAAAGCAGATATTTGCCATTTAGGTATAATATATGTCATAAAATATTCATAATTAAGGGGACAGTACATTTTTAACACTTCGAAAAATTAAGAACTGTTTTATTCCGTCACATTAAATATGCTATCAACTATTCATAAAAAAATTAAAGAAGAATTTCGCTGTGGCTTGAGTCCTGCTGAATGAATTTTGATGGGACTTGTACTGTTAGTTAGATATTTTTTAGAGAAGGTTTTAGTACATTACATATTGTTCTATGCTGCTCAGTTATAGAATTACGGAGAAAAGTTCTACAATCAGGTGATATAGATTATGAAAGAATAGCTTTTTAGCCCCCGGTACTGTATGCTATTTCTTTCTCCCAGCTTATTTTGTGTATTACAAAAAATAACGTTACCTTACAGAAGCCAGCCGTAAAACAAAACAGTACGATTAAATACGCTATAGCAATTTTTAAACTTCTAAGCATAGTACATTTTCGATTTTTATACCGTCGTATTGGAAATAAAAAGTTCTTTTAAATGCATTTTGTTTGAAAACTATATCTCCATTTATTTTTGAAATATTAATTTTTTTGTAGTTTTTAGAGCCATTTGCTTAATATTGGCAACGGAAGTACTTAGTTTCTATAGAAAGTAAAGGAAAAATAGTTCTAAAATAGTAATTATATATTTTTGTTGCTATTTTCTCATAACAATCGAAAGAAAATTTAATTAACATACGTGCTATTTTGAAAAAAAATATATATAAACGAATGATTTCTGTTAAAACAATGGAGCTATTGTAAACTATATTTAATTTTAAGTTTCTATGAATTATTAGATAGCCAGAATAACCAACGTTTAAAATGCACAAATAATATATGAAAAGCAGCAAACAGCTGTTTCGAATCTACTAGCGAGATTCTAGAATCTCGCTAGTAGATTCGAAACAGCTGTTTGCTGCTTTTCATATATTATTTGTGCATTTTAAACGTTGGTTATTCTGCTGTTTAATATTGTTGCACAAAGGCTTTATTTGCTATTTTTATATTAGATAGCCGTTTTTTTTTTGTCGACTTTTTTTAATGACGGCATCTTTTTGCTGCATTTGTGCATTATTTAGCGATAGTGATGTGCTATGCATGCTTTACTGTAGATGTTTAAGAGTAGATCGTAAATGTGGAATTCTTAAGCGGATGCGAATGACGTCATTTTACATAAAATAAAACGTGTGCTTTAAATCTTAAAATTGAAATATGTTTTGTTCTGCAGTAGAGTTCCGCTTAACCGAGTTATTTTCTTCTGATGGACTGGTGACTTCTATTATTATGAAACAGCCATTATAAATGAAGTGTTATGTGAAGATGAAAGATCATCCGTAAAAAGTTAGAACTTTGATTTTCTGGTCCAAATGGGGGGGGGGGGGAAATGGACATAATTTTTTTTCAAAAAAAATTATGGCCTTTCCCCCGCCTCCCCCCCCCCCCATTCTGATCAGAAAATCAGATTTCTAACTTTTTACGACTGCTCTTTCATCTTCACCTAACACTTCATTTATAATGGCTGTTTCATGATAATAGAAGCCATCAGTCCATCAGAAGAAAATGAATTCATGGAAATGCTGGGGGCAACACTAAATTCTGAAAAAGCAGAATTCCTGTTCTCTAGTTCTAGTTTGTTAAATTCCACTGGATGTATTTTGATGATACGCATTAATAGTTAAGTAATTTTTCATGGTTGGCTATAATATATTGCATATCATTCTATAGTTCTTTACTAAATCTTACTGTAAATGATCAACTAAAAGAGTTGGTCTTCAACAATCTAAACTTTGTAAAACATATTAGAATGTATAGCAGCGTATGGTGTTCGTATCGTTTAGAGCAATGCGGAAGGACATTGCAGATAACGGCCCATATTGCTTTAAAACACAAGGTCAAATTCATTGTTATATTTCATATGATTCAAGGCTCGTTTGAAGAAACCGACTAACTTTTAGCAGGTGAAGCCTATTAGCTCAAATATAAATACAAATCTGAATTTCGTTCCGGTTGCTTATAAACTTGACGGCTGAATGGAGGTTATAGTATATAGCACATAAGCTAAGTTGCTTAGTTGTAGATTTATTAGGGAAAGTTCAATAACCTGGTGAACCCTATTATGAAAGATTAGCCTTTTTAAAAAGGTCTTTTGAATGGATTTAGATAGGACTTCCACTGTTAGATAATTTTTCAGAGATAGTTTTAGTATAATTCATATCATTCAACGTTTTTAAATTGCAAAATTATAAGAAAAGTCCTATTATCAGGTGAAACTATATCTTGAGTTAATGAATAATTTAGAGAGTCACTAGATTTGTTAAAAATAGCATTATTTAAAACACGTTTTCAAGAAGCAGGATTTAGAAATTATTTGAAATGCAAACTACAGCAATTGATAATTAAAGGTATGTAGATTTTTATGAAGTCATTTTTGGGGATTTTATGGTATTATGAATTATAAATTATGGAAATTGTAATTCAATAATATATTGTAGCACACAATAAAAGGGTTCCTTTATACATTGTCAAATATTTCTAAGCCTAAAACGGAAAGAAACATGAAACATTTTAAAAATTTTCTATAAAATGTCATTTTTCAGGCAGTCATTATCCTCTTATGTATATACCAGGATAATGGCGCAAATGCCAGGGCAATGATTTTTTATAATGATAATTTTTTTATGCGAAATAAAATTCCCCCCTTCCTAAAAGCAGTTAGCAACAAATTAAAACAAATGCAAAAAAGATCAATTTTACATTCATATAATATATCGATTAAAGTAGACAAAGGAAAAAAATAAGTATGAATTAAAAGTAACATATTCTTTGAGACTCAGCGCATTCAATATGTGTTAATACAGTAACTTTATATTATTTATATGTTTAATATCTAATCTGCAAAAGAAGCAAAATCAAAGCCTCTCATTTATTCTAAAAAATCACATGGATACACAGCCATAAATAAACATTTATTGTACACATTTCTTTTGCGTTTTCATTTTTCACGACATTAAGACAGTGGAAATGAAAAATCTCCATCTTCTTGTTTGAGTTCTTTTTATCTTTACTGGGGAAAAAAATAAAAAAGAGGCATCGTGCTTACGCTGAATTGTTGTAACTTTAACATAAATTCACCACAACATATTTTTTTTGTTTAAGTTTTATTCAATTGGTTTAATTAAAAGTATGTATTGCGTGTTACTGTTTTACATTTCCGATCATAAAGTGTAATAATACATTAAAATGTACATGCAAAGGCATTAACTTTAAAAATCTATCAAATAATTGAATGTTATTTTTACAATTTTTTTCAGTTCTTTTTGCATAGAATGCACTTGTACTAAACAGAATGATCTCAACCGAAACAAAATAAATTTACTATACTCTTTAAGGATCCTAATAGTTTTTTTACGCCACGTACTTTTTTAATTCAAAGGCTGACTTAACAAAAATTTGATATTAATGTGAATTTGTACTACTCTATAAGATAAATAAATATTATAAAAAATGCTTCTCGATCAATGAATTGATCAGTAGCGAGTGAAAAGCATTTCCTTCTACCACAGCAGTTAAACAAAAGAATATTTATTCAACTCCTGGATAAGTAGAAAATAATACAAAATAAATGTAGATTTCGTGGGTCGTTGACTTTTACAAGCTGCAGAGAAATAGTCCTTTTTCACAAAATCTAAGCTGCTGTTCTGAAGTGACAGATGAGGACAGAAACGTTTTTCGTAATGCGGGTAGCTAAAACATAACCATCTCTGGTCGTCTTCGACAATTCCAAGCCCTTGGCTCAACTCAAATAAGCCGCACCTTTCGTGCTCTCAGCTCCGGAGATATTTATTCTCGACTCGTACGTGAGAGCAACTTCACACACCGAATCCCTTCTACAGACTGACTCTCTCTCTTCTCCTTCATTTTTCTTCCTTGAGAAAAAAGTTCATTCTTTCGAACCTCCATGAGAAATACCTTTGAAATCCGTCTCTGTTAGATTAGAGCAATTAGGCGGCCCTTTTCGCCTGCTATGAGGGTGGTCTATTGCTCACAGCAATTAGTCGGCCTTTTACATCCACCATGAGGGTGGGCTTCCTTCTAAGTGCACAATCGATCACCACTTACAATGTCCGAAGCGTCAGAAAAATATCCACTCGAACTCATATGCCTCGACCTGGGTGGCATATATTTCGGTTCCTTTCATCATGAAGGAAGATTCCTATGCACACCCCCTGAAAACAGTAAAGTTCACTTGTTTACAATATGCAAAATAATCAAATACAAATCCCCATACCATTTATTTTCATAGCTATTGATTTATGAATCGTTAAACATACATGGAAAAGTCTTCCAGAAGCTTAAGGGGCTACATCACTCGCGCGAAAACACCCGCTCTCTAATGTTAACTCTACGAGAGAAAGTTTTTAAAATATCTCGTCTGCATTTCAATATTTTTAAATGATTTTTTGCGCTGGATAGCTGAGTTTGATCTCTACAAAGGCATTTTTTTTGCTTTTTCAATTTTGTTTGCAGTATTCGTTCATTAGACAGGAATTCAGGATGGTCTATAGCTACAAAAAGCTTTTATTTACAGCACGGTACAGCTATATAAAATATTCAAATTTTTTTAAATGAAGTATGGTTTACAGTCTAGAGCTTAACTAAGCTCTTTCCGCAGTAGTGTTAGTACCGCGCGTGGGTTACTAGCCTAGAGTATTCCGTACTCTGACTCCACTGTCCGGAGAGAGAGTTTTATCTCCGTATCCTGTCCTGAGCTACCTGGACAGACCTACGCAGGGAGCGTAGAAAACAGATCTTCGCCTATCTGAGTTTCAACCGACAGTCCCTTAAACGGCCTCAGGTATTAGGGATATGTAAGTCAGAGTTCTTTGATAACCGGCGACTTTGATAACCTTGAAAATGCTTGAGGAGTATTTCAAGTATTGTAAGAATTATTATACCCGAAATATCTAAAGCTAAGATCTTGGCTTAAAATATGATTTTCATACTGTCAGTTAGAAAAATTTGGAGTGGAATACATTGCAAGTTTAATTGGGTTGCTAGAGATATTATGATACACAAAATGTATCGTTCTTGGAGCAAGAGGGGGATATTTAGGTGCCACTTCTGCATGTACTGACAGAGTGCTGTTGAAGAGAACCCGGACTTTACAGCAGTTTCTTTTTTTGTTAGGATACTTTCACTTTCGGAATCGATTATCGAGCGGGTGTTTTCGCGTAAGTGAAGTAGTGACTTAAGGGGGTAAAAAATCTTCAAATTTTCTAAAAAACTTCTCTGGCTTTTTTTCTGTTTAAAATGACGTATAAATGACATATATGTGTCTATCTTAATTGGAATAGGAGATATTAATATTTTCGTTTTGCTTTGTTTTCAAAATCTAGCTTTCAAGCAGCGGTTGTTGTGAAAACGACTTCTTGTGAAAATGCGTCTTTCTTCATGATGGGTTTTTTCACAATTTCTCGAATTTAAATTGTTATAAGTCCAGAACCGTTAAAGGTAAACGGTTCAAACTTGGAACATGTCTTTTTCAATTCGTTTACTTTAATTTTGATTCAGAAAATTTGAAAAAAAAAATTACTTTTGAAAATATGATTTTTTTTTAATTACATAATTTTTATTTTTTATTTTTTACTTTAAATAGTTTTAATTTTTATTTATATTAATATTTTTAAAAATGCTGAATCAAAATTAAAAATTATATATTTCTGTTTATTTAAATGAAAACAAATTGAAATTCTACAAATAATATTTTGAGTTATAACGATTTTAAATTACCCCCCTTTTTTAATAAATTTAAAATTTTAATTTTTTTTTAATTATGAGAAGTTTTATCATGTGATTTTGTTTACAAATGATATGGTTAACCATCAGAAAAATTTTCAAAATTTGAACTCTATAAATAAAAATTATTTTAAAATGAGTCCCGGACCCCCTTAAAGGGAAACTATCTTAAATGATTCAAAATAGATGTACTTCCGACTATAGCTTAAACTGGGGATGATGATAGAAATATATTCCAGTTACAAGAAGCATACAGACCAAATGTAGCTTTTGGATATGGCATTTGTTTTGTAAAAAGCTGTAAACATGCAGAGTTTTTCATGTATGTTTAACGATTCATAAATTAATAGCTATGAAAAGTATCGGTGTGGGGATTTGTATTTGATTTCTTATATATTTATTCATCTTATGCAGTGGGAAAAAATTCAAATTAGTAATTAGTCAAATTTTTGTTAAGCTATCCTGCAAATTAAAAAATTACGTAGCACGAAAAAGAGGGTTAGGACGCTAAAAAGATAGGCAAGTTGTTTGTTTTTTATATATAAACGCTTTTCACTTACTAAAACTTATTTTTAGAAAAATGATTTCCTAGTATCCTGCGCTTTATTATCGGAAGAAACTTAAAAAATCTCATAAAAAAAAGAAATTTATTCTTTAATATGTAATCAGTCCATTGCAAGAAAAAATCCATGTATGCAAAGCTATACTTAACTCCTGTACTTTTTGGATATGGAAATATGTTTCTATTTTCAACGGTTCAAAAGGTAATCGCCATTAGAAATCTACTTTGAATAATATAACGATGATGAATATTAGATAAAAAATTAATAATATTTTTAGATTTCAGTTGTTACAATTTTCTTATATATACAAGCATTAAAATACATTTATTGCCAATAAGTCGTCGAAAAAAATAAAAGTAAAAACTGATGACTAATAATTTCAGCTTACAAGAAAACATAGTTTATATTCTTTACTTTTGACTTGGGAAGATTAATAACACATGCGAATAAGTATAGATGGACACGAACAAATATAACGAATATTTTCATCATCTAGATTGTGTGGGTCTTTTGGGATATTTCTCATATGACAGCTAAATAATATCTTTGTCTCAAAGATAGATAATACTTAGGTTTTGGTATAATGGGGTAAATTATTTAATTTCATGGGTTGTATTTATAATACACTGTTAATAAATTTGCACGTGAAGAAAACCATTAATAGTTACACTGTCATAGGACAATTCAATTTTTTTTTTAAGGAATGCGCATTATAAAAACTTACTTGCATTGTTTTAAAAGTAAATGGGTACAAAAAAGTGACACATATATACATTTCTGATACAATCTCTATTTTTTCTTTGTATTTTATAACTCAGTCATACTAATTGGTAAGGATATCAGACGAATGTACATTTTTTTTTCAACTGAATAAAAAATTTTCTAAGCCAAAAGTCGAACCCAAGATCTTTGGCTTTAGTCTAGCAGGACCGACAATCGGCCGACACAATTTGGTTGTATGAGTGAATTGTGTTAGCCGGTTGTCGGCCCAGGAAGTTTAATAGCCAGAGAGTTGGCAATTTCAACAAAAGCTCTTGGGTTCGACTCCATCTGGGATATCTGGGCACTATTTCAATCAGTTGAAAAAATGCTAATTCGCATGAAAGCTTATTTCTTCTATGCTGACTGGCCTAATTTAATGCTTAAGGGCGAAAGAAACTCTTGATTAATTGCATATCTCATACCAACGAAAACCATTTATTTTTTTATAAAATGAAAAACAGAATGAGAAAATATTTCATCAAACAAAAACATAATTTGAAGAACAAATTAAAAAAAAATTATTTCCTACATTGCTTAAGACCGAGAAGGGACATATATTAAAATATTTCATTCAATTAGTTCTACATTTAAAGTTAATTTTTTGTAACAAATAAGTTAAGCCAATTGAAGATTAAAAAATAAAAATAAAATTCATACAATATGATACTTAAAACACGCTAAAAAATTAGATTCGTTCAAATAAAATCGAAATAAATCTTAGACTTCTACCATTTTTAATTGAAAATATTTGTATTGCAGATTTTGTATTATGTTTATGACGATTGTACATAAAATGATAAGATGCATGCAAAATACAAAAGTTTTAAAAAAATATAAGATTCATGTCGATTTTATTTGAACGGAATCTAATTTTTAGGGTGTTTTAAGTATCATATTGTATGAATTTTATTTTTATTTTGTAGTCTTCAATTGCCTTAACTTATTTGTTACAAAAAATTAATTTTAAATGAAAAACTAATTGAATGAAATATCTGAATATCTGTCCCTTCTCGGATTTAATCGATGTAGAAAATAATTTTTTTTTTTTTTTTTTTAATCTGTTCTTCAAATTACTTTTTTTTTTTTAATATGTCAAGTTTTTTAATAACTACTGAATTCAGACGAACTCATTTCAAAATTAATGGAGTGTATTATCATCAGGTTTTGATGTATGCGGTATTGCATCGCAATGTGTGATGCAGTTTACCAATGTATGATTCAAAATATTTCACCACTGCAGTAATGCAAGTTGCCATAGTTTGGACAAAAACTTCCAATCTAAAAGTAAAAAATCTATAATCAAAATATGAAAAATTCATTTCACTTAAATTTAGGTATCCTATTTCCCCTCAGGAACGCTATGAATATAAAAATAAATTGTGTTGAATCCTTATTGCTAACATTTAACAATATTATAGCTGTGATACAGTAAAAAATTTAAAAACAAGTGGGTAAGTGTGATCACAGATCGCACAGAGGGTTTCGTTTAATATTCCTTTAAAACACTTTATCCTTTTGTGAAATCTGTTAGTTCCACATTTCGCAACCAGGGGCGCACTCTATTCTACACAAACCTCTATCGAAAGGAAACTCCGATTTACAACCTATCCGTAGGTATATTAGTCGAGGGGATCGGGTCTATAGCACCCAAGATAGGTAGGCGCCCCAGGAAATTGCACGGAACATTCTTTTATAAGCTTTTTATTATGTGCTATGAACTATGTCAAAGTTTCCAGCAGATCGACTTGTTAGATTTCATAATTTTAACAAAATTGCGTTATGTTAGTTGCAAATTCCACCACCAGGGAACGCACACTATTCATAACAAAAGTGTATCAGATCGAAACTCTGTTAAACAACCTTTCAGTGGATGTGTTACTGGAGTTGGTGGCGGCCTTAAGCGAGAAATTAAGAAATTGGCTGAAAGTACTATTCGGAAATAGTGGTAATTAAAATTTTGACATTTTTATATTTCATAAGCAGCACGTGTCTGAGTATATCATAGTGCTCAAAATACGACACCTAAAAAGGTCGTAAACGCTATTTTTTAAAAAAGAAATCCAGCGCCCCTCCTCCGCCCTCCCTTCACAGGAAATTGCATGCACCATTATTTTATAAGCTTTTTATTATGTGTCATGAAGTATCTTAAAGTTGCAAACGGATCGCCTTGTTATATTTCCTAATTTTAACAAAATCGCGTTACGTTAGTTCCGCATTCCACCACCAGGGAGCGCACTCTATTCTTAACAAAAGCATATCTGAACGAAACTCCTTTGCGCAATCTCTCCGTAGATACATGGTCGGGAGAGTGGCGGTGCAGTCTTAACCAACAATTTAAAACATTTTCCGCGATAACAAACGCTAAGATTTAATAAATAAATCTAGTCCCCCCCCCCCTCCACTCCTCGAAATATCACACTCCATTCTTTTATACACTTTTCTTATGTGTTATAAAGTATCTTAAAGTTTCGAAGACATCGAGTGGCGGTCTTAAACAATAATTTAAGATATTACCTGAAATTGCTTTCGGAAATAGTGGGATGAACACTTATAAACCTATAAACTTTTTCATATTGAATAATTAATACTTATCTCATAGCGCGCCGTCGAAACACCCCACGCAAATTGTTAATTCCCTAATTTAAATGAAATCTCCGTTAAAAAAGTAAAAAAGCACGTGCCTCCATCTTAATCTGGCATTTGATGGAAATAAAAGGAATTAATAAAATAATAATTAATATCTCAGCTCGTAATGAAGCAATCTCTTTGAACCGGCTATGTATGGAATCTGCGAAAAATTTCCAGCCCGGATGTCAAAAAATTTAATCGAAAAATTTAATATTTAAAAAGTTTAAATTTCGTATTAGACTTTCCTCCCCTTAAATTTCTCCCGCGCCGATATGTCCAGAAATGATGACAGCTGCCTTCCGGTGAATGGAAATCTGTTTTCATTGTTTTTAAAAACACAGAAATTAAATTTTTATCGATCGATTTTTAGTGGATATTTTGCGTTCTATCCTACGCAGAAATTTGAAATTTATACCAAAATAAAGTAGAATTTTTTCCGCGTATTTCTACACCTGTTACGAATTTGTACGTCCGCTATTTCGGCAGATCCAATTTTGCTTTTTGAAGGTCCACTTCATTTATTGCTTAAAGTACTCCGTGGTAACCCTGCACCGGCTGATTTGACGGAGCATCCGCTGAGTTTACTGGCAACCATTAGGAGAAACTGGGGAGGATTTCGATAACGTGCATTTTCACCTGCATTCAAAAGGTTAATTTTAGAATTTAATTAGCCCGTAATTAGGTTAATTACCAACTTTTTCAAAATTTTATGATTTGTTGTTTGATGTGAGGTGTTCAGCTATAAGTACCCAAAATTTCAAGCCTCTAACATGTACAGTTTCTGAGAACGGGCTCTGTGACGGACAGACGGACAGACAGACAGACAGACAGACAGAGGAGCGAGACGAATAGGGTTTCGTCAGATGAACGAAACCCTAAAAAGTTTTACTTAAATTTTGTTACCTTATTCCCTCCCAAGGGGTGATGTAAACACAAGAGAAAATTATTACCTAAGTTTAACTTGGGATGTAAATAGTTCCCATCATGGGAGAAAAAAAACATTTTAAAATTTAAGTTATGTAATTCCTCACTAAGTTCGCTATCTGCGTAAAAATAGCTATCCGTTTGAAACTTTTTACTAAAACATAAACTTGACCAAAGCAAAGACTTATTCCGAAAATGTCCTTTTTATTTCCACTATGACGCCATATTCATCTTTTTAATTCCTAAAAAAAAAAAAGTATTTCATAGAAGTAATAAAAAGTAAATTTGATTTTCACGTGGAAATTTGTCAACTAAAAAGAGATAAATTATTATTACGGCTTTTGAATTATTTGCAACAAGGAAGAAAAAACGTTAAATTTGAAAGGGAAAATCTCCGTCAATTCTCAATGAAAAAAGTAAAATTTGGAATTATTAAGAAAAATATTTGAATAATGTAAATTAAGATTAGCCCATGTTACTCTCTGGGTTATAATTCACCCATACACTGTAAAAAAAATAATGCCAGTTTTCCGGTAGGAATCGAAAAAATAGTTGCCCTTATCCTACCGGAATAATTTCCAACCCAACTCGGAATAAAATCCGTAAAATCGGAATAAAATCCGTAAAATACCGTTTTACTGACTATTTCCTTATTTTTATGGATTTTATTCCGAGCTGGGTCGGAAATTATTCCGGTACGATAAGGGCAACTATTTTTCCGATTCCTACCGGAAAACTGACAGTATTTTTTTACAGTGTATTTTAAAGGCATTTTATCATCTGTTTTGACCCTGACGTCAGGCATAGATTTTTACACTTTAAATTTATAATATCATTAGAATTAGTAAAGAATAAAAAGATTGTGGCATCAGGGACAAAAATGCGGGAAGTAAGAATGAAAAAGCTATATGCTCCATAGGCTTTTCTATGTTAAATTAATACTGAGAAGTGACACTGGAAGTAAATACGAGGGCTGTATGATAAGTACCTGACCTTGACAAGAAAAACACATATTTATGTCAAAAATGTACTTTATTTTTCAACATACTCTCCTTTTAGTTAGATTCACTTAGCCCAACGTTTTTCTATTTTTTCTATTCCCTCTAAAAAATACGATTTCTCCAACTCTTCAAAATAGGCGTTTTTTTTTTCAGCAGTAACCTCATCGTTAGAGCCAAATTTTTTTTTCCACCGAGCCGTTTTTTCATATTTGGATAAAGAAAATATTCGCAGGGGCAAAATCTGGCAAATCTGGTGGATGCAGAAGCAGTTCGTATCCTAATTCATAGAATTTTGCCATGGCGATGACACAGGTGTACACGCATGCATTGTCTTGATGAAAGAGAATTTTTTTCTTCGCCAAATACGGATGTTTTTCTTTCACAACATGGTTGAAACTATCCAATATGTCGGAAATTTATTCTCCATTAATCGTTTTACCTTTTTCAAGGTAATCGACGAGAAATATGCCGCATGAATCCCAAATTACTGTAGCCATGACTTTGATTGCAGATAAAGTCGCTTTAGCCTTTTTTGGCGCAAGTTGGCCAAGAAAAACCCACTCTTTGGACTGTTCTTTAGTTTCTGGTGTACAGTGATAAGTCCATGTTTCGTTACCAGTTATGAATCGACGCCAAAAATCCTTTGGATTTCACTTTAACTTCGCCAAACATTATTTTGAATTTGGCTTAGGAGTGTGTTTAATGTCAATAGTGAGCAATTGCGGCACCCATTTTGCGGAGGGCTTTTTCATATCCAAATTTATTTTTAAAAATTTTTACACCCGTTCAGTTGAGATGCTCACAGTCTCAGCAATCTCGTGCACATTCACTCTCTGATCGTTTATCAAAATATCATGGATATTTTCAATCGTTTCTGATGTCGTAACCTCAGTTGGGTGACCTGGACGTTCTTCATCAAAAATGCTTGCACGGCGCGTTTGAATTCCGCTGTCCAATATTTTATGGTTGGTAACGAAGGTGCAGAGTTCCCATAAACTTTTCTGAGTTCCGCTTTAATCTCAACAATTGTTTCTTTTTCAAAAACAGGCTTTTTTATCACTGCTCAATATTCAATTTTTTTCCTTTTTGAAATATTACCAAAGTTCTTTTATTCAAATGGCTTCTACTCACAAACTAAACAACTTAGTGATTTGGCAAATGACCAGAATTGATGTGAAAGATCACTTTTGCGAAATAAATCCTTTTTTAAATTCTATTAGCACCATCTCTGGCCGAGGCCAGGTACTTATCATACTGCCCTCGTATGTATTGCGCTACCGCGCAATACTCAAATAGCGAGAGAAAGCTTTATAATAGTGAATAATATGTTTATTTGTAATAAATAAATCAAGAATAAGAGCGACAATAAGAATGGAATTGAAAAGTTGCTTGTTGTGGCCACGTATGTCACTAAAACTAACGATAACACAACACCATAAAAAAAAAAATCCCATTGATTAACAATACAATTTCCGTATTTTTACCGAATTCTTTTTCCTCTATGAAATTATTTTGTAAATGTGTCAGAAATTAGCGAAAATGGAAGAAAAATATTTTCGACGGATAATAGTAGTACTAAAAGTCTGGTTAATTTTATGTTTACGCATGTTTTGGGATTTTTTACATTTCTAAACTCTAAAAATATTTCCATATTTTGCCAGTATACAAGTTTCTTATTTTTAGGTATATTTTTCTTTTGAAGTGTAATAATAAAAATAAATCACTCAGCTTTAGAGAAAATGGAAAGTTCGCGTTATCTGTCAAAGATATTTTAGATCGCTTAATTTATTATGAAACATTTACGACATCACTTTCATTCGAAAAAACATTCCGTAAAAATACGGAAATTTTATTGGCAATCAACGATTTTTTCCTTTTTTTTTTTCCTTTCTTTCTTTACAGTGGAGCTATTTCTTTACATACTGATGCTACTAAATATATAAACAACATCAATAAATCCACTCTTCAATAGAATGAGGTAACACAAAGTTTTATTAATTTCAGGAAGATTAATTTTAATATTTTTTAGAAAAAACACATGTTTTCAAAATGAAAAACATATAATTCATTTTAGAGAAAAAAATGCCTGTACATTTAAATAAAGGTTACATTATTATCTGATACATATCAGGATATTAACCCTTATTGTTTCGTTCTGGTCGAAGAGATCCATATAGGAATTTGGATTTTTTACACGCATTTCTTCTTCATGCGGCTAGAAACAGTTGTAGATTCATAACTTTATAAATGAATTAAATTTAGTTTCAACAGAAAAAATCCTATTGAATTTTGTTGTATTAAACTAAATATGAAATTTAAAAAACAGAAACACCATATATTTATTATATATTATATTTATCATATATTTATTATTATAAAAATATTTATTAGGGGCGCAAAAAATATAAATACTTTAGTTTTATTATTTATTACTATTACTTATTATAACAATGTGTAAATATACTATAATATTTTTTAAATGTCATTATTATCTTCTGATGATTCTCTCGCTGGTATGCTTATTATTATAATTTATTCTCGACAAAAATAAATTTCATTGTATTACAAATATGTATCTCCAGTGTATGCGTAGAACATCAATGAATTTATGAATCGGCAAATTCTTTCATATACATAGATTTCCATAATTAAAGATATAAATAATTTTAGCTGAAATAGAGTTAAATGTGTCTAAATAATTTTAACTGATTAAAATGAAAGATTCGGATGAAAATGCAAAAGCAATGAAAAAAGGAGTGTAATGTTTAAAAAATAAATAGTAAAAAAAAAGTATTTTCATTTGTACATATTTCAAAACTATAATAATAAAAGTATTTTCATAAAAAATAAAATGTTTATATTTTAGGAAAGAAATAAAAGGAATTTCTACATGAAAAAAAAATTGAATATACATAACTTATAGGCAATACAATGGTAACAGAGATGCTATATGTATCAACTTATTTAGTTGATAAGTATCTATAGGTTTTCTTTCTACTAAGTAAAGAGACTATTTTTTGTTTTCTCATTGGTGAATGCTAGGATATATATTACATACTACAATTTGCTTGAATGTGATTTATACTGTCTTATATCTATTCACTTTCGAAAGATTTGGCAATAGTATATATGTAGTGATATAAATTTCTGGTACTTTATTTTCATTATTTTGACTCTCTCACTGCACCTTATACTTTGTGTTTCAAAAAAATCCTTTTATTGTTTTCATAATTCTGCAATAAGATTCAACAGAAACAATGATCGGAAATTTATAATGAATTTTTTCATAATGTTTTACATAGTTACATATTATTAGCGGCAAGCTGGTATTTCTTCCATTACGAACTTTTTCGTAGTCGTAAAAAATGTGTATCCCATTTTTAGATTATTTGCCAGAAACCAATACATAAGTTAAACAAGTTGGAATTGGAAATTGAATGTCAAACGTGGCAAAGGATACGTTCTATACTATCGTTCGTACTATAGCTAGTTTTATAAATATTTTTTTTACACCGCATATTATACTGAATGTATATTTTAGTGCATATAAGTGCATATCAATGTCATTCTGTACGAAAGGCTGTAACATTATTAAAATGCACTTGAAATAATTTTTTTCCCATTGGCCGTAATGTAATGGAAAACTTTTGATTGTCCCTGTCATTAAAGTATACATCCGATTTTCATAAAATTGGAAATGACTCGACAAAATATTGTAACAATTATATACTTAAAATTTCAGACCATTCGGTTGGGTAGTTTTTGCTCTGTTACATGCGGACGGACTGAACGACGACTATAGGGGCTACGTATTTATATAATTACGAACGCACCTAATGATTCAATAAAAGAGAAACTATAGAAATTCTAACACGTAAAAATCCAATATGTAACGATGCAGTATCATTTATCTTATGAAAATTATGGCTCAAGTTACTCCATGTTTACGAATATGGAAATAAATATTTAAGTAAAAATAAAAAGTAATGTCCCTAATCTGACAGAGTACGTAAAAAAATTAAATAATGGCTTTTTAGATCATTACATCATAGATCGTGCAATTTTTGAATACTCTTATTTATTTGTTTTGAAAATGGCTCGGGCAGAACCGAAACATGTAAACAATCTAATGAACTGTTTTTACAGTTTTTATCTTACACCTTTTAGCAATTAAAAGAAGTAGATTGAAAATATTTGAAAAGATTATCTAAAATCTGGGATAAGGATTATTATAAAAAATAAAGAACACAAGCATATCGTTGAACGGACTAAAAATAAATGGCACCACCCTAAATTCTTAGCTTCAAAGATGCACTCCATGAGACGGTTATGACCAAATGGTTCGCGGCAATTATTTCAACATAGCATCACAGCAAGAATCTCTAGTGCTCCAGGCAAAACATTTATTTATTGCCCTAATTATAGTACAATTTTATTTATTTGCAATGCTCTGGGTTCAGATTTTTTGGTGTCAAAAGAGCTACACTTTAATGACCAACAGTTTTCGAAGAAAATAGTAACAAGAAAGAAAAATCATGCGTCAAACAGAGATTGAAAAACGCTCTCCAACACATTCAGAGCAGTTTAACAAACTTTCACCATTTAATAAGGTAAAAGGTCATATCTAAGTAAACAATTTGGAAAACGCATAACACATTTCAAAACTCAACATCACCAATCACCATCAATAGTCGTAAATTCTTTTGTAATGCTCTCTATATGGTCTAGAGAGTTGTATAAATACTACAAAGCATGTAAAAAGTTAGTATAAATGTCATGCACACCATATTCTACAGTAAGAATTTTGTACAGCAGATCAGTGAATTATGCCTGTTTCAATATGTTTGAACGAGTGTAACATAATTAAAATGTAGTACAAACGATTTTTCCTCACCAACCATAATGTAACGGAATTCTTTTGTGCGTAGCTGTAAAAGAACTACAAAGACTACACACTTCATTTTCAATACAGAACATACCATAGTAAACTTCAATCACATATATCATGTACATGGCAATCCGAGTATATTTACGTGAGTTAGAGCACGGTCAGACAGACAGATGCTCAGATAAACTGAATTAAATACTTTTCAGCTATATTGGAAAGTGTTAACCCCATAACTTTTTTTTTGGACACAATAAAAAAAAATAAGGACACGGCACCACTTTTTTTACTAAAAAGTTGCGTAAGCTTTGTGCAATCGAAAAGGTATGTCATTTAACAAATCAAAGATTACAGTTAAAATTAAGTGGTATCCAAAAGCTTTTAGTATCGAAGATAGCAAACTCTTTTTGTCCGAACAGTTAAGGGGTTAAAGAGAAAAAATATATTTACGCTCAGTCAGAGCTGTATTGGAGGATATACGGCGGTATACACCGGATTTTGTATCAAAAAGTGTATACCCTCAGTTTCTCAAGCATAGATCTAGGGAAAACCCTCAACGTATACGCACTGCCTATAATACCAAGGATGGGCATTATTTAAAGTAATAGGATAATTACCACTATTACAGCACTAGAACGTATTATTGCTGTAATACGTTATTGAAAAGTCCCTGTTATTTCAATAACATTTCTCACTCGAAAAATCATAAAGTAAAAGAGTTCGATGAATAAAAATATAGTGCTGCAATATTATCCAACCTGCATGAAAAGCAGCATTGCTGCCAAACATTAAATTTCAGCAGACTAGATAAGCCGGCCAGCAACACCGAAAGCTAATCATAAGCTAAACAAGTGGGTAAGTGGTATCACAGACCGCACAGAGGGTTTCGTTTAACATTCTTTTCAAAACACTTCATCCTTCTGCAAAATCTGTTAGCTCCACATTTCGTAACCAGGGGGCGCACTCTATTCTAAACAAACCTCTACCCGAACGAAACTCCGTTTTACAACCTATCCGCAGATATATTAGTCGAGAGGATCGAGCCCATAGCACCCGAGATAGGTAGACGGCCCCTGGCGGTAAAAAGGAGAACTAAAATATCTAAGGTATAATAAGGTGCATAATATGAAAGAGTGGACAAAGGGCTGTGTAATGATATATCACGTGCGATGTGTCGGAAAAAGTTAGAAAAGTGCCCCTTAGGCGAAAAGGGGGGAGGTTAGAAAAATTGCTTAAAATACATAAGTTAGAGACCGGAGGGTAAATAATATAAGACTTTTTGGAAAATTTAGGATTTTTTTGTGTGATTACAAGTGTTTTGTTATATGTATGCAAAATTTCAAGTCTCCAATTTAATTAGGGGCTGAGTTAGAAAATTGCTTAAAATACACAAGTTAGAGACCGGAAGGGTAAATATAAGATCTTTTGGAATGTTTATTATTTGTCGTGTGATCGCAAGTGTTCAGCTATAAGTATGCAAAATTTGAAGTCTCCAACTTAATTAGGGGCTCAGTTAGAAAAAAAAATGCTTAAAATACACAAGTTAGAGCCCGGAAAGGTAAATATAAGACTTTTTCAAAAAAATCCATTTGACGTGAGGTGTTCAACTATAAGTATGCAAAATTGCAAGTCTCCAACATATATAGTTTCTGAGAACGGGCTCTGTAACAGGCGGACAGACAGACAGATAGAATGGAGTGAGACAAATAGGGTTTCGTCAGATGAACGAAACCATAAAAAGGGAACAGACGGGAGTAGTGCGGAAGTTTAATTTCCGTTTATGATTAATGACTGGAAATCGGATCATGTGAAGCCCCCAGTTACTGGCACCTAATCAGTAACTGGCACTTCAGCAAAAATCTAACTCAAATAAGCATTTTCTTGTAAAAATTTTTCAATTAAAGCTAACTAGTGGTAACTTATTTGTATTAACTGTTACAATTTAATTTTCAGTTATTGTTTTTGCAAAAATAGAGTGGTGTCAGTTACTGGAGTTATTGACCATAATTATGAAAATAAATTATTTTTAGTAATAAACAGTATAATTAAAACACCAAATAAAATAAACTAAGACAGACTTGAGCACAGTTAAAAAATAAAATTTATAAAGAATATACTTAAAAACAATTAAAAATACAATATGTAAACGTTTCTGATGATGCCTTGCGTGTCGCTTGGCGAAACGTTTACATATTGTATTTTTAATTGTTTTTAAGTATATTCTTTATAAATTTTATTTTTTAACTGTGCTCAAGTCTGTCTTAGTTTATTTTATTTGGTGTTTTAATGGTTTTTAAATTCAGACGTTAAATGTATATGTACTGTAAACAGTATAATGTTTAAAATTTTTCTCAACAATATTTTTCCAATGTATCTACTATGCTTTCAAAAAACAAAGATAAGAATAAAATAGATTTAAAACTTTGTAATGGTGATTTGAACAAGAAAAAATTCTTAAGGTGTCGATTACTATATATTTGTTGTTTCGAATTTAATAATCAGTGTCCTTGTGTCTGATATCAAGATAAAATTCGACTGTAAAAAATTGAAAATTTCTGTTGCCATCTTATAATTTTATTATTTATGTGTAGAAATGTATTGGAATTTCATTTATTTCAGTAAATGAATAAAACTTTTTTACAATTTGAATATTAATTACTATGATTTTTTTTTTTGAGTGAATTACAAAATTGAATCGAAATCGTAATAAAAGATAGTGTAAAATTGTTTTACAAATGAGTGTATAAGAGACCATTATTGAGATGTCTTATTAATTTTTTAATCAAGATCGCCTATTTCTGGCATATAAGCAAATAAATCCTGAATATTAAGACACATCTGTTTAAAAATCGGACGTTTGGTAAACAATGTTTATTTCATGTGGACCACCTGTGTAGTGAATGCATGACATAAAAATCATGCTAACAAGAGAAACTAGAAACACAATTGAATATAAACAAATATATTGTGAACTTGCCAAAAACAAAAATACACTAATAATTAAAACGTTTAGTGATGAAAACACGAATAAGCTGCTTGAGACGATTGAGAAGATAGAAACCCTAAAAGACATTGTGGATATAGAATATAAGGCTGCGGATCTCCGAAAACTGATTCTTTTAGGGATCCCGACATATATGGATCCACAAGAAATAATAACCAATCTAAAAAATCTTTATGATTCAGATATTCCAATAAACTACATTAATAGAAAACAAAGAGAAAAAGCTTCAACATACCAACTAATTTTTGAAGCAGAAACTCCAGTTGCGATTCATCTACTGAGACAACGAAAGATCGTCATGGGATTTACATCGGTCAGGATTGCACCTTACCAACCTATATTAAGATGTAAGAACTGTCAATCTTTCGGACACGTGGATCAGAATTGCCGACAATCTCCAACGTGTGAATACTGTGCAGGACGCCATGATCAAAAATATTGTTATTACAGAAATAAACCACAACAACACAGATGCAGAAACTGCATGGGGAGTGCGAGTGACTTCCCGCATGCAGCTAGTTCTAGTGAATGTCCGACTTTACAGTATTTAATACTACAGCGAAGCAATCTAGCACAAATAAATAAAATAAATTCGATATAGGCAGAAACTGTGCTGGAACAAATAGCGACTTCCCGCATAGATCGAGTTCTTCAGACTGTCCAACACTACAGTACTACCTGTCACAGAGAAATAAAAATATACAAATTAATCAAGAAAGTTCAATCCGATAAATGAAGAAATAAATAATTCTAATAACTCAAACAACTCCAATACTCAAAATGGAAATTTAACAGTAAACCAAGAACAAATAATAACAGAAATTCTGAATAACCCTGCAAAACCACAGAAAATATATATTCCAAATGAACTAACCTTTATTCGAATTAATCTACAGGGATCAAGTTCTGCAACATCAACCCTAATGGGATTTTCAAATCAGCATAAAATACTAGTTCTTCTATTACAGGACTTTTACTACTTTAACGAAGCCATATGGTCAATTCCGTCAAATTGGCAAGCATTTATCTCAAAAAATAAAACAGCGGCAGTTGTGGTAACTCGAAAGGACGTGGAAGTGATAGAGACATATAAAGACGATAACGCAGTATTCGTCAATCTTACTACTGAATTCGGCAAGATCACAATAGGCTCTGTGTATGCCAGACCAAAAGGTGATTTCAGAGGTGATATGAAGTGGCTGGACTTCTTCGAACCATTGAATCACATCATAATGGGAGGAGACCTCAATGTCCACTTGTCACTTTTAGGATATCAGAAAGAAGATGAACGGGGAAAAATTTTGACATACTTACTATTATCTAATAACTTAACTCTGATCAATGATATAGAGGCACCTCATTCATTTATAGGACAGCCGAATCGTCCCATGAAGGGGAATCCAGATGTGACCCTTTGTACACAAGACCTGGTGGACTGCGTGGACTCATGGTATGTAGATGACACAGTAGAGAGCACGTCGGACCACAGGTATATCAGATTCTCATTAAATCTTAAACCAGTTATTCTAGACCTTAAAAGATTTAAAACAAGGTACTCAAATTTTAAAAAATTTAATTACATCTTGAAACCGAAAATTAATAATTTACTGAAATCCTTATCTGATACTAAAACTCGACTAGAACTGGATGAATGGCTTGATGGTTTTAACCAAGTAATTCTAGACACCTGTAAATCCTCACTAAAAACAAAAAGTTTCAAATTATATCCAACATTTGACTGGTGGACGGCAGAGCTGAAGGTCCAGTGAAATAAAATCTCAGCATTACGGAAAAGATTTAAATCAACAAATGACCCAAAGTGGAGAACCCTCCTACAAAGAGAAAGGGCAATATACAAAAAACGTATAAAACAACAAAAAACTAAATCATGGCAGAGTTTCTGCTCTAAAACAAAAGACAAATTTGGCCAAGCCTTTAAAATAGCAATGAATAAAAGACTCAAAAATAATCATTTCATACACACAACACTACAGGGTTCAACCCCATATACTACAAAATTAGACACTTTCAACATATTACTTAACCACCATTTCCCAATACATCAAAACCCGCATCCACCTCTCATGGACCCAGCGGCAGAGGAAGATCTTTCCCCCCCTCCCCCCCTAATATCTTTTAAAGAAATAAAACCAGCACTTAATGAGCAAAATAATTTAAAAGCCCCTGGATTTGATAAAATTGATGCATTTATTATTAAAAACATATACAATAATTTTAAACATCTAATACGTGACTTATATAACAAATGTCTTACTCTTAACTACTTTCCTAAATCATGGAAAATAGCAAATGTGATCTTCTTCGCAAAACGTAATAAAAATCCACGCCAACCTTCCTCCTATAGACCCATTTGTCTCCTTCCCATGCTGGGAAAAATCTATGAGAGGATCCTAAAACGAAGAATTAATCACTACTTAGAAAAATTAAATGTTCTTCACGGGGCCCAGTATGGCTTCCGTAAGAACAGAAGCACAATTCAACTATTAAACAAATTAAAACATAAAGCAAAAACGTATCTTGAAAAATATAAATACTGCAGCATTATCTCATTCGACATTGTAGGGGCGTTTGACAATATCGATTGGGTCACTTTGGGTCAACAAATTAACGAATTACCAATTCCCCAATATTTAAAATGTATCCTTCTTAGCTTCTTATCCGAACGAGAACTAATAACAAATTATTTATCAAATAACATTAAAAGACCAACTTATCAAGGCTGTCCACAGGGGTCGTGCCTTGGGCCGCTTCTGTGGCTAATCATAGCAAATATAATCTTAATAAACTTTTACAGTAAATTCGAAGACCTGTATGTTTTTTGCGATGACTTCAATATGGTTGTCAAAGCGAGGAGCAGACTCATCTTAGAGACCGAAACCAACCAAAAAATAAAACTTTTTTATAATATTTTCAATAACTTAAATTTACCGATTTCAAAGGAAAAAACGACTTTTATTATGTTGGGGAAAAACACTTTGGATAAACGTCCACCAACCTTTAAATTGGGTAACTATACCATCAAGCCGTTAAAGGAAATAAAAATTTTAGGGATAATATTCCAGAGTACTTTAAAATGGGACAAGCACATAACTAGCATAAAAAAACAAAATTTTACAGCTAACCTCATCCATTAAACGGGTCTTCTCGGCTACTTTGGGGGTCGACAGAGGCTATCTTAGAACCTGGTACATAACAGTACTAGAAAAAATTATAGATTATGGTTCGGAGGTGGGGTTTGGAGACCTCAGGATAAAAGATAAACGCGCTCTCCAATCCATCCAAAGAACTTGTCTCACGTCAATAACCAAAACATATAAAAATGTTGCAACACATACGTTACAGGTCCTATTAGGAATACCACCAATCTTAATAACACTGGAATATAAAAATCTAAAATACAATATTTTACACAATAAAAACTTATTACTTAAAGAACCCAAACCAATATGTAAAGATGATATAGAAAATAAAATCCTAAAATATGAAATAAATCCGGAAATTCATTTAAATAACTTAATAGTTACAGACAAAATTATCACAAAAACTAATCTTATTTCGATTTACACAGATGGTTCTAAGGTGGACTCTGGCACAGCATATGCAATGGTAGCCTACAATCATAACATTAAAATTTATGAAAAAACAGTCAAACTGAGAGCAGAAAATTCAATCTTTCAGGCGGAGCTGCACGCAATAATTTCGGCAATTAATTGGGCAATTAACTCCCCTTATACAAAATTCCAAATATTAAGTGACAGTCAATCTACTATTAAAGCCTTAGACAATTTATTTCCAACTAACCCTTCAATTTATTACATCCATAATTTAATTAAACAAAATCAAAATAAAGTTTTTTACATTACTTGGATAAAAGGCCACATTGGCATAGCGGGTAATGAACTGGCGGATGAGCTGGCGAATGATGCCGCCCAGTACTGCGACCTACCAGTGGATCGAGGAGTTAAATTGCCTCGGTCCTATCTTATAAAATGTATTCGAACCCAATTACTGGACAGGTGGCAGTACAACTGGGATCACTCAGGGGGTGGCAGATATACGCACGGGCTGGTACCAAAAGTTCAGAACCAAATAATTTCAAAAGATAAAGTATCTATTTACTTTTTAACAGGCCGCGGCAGCTTCCCGTCTTTCCTTTATAATATCGGCAAAAAAGATGATGACCTTTGTAAATGTGGTGGTCGAGGAGACCCGATGCATTACATTTTCGGCAACTGCAAATTCATGAAGTTTAAATTTCACAGAACAGAAACGACAATCCTTCAGGACATCCTAAAAATAATTAATGACCCGGCACAACTTAAAAAACTTTATGCTAACTACGATATTCTCAATAGCCATTATTCTTTTATTCAATATAAATACATTCAATAATTATCTCTTCTGATTGCCTGTGGTGGACATGTCATGGGTCCACGTGGTCTATGGAAGGGTGTTTTTGAGATTGTTTTATTTTTAAGAACTTAAATACCACTAGAAATATTGTAAATATGTATAAATATTTTTGTTTAAAAGGGTGAAAAAAGGGAAAAAAATATTTCTTATCAAATGTAAAGATGAATGTAAATACTTAAAATTTTTTCAAATAGTACGTAAATTCCAAAACATATAAATCATAATTGTATTATATTTCTAGGCTCGCCCTGAAACAATAGGGTAGCCAATTGTGATTGGTAAAGAATCGCCATCTTAAATAATAATAAATTTTCACAGGCGGTCCGGGGACACGGCACTTGCCTCTTGTGCTCTCTTCGGCGTGTCAGGCGGGTCGTTCTGAAGTCTTCTTTCCCGGCGACTGGGGTTCTGGGCTTGTTTCCGCAGGTAGTAAAACTTTTCCCTGCCCTGGGCTTGGGGGTTACACCTAACCATAAGCCAAAAGCGGGTTCCCAGGGTGGGTGCTTGCTTACTTACTTACTTACCTGTGTAGTGAATGCTGCTATGCATAAAATCGTCAAAGAGTTTTGTGCTTACTCGTATGTTATTTTTTTAATTTGTGAACATGTATTGTTATAATGTCATATTAATAATCTTGTCATATAATTGCAATATACACATACTATTTAGTAATATATATATATATATATATATATATATATATTACATAGTTCAATAATTAAAATTTCCTGATCTGCTTAGTAATTAAAAAAAGTAATAAAAAACAAAGAGTTTTTTCTACATTTTTGCTCTTTGTGAAGATAGTGCCACACACTCGTTATAAATCTTATACCTTTTTTCCTTAACATTATACTTCGCTCGAGATAATATTTTCATCAAATGCTTCCTAAACTTTAAAAGTTCTATACCAGCTGTGCACCGAATGTGCTAATTTTGTTTCTCTTCATTACAGAACGTTCAACTAATAGTTGTTTGCCTGATAAGTTGCAAAGTTTTTTTTTTCCACGAAATTAAAACTTTCTTTATAATTTTCTAAAGGAATTAAATTTCTTTTGGCCAGAAAAGTAATGTTTTCATTTTAGAACTAATATAAATTCTGTCTACATCTCTTGCTATTCTAGAATTTTTATCCTAACGCAGGAGAATTTTAATGTGGAAGATAAAAATAATATTTTATTTTACGAAATTGGAAGTAATTGTTTGATTTTGGAATGTGTGTTGGTGTTAACTTTGTGTTGAATTTATATTTCTGTTGAGTATGAAGGGGGAATTAAAATCTGGGACGGTTTCGTAGAAGGATTAGATGCGTTTCACTACAGAAGCTGATATTAAAGTTTGTAGAGAGTAGGGATTGAAAATTACGTATTGACATGTGACATATACAGAAGTAATCGGGTGCATCTTCTTTTTCTTTAGTTTTCACTTAGTAATACAACTGTCATCTGATTAGTTGATCTTTTTCTTTGAGAATTTTTGTTATAATTGTTATATTTATTAAACAAATTCCTAAAAATGGGAAACTAGGAGTAGTTTTCTTTAGCCATATATGACTGTGAAATATCCTCTTCCTCCCTCCCCCAAAAAATGCATCGTGTAATTTATCAAGGCATAAATTAAGTATTTAGACATGGTAACGAATTTATATAAGGAAATTCAAATACGTCATTTCACAAAATATTTAATTTAATCACCCAATACATTCGAGATGTTCCTCAAGTTCTACTTCTCACTCACTTCTGTGCTCTATACAGCAAAAGAATATGTAAACTGTGATATAAATTATATTTCGGTAAAATAGAATTCTCACTAACAGAAGGATTTGAGAAAATCAATTCTGAAATATTTTTTAACTCAGTCAAAAAAAGTGTATAGCTAGAAGAAACTCGATGCATTGCTTCTGCGAATGTTTATTCGTGATTATCAACGTTTTGCAATAGTACAAGGTGAAGCATTCATAAATTCAGTAAATGTCTTAAACCACTACAATAAATCCTTCAAGAAACTGTAAAAAGTGCATAGATGAGGCATTCTCACAATCTTTTGACTTTTAAGTTCCTGAATAATCATTTTAATTTAGTACATTTTCTTGAGGGGTTTTTTATTTCTTATACTAGGGGAACAACCCAGTGCATGACTGCATAACAGTATTAACGAGATAAATAAGTTTTGGACGATGTTGGGGGTCCAAATATACCACGAAATTCCTATACCGTCCCGTGTCCCTGATGCTGATTTTTAAGTATGGAGCTGTTTGCATAAAATGTTTCAATAATAGTAATTCAATGTAATTTTTTCCGAAACTGGGACTATTGTTTTATACAAATATGTAGCAAAAAATTAACCATTCTTTTTAAACTCTGTCCCTAGGTTTTAGATTCCTTGCCGTCCTTCTTGCTAAAATTATATAGAAAATCACTCCAGATGCAGCCACAGAATTTCTCAACTTATTTTTCATACAGAAGTATTCTAGAGAAAGAATGGCTAAAATTCTTTGACAGGAAATTTACTGCAGAATTTAAATCAGCATTTAAATATCAATTTCAAGCATCGTGTTTCGATTGGTATTCTTACCGTGCCCAAGGTTTATTCCTGCACTTTTCGAGGTAAATTAATGTTTTTTTTATTATTTAATCAATTGTAAATAACTATTTCTAAAAATCAATGAACATTGTGGCTATCACTCAGTCTTAACATGATTTGCCTAAAAATAGGGGGTAATTTTAACTTACCGCCCCGTCCTTACCATCTCTTTTTTTCCCTTACCGTCCCTTTTTTGATACCCCTTTAAGATAATGTTATGCCAAAATTTTGTACTAGAAATACTACATTTTTATTATTTCTTATTTGAATGTCCTGTGGTTACTATGAAATTCATTATAAGTAAAAATTTAGAAGAAAATAAAAAACTCGCAAGTTTAACATAAACCTCAGTTAAATAAAAACAATTTCGCTGCTGACCATTTTGCTATATTTTGAATCATTACGGCATTCGTCCATAAGTTTAAAATGATATTTTTGCAAGTTTAATTTCACCTGATTTTTATTCCTGAAAGTCAAAAAATTGTGAAAATGCCTCAGATACGAAACTCTTTGAGTTACGATGAATATATGAGTTTTAAAAAATAACGTGAAGAAGAGCATAAACAACCAAAACAATTTTAGCCTGCAACTACTTATTGGCTACTTAACAAGAGTCTTTTGATAAAAAAAGTTAGTGAACGAATGAGGAACAATAACATAAAGTTGTGCGTGTTACTGGTACTGTTGATTCTCACTTTCCTTCTTTTATTCAGGTCTGATAATTGAAGAAGGGGCTATTTTTATAATTCCTTGAAACAACTGAGTATTAAATTTATTTTGACCGCTGGTGATTTTCATTACACTTTACATATTTACTGAAAAGCGCTTTAAAAACATGTAAAACCACAAGATTGTTTTTTTTTTATGATCAGTGTTTTTAAAACACCTCTCTGAAGATCGTAACTGCACCTCTACAGGGCGAAGTACTCATCCGTAAAATAAGTAGGATTTGGTAAAATGCTGCAAATAGGTACTAACTATAGAAGTGCGTATAGTCCAAAACGCAGAATCGATTCCTTATACAAGGATTTATAAAAATGGACGACATTAAAATAAATCATGCATTGTGGTATTATGTTTTCTATTGAAAAATATGTTGAAAATACGTGCCAGATAAAACATAGCAGAAAATTTAAAAAACTGTTTACCAGTAATATATTTTTATATCATTGAGCTGCTTAAATATGTGGCAATTAGAGAGGCTGAAATTATAAAAGAGAATATTCGGTCTTTCTTTGCGTTGTGAAACAGAAATGATAAAACATAGGAACTTCAACTTTAATTCATCTAGTTAGAAACTAGAAACACATTTGCTCGGACACACAGAAACGTTCTGTTAAGCTTCTGCTGGGGTTTTTTTTTTTTTTTTTTTTTTTTTTTTTTTTTTTTTTTTTGTGACAAGAAAGGACTGAAAGCAATTGAAAACATTAACAATTTCAGCAATGATTTAGATTTCAGCAATTAACATCTACAGTCGAAAAAGTATACGAAAGTTTTTGTGCAGCCCTGTAAATGATCTATAGAATTTATACACCCCAAGTAGTGCACAAAAAGTTAAATTTTAAAACGCATACCACAACTGACAATGTATTTCCAGTAATTATCGCTGATAGACAGTACTGTAACCGATTTATTTTGAGTATCCCCGTAAACGAGCGATAAATGTAATTCACACCTTATTCTACTGAAAACACCTAGTGCACCACAATGATGTATATCACTTTCAATAAATTTGAAATAGTGTAACATCTTTAAAATATACTGAGAACGATTTCTCCTTTCAGACCATAATGGTACGAAATGTTTTCAGTGTCTTTGTAAACGAATTATAAATTCTACGCACTTTATTTTCAATACCGGACGTTCAATAGCAAACCATAGTAACAGATATTAATTAAACGACAATCAGTATATTTACGGGAGTAAGAGCATGAGCAGAAAAATTGACAGACAAACCCAATTCCTACACCTTGTTTGAAATGAAAATCTAATTTCAAATTAATTTCTTAAAAGGAGCAAAGGCCAACCAAGTGAAAAATTATCCATGCCGGAACTCGAACCCGGCCCATCAGTATAGCGCACTGACATTCTACCGACTAAACCACAGGGAACGATACCCAGCTTGGAACTTCTCACTATTACATATTGGCAAGGCTACAAACGCATCACAAGATGGAATGTTTTTCCGTGAGAACTTAATTAAATCCAGTATCGATTGAAAAACAAATATTCCATCTTGTGCTGCGTTTGTAGCCTTGCCAACATGTAATGGTGAGAACTTTTTGGCTGGGTATCGTTCCCTGTGGTTTAGTCGGTAGAATGTCAGTGCGCTGTACTGATGGGCCGGGTTCAAGTTCCGGCATGGAATCTTTTTCACTAGGTTAGCCTTTGCGCCTTTTAAGCAATTAATTTGAAATTAGATTTTCATTTGAAGTATTGTATGCAAGACGAATGTTTCTCTCTGGAAAAATTCCTAGCCACTGTTCAGCTATAATGGAAAGTGTCAAAAACTGAATAATCTGAGGTTCTAAAATTTTATAATTATGTTAACTAGACTACACACGAAGAGACATTTCTCTGAAAATAAATACGGTTTTACAATGTATAAGGAAGTCATTGCTGAGATCAAAAATAGAATTGGAAACACTGCCATTTGGCTATTCACAGATGAAACAAATGCAAATACGGATGCAAAATAACGCATCTTGTCATGTTTGAAAAAGAAAATAAAATGTTAGTTCTATTTCAATGCTTGCAAAGCTCCAGAAAATAGACTTTTTTCAGTTTCGAGAAGATTTATTAATGACTCTTTACATAATTTCTGGCTTAATAATGATACATTTTCCGAAAGTGTGTAAATAAATATCTATTATGCTCGTATTCACCATCTATGTCAACCTAGGAAACATCAGTCGAGCTCTCAAATGAAATTCACGTTTATACTCATTGGGCCTGATCAAGACGAAGTCGAATCAAATTAACGTTGAATACAATTTGAGCGTTCAACCTAGGTTTTTCTAGGTTAAGGTAGATGGAGAATATGATCATTAGTGATGCTGCTTGATTACATAATTTAAACTACTGGCGATTGAAGAGCTCGAATAGGCCATCTAGTGGAGAAAAGATATAATTTCTCGCCTCAGGAAAATTCAGTGCAAGCACATTACAAGTACTTTTAATTTGTTCATACTGATTATTTTTTTACACTTTTTCCAATTGCATCTGACATTAGTGTTCTGTGTTACATGACAACTAACAAAACAGAAAATATACAAATTTTAATATCTAAAACTTTCAAACGCGTTTACAATAATAATTTCAATGGTACTTTAGCATTAGTTAAATGGACAATTTTCCTGTACCGGCAGGCAAGATTACCGGCTCTCTATAGGTTTTTTTAAGTTCCAATAATGCAGCTAAAACTATTCTGTCAAAATTTGATACACGTCTTGTTGATGTTCTTTAATGCATATCTCAACAAATTGCAGCTACTTACATATTAATAAATCAAATTATTTCTTATATAAAGATTTTTTTCCTATTCGATTTAATGTTATTTAAAGTTCGTGAAACGATGTAATGAGACCGGTATTAATTAGAAGGGATGCTAGAATATACAAGGTGTGGCTATTAAATAACGAGACTAATGGTGTAAAATGTTTTATTTTAAATTTATACATATTTAGTTATTAATTCCTTTAATATACATCTCTCCTTTATGCCTACAACGCTCCATGTGAATTTTCCATTGTTTGAAACAAGTGCTGGTAGCCGTTTTCTGTGAGCTCCGAGGCTAACGAAAAAGACAGGTTACCGCGGTACATCTCACTTGTCTTTTTTCACAGACCGCTGGAGGTACGTGATGCTCTTTTCGTACAACTGCATTGGTGCATTCGATCATCACGTGACTCCAGCGGTCTGTACAAAAAGAAGCGTGGAATGAACCGCGGTAACCTCTCTTATCCGTTAGCCTCGGTGAGCAATTTCATGACGCGTGTCACTTTTTCTTTCACAGGTTCAACGGTTTGGAATTGTGTTCCTTTTAATACAGATTTGATCTTGCGGAACAGATAAAAGCGACATGGTGCCAGGCCAGGTGAATAAGAAGGATGGGCGAACAGTGGAATGTTAAACTTGGCTAGATACGTCTTAACAGACAATACGGTGTGAGCCAGTGCGTTGTCCTGATGAAGAACCCATGATTTCTTCTTCCACAATTTGGGTCTTTTTTTTAGCACTTTTTCACGGAGTTAAGCAAGGACCTCAAGGTAATAATGTTGATTAATAGTTTGACCTTCAGGAACTCGATAAAGGTACACAATCCTATAAACATCGAAAATTTTTCTCAGTTGCTGACATGGAAGGGCGACCCGGGCGAACATCATCTTCAGTATCCTCTCGGCCATCTTGGAAATACTTAAACCACTCTAAAACCGTCGCATGTGTTAAACCTTCACTGCCATATACTTCTCTTAACTATTGATGAGTTTTAGTAGCAGCGGTTTTTCAAGTTTAACCCGGCATTACACGCGCGAGAAAAACGAACGGGATAACTCATGGCGGTTTCTTCCAATTTTTTACCACAAAATCTATATAAAACATAAAACACAAGGAAAGAAGAAGGGATAATAGAATTTTAAACAGATATTAAACATGTTACTTACATTTATTTTGTACATTCGCTGCGTCTAACTATATTGAATGCACGCGCGAGAAAAACTGCCGTTTTTACTCGCTCTGGATATGTCATACCCATGGCGGTTTCTTCCAATACGTTTACCTTAAAATCTACATAACACATAAAACACTGCGAAAAAGGAAGGGATAATGTAGTTTTAAGGATATATTAAAAATGTTATTTACATTTATTCTGCAAATTTCCTGCGTCTATCTGTACTCAGAGCTGTTACAGAAATGCTCACGCTGGGTGTGAGATACCCATGTGTGGCAATTACGATAGATCTATATTTCGAATTATTTAACCGCTTTTCCTCTCTAAGATTATGATCTTCGAGGCAGCTACACAAAGACTCATCCATTTCTGAAGAAACGTTAGGGAGAAAAACTGCAAAAAAGCAACACTGTGTGTGACCAGGGTTCTCGCTGGCTTTTCACCAACATCAGCGATTTGGCGAATAAGAAATAAAAAACAGTAGCCAAATAAAAAAACGTTTGCGAAATATATTCGGCGTGAAACACTGAAAAATCTCTCTTTTACTACTTATTGTATCCCTTTTTAAAAAAAAAAAAATATGTTCTAAAATAACTCAATGTTTTGTAATTGCTTATAAAATAGAAATTCGAATATCCGCAATCGAAACTATTAAAAATAAATACATTCTAAATATCTCCTAAATGTGTAAATGTTTCGGACATTCTTTTATCCATTCTCAATAAAAATTCAAAACAGCTATCTTTTATTTACCGTTGGGTTAATATACATTAAACATTTCTATGAGATTTCGGCTGTAACCGATAAAAAAAACTTGACCGGTCAATCATACTTTGCATACGACTAATAAATAGTATGTTAAATGGCTAATTTCAACCCCGCAAAACCTTTCTTTATTTGTCGATTGACATGAATAATTTTGTTTGTGTTTTTACCGGCGCGACGCCGGCGCATAGATAGTGATTAACTGAGAATAGAGAAACACCTATCGCATAATCCTTTCCGTGTGCGATTGAACATAAAAAGCGACATCAATCTTCAGTACCGAGTAACACGGATATGAATCTCGACTTGTATTGGCACACACACACACACACACACACAAAAAAAAAATGAGCAGAAATTGAGCACTCGCAATTTGGCGAATCTGATTGTTCGTTTACTCGCCAAATGAAGAATTTTGTCATGATTTGGCGCAATGGCAAGTGACAGCGAGAACCCTGGGTGTGACATACCCAGTTCGAGCAAACTCGGGTTAACAAGAAATTTCACAGTAATTTGTTGTTTCTTTTTTTAAACATTCAACATTTTTCCGGCAAAAAACTAAAACAAGATCCAGAACAAATGAAGGTCACAGCCGGACTAGTAAAACACAGCCAAGTTAGAGGCGGTAATCGATACAGGCGGCTTTGCACTACACAACTACTGGTCGTACGAATTTGGCGCATGACCAGTTCATCTGTAGAAGAATTAATCTCGTTATTATATAGCCGCACCTCATATGTACGAGTATGTTGCTGTATTGGAAAGCTGAAATAAAGTAAAAAGACTTTTTGCAATTAATATGTTTTATCTATTTTATGACTAAGGGCATTTAATATGAAAACAGAATTTCAAATTTTTATCTATAATTAAAATTAATTTTTAATGATTATCTACTTGAAGGGATAGATTTCCGACCGTTTTAAACAGAATATGTTGCCTCAAGGCCATAAAGAGAAATTTCAATACTAACAAGGTAGTATTGAACAAGGTAGTATTTTTCTTTGAGATATTCCATCTTTAGTTTAACAGGGTATGATTTACTTTTTTATTTAGACATATTACTTTCAATTAATCTTTATAGCTCATCCAGTTGATATGCTTGACACTGGGACGTCACAATTGTCACATCGTTTTTTAAATTGCCGAACTATGACACAGTGTTGTAGTCATAAAAAACCCAGAGGTACACGTTAGAATCATGAAGTTCATGGCTAGATTATACGCTATAGCTTTATTTGATAAACATGGGATATACGAAGCTTCTTTAAAACATCCAAAAGGTATGCAGCGTATACCTCAGTATATCCTCCACTACACCCCTGCTATGACACTCCGAGACTGAAGTATTAAGTCAACGAGATCAATTTTTCAGTGATTACCAACTCGTCTGAAAATGTGAAGTATCATAATGGTTTAAATATGACATATTTTGCACGTCATGTGATGTTTATAACGATAAAAAGAGTTTTTCTCTTCGAGAAAATCCGTCTTTAGATTAATAGGATATGATTTGTATAATTTAGTTTTTTATTTAGACATATTACTTTCAATTAATCTTTATAACTCATCCAGTTGATGCGCTTGCTACTAGGACGTCACAATTGTCACATCGTTTTTTAAATTGCCAATCTATGATAATTCAAGACTGAAGTATGAAGTCAACGAGTCGCGGTGTATTCACATTTTGGTCATATTTTAATCACAGGGCTATTAAGAAAACTGATAATTTGTTTTGTAATTCATTAATTTTGACACTATTACTACCTATGTCAAATGACACTTTTTTAAAATGGTGGTTTTTCTCATAGTTTTTGAAGCATTAAAAAAGTCTTAAATCTATTAAAAATTACTTGTAATTATCTTAGTCTAAAAATTACAAATGAAAAACTATAAATCGAAATCTTTTAAAAGGTGTCATTTGAAACCGGTAGAAATAGTGTTAAATTTATCAAAAACTATATTCGAATAAGTAATTCTGTATAAGTATCAGCATATAAACTGTATAAGTATCTGCATAATTGTTAGAAACTAAATGTACAAGTTTAATAAACAATGCATAAGTTTTACTTATTTTCTAAAATTATCTTTATTCAGAATTAAATATTTTGACAGATGATGCCTTGTTTTGCTTCCAGTTCAAGGGGAAAAGGAGAATATCTTTAACATAAGTACTTCGTTAATTAAATCTCAAAGTAACTCATCTGAACTTAAAAAAATAAACATATTTTTGAATAACGCGTAACAATAGAAAACAAAATCGGAAAAGTTTTCAAAGCACATTGCTTGATTAAGATAATTATTGTTATCTTATGAATATGGATTATGTCAGTACTTGACAAAGATGACAAGCGTTGTTTGAAAGTTTCACACAAAGTTATGCATTAGCTTTTTAGGATAAAAAATAAATGTTTGCGTAATGAAGATGTGTGTTTAGAAAGTAATCAAATGAGAATTTAATTACATTTAGTTTTATAGTATCTATTCATAATGATAACAAGTAATTTTTAACAAAAAATAAAACCAACTTCAAAAGTATGTCTATATGTATCTTATGTATGTTGTATGTAAAGTATCTTAACTATGTCTTTTTCTGATAGTCTTGCATGTGGCATCCAGATTAGAATCCTACACCGGTCGGGTTATACGTATCCGAAATGAATTTTTGAATCTATTTGAATTCTACCCGAACCCGACATATCTCCATTCTATATTTTACTGCAATTATGCATCGTATCAATTTTATCTTTTATACTGAAATAATATGTATACAGGGTGTATCTGAAATGCTTCAACAAACTTAGGAGGTGATAGTACTCATCAAGACTAACAAAAAATGCAATGGAACATGGGGTCGCAAATGACGTTTAAAGGGTGAAAATCGCAAAACTAATAAAAATATCGAAATCACGCATGCTGCTTTTGTGCAGTACTGGCTAGTAGCACGACGCTGTTTTTCCTTTCACCCTGTGCATACCAGGTCAGAAAGAGAAAACAAAAACTTGGAAGAAAGCCAAACAAATCTGTGAGCAGGAATCCAACAATGCAAATTTGAGCGTGTCCGCCAGTCGTTCCTCCGTAGATGTACTCCGTGTAATAATGTCCGCGGTCGACTCTTTGAACAATTGTTGTAAAATATTTGTTCTCTCTGGACATCTCAGGCTGTGTTATACCTATTCTGTGCAATGAATAATTTTCGGGAGTGTTTCTTTCATGTCTCAGTTTGTCCATTTCCAGATGCATTTTCTTGATTTTCATCCTTTAAACGTCATTTGCGACCCCATGTTCCATTGCATTTTTTTTTTTTTTTTTTTTTTTTTTTGTCTTCATGAGTACTATCATCCCTCTAAATTTGTTGAAGCATTTGAGATACATCCTATATATGTTTTTAGATTTACATATACTCATTATATTCAAATATAAAGTTTCTGTTTCATCTTAAGCAATACTGCGGACATTCTTTTGAAAAAACGAGATATCAGATTGATTGATTCAGGATTTTACTCAACATTTCTTTTAAATCTCATTGAAGGCAATATTTTGACGCTCATTAGAGCAGCAGCTTTCAAACTTTTTAACTCACGGAGCGCTCTTTTTTAAATGAATTGCTATGACGGACCCCTTTAAATCTACCGTATCCTATGTTACAAGGTAATGTTTTTAGGTGTATTGCTACCGATCACAGAAAAATGGTATCAGTAGTCAGTGGCTGCACGTGCCTGGTAATTTTTTCGGTACTAAATACATGGCTGAAAATTTTATTATTTACTTACCAATATTCTTTTACAAGACATTTTTTTCTTAGTGTCAGAACGCTCCGGCAAGAAATAAAGCAAGGATTCCATTTAAAAAAATCGTTGCCGGCTTGGCCTACAGGCGGAGGTAGATTTTGAAGTTAAGTACTGATTTCACCAACAAAATTAAATCACAATTATAGATAAACCCACTTTAATAATTTTATCTGGCCGCGTTTGACGAGTTTTTAATTCATTTTTATATAAGAGCTGGTTTTATCAGAATCATGTTAAGTCAGTATTCAAAAAATATTTTTCCATGCTCAACTCGATATTTTCTGACACATTTTCAGATTCATTTTTAAAAGAAAAAAACATGAAACGTGCTGGCGTGATTTTTGAAGAGATTTATAAGTAACCTATTCTTTTATTTTTCGTTCAATTAATTAGAACTCGATTTATAAATAATTATTTTCTCTGTACGATCATATTTTTCGTTTCCAACACAATTGCTTCGAGAAATTCGGCTCAAAATACCCACTTCGATATCATTTTTTGAAATATATTCTGCCTCTATCAAAACTCGATCATTACGGCACATTACATAGTTTCTGAATAAGATAACCTACCAATTGGATGCGTTTGAGAGCAAGAATGAATTTAAAAATGAGTCTGAAAATAAGCAGTTTGACTTTGAGTACATCCTTAATACGATATTTTTTTCTTCAACTCTATGTATTTTTAGTTTGTTTTTGCTGTAAGAATTGGTCCTATCAAAAACTTGTCAGTATAAAAGTTGTAGATAATATTAAGAAGATATATAATAAATTCATGCGTATTTGATAACTTATGAAATGACGAAGTTATGGATTTTTTTTTCTCCTTCAATCCCCCATTTTGTTTTCGTTTTTCATGTTTCTTTTTTTCGATAAGAATTAGTCCTATCAAAAACTTGTCAATGTAAAAGTTGTAGATAATAATAAGAAAATTTCTAATAAATTTAACTGGATTTGATATCTTGAGAATTGACGAAGTTATGAATTTTTTTTCGCCCCTTGAGCCTATTTTTTTAATTTTATCAAAAATCTGTCATACATAAATTTTTGGCCCCTGCAAATTACCTTTCTCGCCAAAATATTGAACTTCAAAGAGTCAGAAGAATTTGTTTAATTTATATTAAATCTGATGTATGTACCATTTAAAAGGAAAAAAAAGTATATTACTGCTCCAACGGTGCCGGAAGGACTTGTTTTTAATAGTTTTGGCAGTAGCTAAATTGTATATTGATCATTCGGCAAATAATAAAATTAAAAAGCAATAGTTATGTTAGTTTTTAAAAACTCACGATTTTCTTTTATTACGAAATAGCTTGACTATTGTATTTTTATTTCTCGCAGAACGATCAATTTATAATTACGTTACTGCCAAAAGACTTTTTAATTGAAATCGTCTTAGTAGTTCCCGAGAAATATGTACATCAAGGTCTGTTGTTTTACATGCGTCGTTTTATTGTCGTTCCGTTAATTCATTCCTTAGATAAGTTTGCATTTAAAAAGAAATACCAATATAAAATGAAGAATCTTTCATTATTTTTTTATTATATAACTAGCTGAGCGGCTCTGAGTTGCTCACACCTGTTATAATAACCTTAAATAAACTTAACATTTGTGTTATTTTATATCGTTAACCCAATTTTGTATAAATTGTTTTTTTAATGAAAAATTTGCATAAAAATATTAATATTTAGTGGTAAAAGCGAACGTATAAGAAGACATTTTTTCGTTTTTCACATAGAGAAATTTCACAGTATTAAAAAATAGATCTTGTTGTTCGAACTCTTTTGAAATTTCTATCGGTTATAAATATAACAGTTTTGTTGCAGTCCGTGTAAAAATTTCGTGAAAAAAATATTGATATTTAGTTTATATATATATATATATATATATATATATATATATATATAATTTTAATTTTTTACACCAGGTGGTATTAAACGCTGAATATTGGCAATATTGTAAAATTGTAATTAAACAATTTAAAAGTGTTTTTTAGGTAATTTAAATAATGTAATTATTTTCTATTTATATTATATTAATTGTTTTTATCACGGTATTTCAAAATGAATTAACTGAATCCATAGTTTTAATTTCGGTGTTAACTTAACTGTTTTATTCACCTTAATCTGATCATGCTTGGATACCATGTGCAGGAGGATATTTTGAAAATCAACTGGGATTTTATTCGGTATGTAGTGTAATATTTCTATTTTGTATGCTATAAATTAAATATTTAAGGGGTTGTATTGTTTTTTCATTTCATGTCATTTGATAGTGTTCTGTTTTCATCGTCTTTTGATCATATTGGTTGTTCGGGTACAGGAGAAAAAAAAATTTCAGCTTTTAGCTTTTTTCTCACAGAAAACAAGCGATTTGCTTATATCATTGAATTCTGTACTCTTGAAAGCGTAATTCAATATATAAGTTTTTAATTTTTTTTTCGGTATCCATGTTCTTCTTTTTTTCTTCAATATTAATTCTTGTAATTATGTATAAGGCACTTTATTTTATGCATACAGTTCTATATTATAGGTTTGTGGTATCCATTTTTATTGTCATTTCACAATATTGCGGTTTTTGATGATGGTCGGTAATGTTTAATTAATGGTTATATATATATATATGTTTCATTTTCATTTTTTTTTTCATGTCGGTTCTTTTAACAACACAAAAGAAAAGTTATTTGTCCGAACTCTCTGAAATTTTAATACGGTATAAATATAACTGCATCCATGTCATCTACAAAATTTCGTGACACAATATGCATATGTAGTAGGGAAAATAGGAGAAGAAGCCACGCCGCTATTCGCACGAACATTTCGATATTTTTGTAGATGGTATAAATCTGGTCTATCGTGATGCTGTAAAAAGATTGTGTCGAAATACTGAAGTTTAGTTACCTTTAGAGTAGAAATAAGGATCGTCTTCGGGAGGCGCGAAGTGACCTGCGGTCGCGAATTTTTTCGAAGGGGTTAAAATTCTTATTTTTCAAAACAAAGAGAAGAAAGGCCTCAGATTTAAATATGTATTTTTTGTGAATTGGTACATCCGAAATTCCGTCCTAGGGGAGCATCGCCTAAAGGTATAAAAAGTTAATGGCGGAAACGAACCTTTTTGAAAAAAAAATTTCAAAGTGTTAAAAACCTTTTTTTTTTTTCGAACTGATTACGGCGTTTAAGAATATTTCCGTATTACGAACGGTTCGGTCGATAGGCGTTTAAATATTCGATCCCAAAAAACAACACTTTGTTCTTCCCTTCTATGCGCTCAAGAAAGCTAAGGCTGAGCATGCGCGGACTATTTATAAAGCAATGAATGCGTTTTAGATGAGTTTTTAATTAATATCTCAGCAGCTAATTATCAAAATCTTAAATATCTGAGTCTCTGGTGCATCAAGACCTTCTTCGGACTACTCTCACCTAAATTTTCAGATTTGTATCTGCGATAGATTTTGCTAGCCATCGCCGGCAGACACACACACACAGAGGGACAGAGTAAAACTTTCTTTTATTAGTATAAGATAACGAAAATAAAATGCGAAGCTACTGTTCGGAAATAGTGGTAACGAAAGCCTATATTTAGGAACACATACTCTTAAATATAACTACAGAGGGAATCGAATGAACAAATTCCCGTTAAAGTAAGGCTCACAGAATCGAAGTTTCGTAAGAGTTTTACAGTTTCCAAAGAATACGTCGTTATTCTTCGAAAATGGTAGTAGCTTTATCATTAACGCAATTTTTAATTTACGCTGAAATTCCCTTCCCCTTTATTAACGCGATCATTAAAAAAGGAATTATATTTTTCTGAAAATTAGAAGTTAATAAAAGCAGAAATCAAAAATGGCTGCCAGATCTCTCCTTTTTCCATCTTTAAATTCAAATCTGTATCATAATTAGTTATCTTAATTATCGCTCATTAGTAAAAATTGACAATTCATTTCCTTACGTTATTAATTACATCCATTGCCAGTTTCCTTCCCCCCTCCACTTCGAGTTTTACAAATGTAGAAAATATTTCTTTTTCCATAATGATCTTAGTTTTTTGATAAAATTAAGAAAAAATACTCACCAATTATTAAAAATCTGGATATTCGGACTTATAATATTTTTCTACATGGATTTCAACATCTTAATTACTTTTCTTATTTTTTGTTAATTAGTAAAAAATAACAAATTACTTTCTTTTGTTTCGGTACGTTAATGGAGGGATGGTCCCCCAAAACAGATTTTGATGAAAGTCGAAGCCAACCCGTGTCGTCTGGTTCATTCGTTTCATGTCTAGGTCAGATTTGTTGCAAAAATTAAGATAAACTACTGGCCAATTTCACAAAAATTGAATTTGGGGATACAGAATTTTTTTTATGTATATATGGTGAGTTTCAAATCGAAACATCGAATAGTTTTCTTAATATTCGATGATTAGGGAAAATTAGAAAGTTCCACCTTCTGCGATTTCAAATAAAAGCAAGTATTGAATTTTCAGATAAAAGAGATTGCAGTTTCGAAGCAAAATTAAAAAATACTAAATATTGCAAAAAAAAAAAAAAAAAAAAAAAAAAAAAAAAAAAAAAAAAATCTCGAAAAATTCAAAAATCACTGTACTAATTCCGCATAAACTTTATTAAAAAGAGGACGAAATTTAGTAAAAATTGGGGTAAAGTATTGGCACAGGATTATTTTTATTAACCATAGAAAGATGGCCTCGAAACGTAAACAAAAACTCTAAAAATCGCTTAAAAGAGTTAAATTTTAAAAAAACTAATGAAAAAATTTAAAATAGGTCTTCGAGGTGCATAACTGTATAGGGATAACTTCATACAAATTTTGTAGCTCTACATGAAGCGGTTCTTTTCAGAACACTGTCGACAGACACACACACTCACACACGAACTTCTTTCCTTATTTTACAGATTTTTCACTACAATGCTTTTCTTTAACAATAGAAAATAAGAAATACTTATTTGTTAAATTTGGTTAATAAATAACAAGTATTTTTTAACAAAATAAAGGACTCAGGAAAATATCTTACTTTTGTAAACGACACGCATCACATTTGCTTCTAGAATAAACATTTAACAGTAACCTTGAACAATCCTTTGAGAAACAGTTTACTTTCACTCTCTTACAAGCCAATTCAAAAGAAAAACTTTTTTGAGATGTTTTTAAAGTTTTCCTAGGAAGAACTAGCTTCATTTTCCTTTAAATAAAGTTAACTAGCACAAGAAATCTCAATGTATTGCTCGATATAAGAAAAACTTTATAAAAGTTTATTTTAAACGACCATCGAACATCGCTTTCAATTTCATCTTCGTGATATTCTATAAAACGATATCATAAATGAATTTCTTTGATTTTTAATGTTATTTCTTACGCAACGTGAAGGCGAGTCTAGTTCTACATAACTTTGGTATTCTCTATTAATTAACTGAAACTAGATGAACCGAGTAAATGAATGAATGGTACAATAAAAGAGAAAACGGTGTAAGTATAAACAAATATGACAGAGGATAAATTAAAAAAAAGAAAAGTTTAAAGCTAGATTTTAGTAAAGTATGCTGAGAAGTAAATACGTTTAGTGAATATTGCAATTTTAACTTATAAAGTGAAAGTAATAAAACAATGGTGTAATTTTGTCCCATTAAGGGTAACTTTGGTCCAAAAAAGAAAAAGGATTAAATCTGCCATATTTTCTAAATCGCTTGAGTTACCGAGAAAGTTTTGATCTCAAAATATAGATGATAGTACTAGCTTGAGGCTGGCCGCTCATTCTAAGTAATTCGCCAAGGTACCACTGTGAAAGAACCAGTCAAACAAAAACGTGTGAAGACGGTAAGAATTTTGCTCTTACAACTTTTGTCTGCTAAGCTGCAAATTAATTCATTTGGATCTTGGTAAGTACATGTTATTACAATCTCATTAGTGTAAATCAAGGTCTAATGTAGAATTATGCGTTGTCAATCCTTAATTAAAAAAAATAAATGTGTTCTTCTAAGTTAGAGTAACTTTGGCCCAACATTAGGGGTAACATTGGCCCAACCAATTATCATTAAAGTTTTTGTACATAGTACTTCCTGTCAATACATAAAAAAGTGTTATATATGAAGGTGAGCTTTTTTTTTATTTTGTTGAAGTTAAACATTGACGTTTTTGAGGTAATGTTTTTGTCTATTTTTGATATACTTATGAAAATAGACATTTGTGCTTATAAAAACAATAATTTTGTTGAAGATTCATCCAGTGTATTGGTTCCATCTTAACCAAACAAGAAAGCTATTGACAAAGATGACTGTAATGTTGGAAATTTTGTACTTGTGCTGTTTAATGGCAATCTCTACCCTGGAAAAATTCTTTGAAATCAAAGGAGGGTTGCGTTGTTGACTGCATAAAAAAGAAGTTTAAGTATTGGGAACGGGCTGTATTATATAAGAATGGAACGACATTGTGACAAAAATTAATCCACCTAAACTTCTGTCTAAGAGAAATCAGCATTCATTCCCAGATGTGGGCAATCCATATTAAGCAATATTTAAGTATTTTGTAATAATTATTTTATTAAAATATATACGAAATTACTGTTTTTTTTACATGTTTACACTTCTTTCCCTCTCTCTCGCCCACCTTTTTCGATGGTTAACATTAGCTCACATCGTACTGTAGAGGCCCTATAACATTCGTCTTAACACATGGACCATTGTTACCAATTCAAGGTAACATTGGCCCAAATTTTCAAAAACGCTTTTTGGTAAAAGAAATATTAATGTCGACAAATTTATGATAAGGGGATGGTTCCATATGTTTTTAACAAACAAAAAAAATAAATTTTCTTAAATAAAATAAGAGAATGGATATTGTTAGGCAGATCCAGGTCCATATACCGGTACCAACTTAACTACCCGAACATACATTTAAATGGGGGGAAAATAATAGGGTATAAGGGGTAATTACCAAAAAGTAATTGGAGGTTAACTACTCCTCAATTACTGTACCTGAATTATTATAGTGGGTATTTAAAAACATTATAATTTATAAACCAACATTTGTGATCGTAATTATATAATAATGGTCCTGGCTATTCCTGATAATTAAACTAACCTTAATTATCTTAAATTGAGGCGGCAGGAAACACATCTCCAAAACGCCCCAAGCTGCGTTGTGTAATTTTAGTGAAGAAATAGCGTATAGACCGCGCAGTTATATCTAAATAAAACCTATCTAAACTACGCATAAATAGCATCATAAAGCAGACTGTCATCTGAAATAAAACTTACATTAGAGTAAAACAATGGACTCATGTTGTATTAAAACATAGCCAAAATTTAACAATAAACAAAAAGTTTATTTACAGTTAATTTACATATTTAAAAAAATAAAATAAACAAAATACAATTGTGTCACAAGACACCAGCGTTCCAAAGAACGAAATTGAATTAGTAATTGCATTAAATTTACCTTTTAAATTATCCTTACAAATATTACTTAATTGCTTGAGTACCATAAATTGTACATCCCTAACGCAACATAGATTATTAAAACAATGGGAATACAAAAACGTTAAATAGCACATACCTTCTGTAGAGGAGGATTACTCGTAGTTAAGGTTGCACTTAAATCCTTGGCACATAGAGTGTGTTTTTGCTTTACACTCTATGAAAAAGTTCACTAATTTAAACCATTTGATGATGTAAGTAATGTCCGAGGACGGTTGATCATAGGGCCATCCCTTAACGGGAAAACACGACCCGAATAAATCGTAATCATCGTAAAATTTCCTTTTAAACACTTAGGAATGCATCTTCTTTTACGTCATCATAAATTGGGAGCTGGAACTGATCTAAGACATCATGGATTCGATACTCGCTTGCAACTGCTATATCAAGACTTCATAGTTTAGGAACTTGAACTGATCTGCTTATTTTTAAGACTTCATAGTTTAGGAACTTGAACTGATCTCAGACATCATGGATTGCGATACTCGCTTGCAACTCTTTTATTTTAAGACTTCATGGTTCAGGAACTCAAACTGATCTGCTTATTTTTAAGGCTTCATAGTTTAGGAACTTGAACTGATCTGCTTATTTTTAAGACTTCATAGTTTAGGAACTTGAACTGATCTCAGACATCATGGATTGCGATACTCGCTTGCAACTCTTTTATTTTAAGACTTTACAGCGTAAATACATATATGAGTATATTTATATTCAATAATAATAATAATGATAATCAAAATAACTATATGTAAGCACACTCTAAATATATATACGCATTTTATAAAATAATAATAATAATCAAAATATATAAATAATAGTATTTTTTTATGCCAATAAAATAAAATAACAACCTGCTGAAGCGGTATCAAGGGTATTTATGTCAGTTACATGATACACTTCCAGCAGATATGCTGAACATGCCATGAAACAGACAAATGTGGGCCAAAGTTACCCCAGTTGACAGTACGCATGTTTCACTGATAAAGGAGGTTTTTGCAGAAAAGACTGTTTTGACATTTTAACTTTGTATGTTTCGATATTTCTCTCTGTAATCCTTGCTTTTAAAAGTTTTTCACTTAGCATTTTCTAAAATAGGAAAATTCCTTTTTCGAAAACTTTAAATAAAAAGCATTCATAAAACTTCTCATTTGAGATTTTAAAAATACTGTAACCAAAAAATTTTCATTTTTTTAATTAATTTTAAGCTTAATATTCATATAAAAGAAAATGCTCTCAAAAATATAATTGGAGCACTTCTTATTTAAAATAATTCATAATAATTGTGTAATAAATGTTTCACCTGAATCTGGTCTTCTTTAGTCTTATAAAAGAACTTAAAATACGATTTTGAAGATTATAAACTGTGAAAAATTACGTTTCAAAATAAAGGGAAATAAATATTCTAGTTTATTTGAGTTATATTTTTGCTGAAGTGTCATTTACTGGTTAAGTGGCAATAACTGGGGGTTTCACCCTAATTCTTGCTTTTTCACCATAATTTTTTGCATTGTGCTATAACCATTAAAACGATAGGTGTTATAATGGTCAATATCTGAAAACTGGCCAATTTCACTCCAGAATTTTTTTTTTTTTAAATTAATGTACCAACTTCCAAATACAATTATATACTATGATACATGTTTTGTCATTTGAATGCTGTAATGTTTTGAGATCAAGGATGTATATTTTATGCGTAGAATAAACTTTTATGGAAGAAAGTGTCTGTTAACACCATAATCAGTGTCTAATAATGGGGGCTGAGGTGATGTTTTTGCCTTAACAGCTGCACAGACATTTTGTTGGATCATTTTGCACATATGTAAATTATTAAATATGCCATGTGACATTTGTATGTTACATAAATAAAATTGGAATCGTTTTTTGTTTTTGTTTTTTTATAAATAAAAATTTAAATATGGGGCCATGAATGAGGCTACAAAAAATACTCATCCCTATTCAGAACTAAAACTAAATATTTCTAAATATGAAACAAAGAGAAGAACGACTTACCTTCATCCATGGTGGCTAGTTGAACTTTAACTGCTGTTGCAATGGAAATAATTCTGCCAGCGCCACCTAGTATCTGTTAACCTAAATGTGGGTTTACAGGGATTGAGATGATGGTCAACGTCAGGGACAAATATATTTACTACAATTTTTTACTTGATAATCTATACTAATAAAGAATAATTATATTTTCCCATACTGTATATATATGTATAAATATATAACAGCAAAAGTTAATAATATTTATAGAAATTTTTACAGCATACAATTAATATTGGATATTTGTATCTTGGGACAGGGACTGAAATGATGATTTCGTTTGCTTAAAGCTTAAAATTAATTATTTTACATCATTATATGTCCATTTGTCATTGGTAATTGTTATAAGAAATGTTACAATATATTGCATTTTTCAGTCTTTGGTTTCAGTATAATTAAGTGAAATATTATTGGCAGTGGACTCAAATTGTCCAACTTTCAGACACTGACCCATAACCTCTTCGATTAAGTCTAATATAAGTGCGCTATTTGTGACATTTTTATTTCCCTATACTGCTTATTTTTTACTGAAAACACAAAAAATATTTTTTGATTTTAAAGATTCTAAGAATACATAACAATAGTGAGGAGTGTGTATTAGGCATTTCCCTCGTCGAGGAGCACTTTTTAAGAGTGTGATCCGAATTCCCATATCTTAAAAATTTTACTCTGCATTCATCATTTGCCATGTTGAGGATAATAGGTGCGAGCTAACAAAACACAAGTTTCGAGAATAAGTAGTTTAAATATACACTACTTTTATAAAGCAAATTTGATAGTATTGAAAATGTAAATTGGAATAATTCCGCCTATAAATTTATAGGTCACTTTAAATTGAACCTTGTAGAAGGTTTCACCAGTTCCTACAGTCTTTCATGTTATGTTTATTATTTTTTCAAATTAATCTTTGTTAAGTTTGCCCTTAAAACCCGAAACGCCTCATTTGTTAGCAGTTCGTGAAAGATGATTGCTACTCTATGCCAACACTGAAAGACGCGGGCCAAGGGACTTTATGGCTACCACTGAAAGAATGTATCTCTCATCAGCAAGAAAAGTGACACAACTCGCAAAAAGTTGTTTTGTGTTTTATTTCGCTAATAGTTCTTGCTACAGGAAAAGTTTCATAAGTATGGTTATCGGGAAAATTGCTTTATTACGCTGTATGTCCGTTTGTGACCAGAGACGAGGGACAAATTGTGTGGAGAGGTCAAATGACTCAACCCTCCCGACCTCATCTACATCTTCATTCTTAATGGTTTTACGCTTTTATGCACGTTTTTACTGCTTCATGTAAACTTAAGTGCTATAATTTCGTGTTACAGTAAAAACATGCAAATCCTCTTTGGATCTCCTGTACATCTTACTTTTTGCGAGATGTGTCACTTTTCTTGCGGGTGAGTGATATAAACTGTGTAGGCGTTATTTGTAAGTCTACCATAGCGATATAATATTGTTGCACGTCTCTAATCGTGTGACAAATGGTGCCTTTCATTATGTTCCACCAATTGAGATGCGCCCCTGCTTTCTGAAAGGTTGGACAGACTTGCTCTAAGTGTTGCAATATTACAATTACAACCTACGAAATTAGATCGGAAGGTCAATTTCTAAGAAAAATAAAACCACATACTTTACCACACTGTAAAATAAAACGACATTTTTACAGTACAAAGTACTGTTCATCTCGCGCACAAACTCGATCACAGTGAATGTGCTGTATCTTTCTTTGGTTTCCTGACTATATTAACATGGAAAGTAGTTGCGTAAAATTAACAGCACAATCTGCTGGCAATTTGGACGCCAGCAGTTTGTGCTGTAAAAAAATGCGTCCAAATTGCCAGTACATTGTGCTGTTAATTTTACGCAACTACTGTATTTTCCATGTTAATATAGTCAGGAAATCAAAGAAAGATACAGCACATTCACTGTGATCGAGTTTGTTCTGGCAAATTTACAGTGTTTTTTTTTACAGTGCAGGTATAAATTATACTGATAGCTATTATAAAGCGAATAATCTATACAAACAAAATATATTCATAGAAATTTAATTAAACTATTGAAAAAACTGCAGCAGAAACTATCATAGCTAGTTTTGAATGCCACTGTTTCATAATATTATTATTTTCTTTTTTAAATAGTTTCATTCATGAATTCTTTTATAAATGGATGAAAAAATTGCACTTACAGTAAATTTAAAATGGATTATTAAAAACAAATAATGTTAATTTTTTTAATTTTTACATTTGTTACAAAATTACAAAACGACCCTTATATTAGGTTTACAAACACTAAAAAAACATTATTAAGAGTTATTAAATAATATTGGTGATAAATAAAGGTTTTATAAACACCCTAATATAAAGAAAATATATCTTAATACACCTCAAACGTCTCAATAGAAAGTAAAAAGTAAAAGAAACATTTTTGGTCACGTTTTTCTTTAGATCGAAGAAGGGAAATTCATTGAAAAAAAATTTCTTTCTTCAGAACATTTTTTTAAAAAATACCAAAAGCGGATTTTTCATTTAATTATTTTAAATTGAAATAGCTGTGCCATCTATTGCTGTATTTCCCAAGCACTATTGAACATCATATGTGGTTTATATTCTATACAGGAAAAATAAAATATCTACTTCACTAAATGTTATTTTTCAGAACAATTTCATAAGGGTTTTCATGCTTGAGAGGGTTTGGTTCGTAATGTCTGTCATTAAATGAAGTGAATATTTCGCCGCAACGTCAAATTTTTCACAACAATTTTAGCACCGATGATTTTGGTATGTATGATAAATTAGAATATAGAGATTAGAAATCATATATTACGAAGCTATACTATTATAAAAAATCTGAATGTTTGGTATCTTTGAAGTAATTTAAATCATGCTATATGTATTATGTGTATACATTTTCAGTTCGGGAACGACGAATTTTATTGAGAAACGGCTAGGCGATATTGCTAAGAAATAGATGCCTTCAGGTAGGACCTTTGAAAGGAAAATGACTCGAATTATCGTTCTCGTTCATGGAAAATACTGAAAACCTTGGACAGTCAACCACGTAGACCGTGCTGATATCGAACCCGCGAACTTCGGCCCAAGCTTTTCATTTTCCCGCCAGCATGTTAATTAAAACAGATGAGTGAATCAATTTTTCAGTTCGGAACATTTAAAATATGCAATTATATTTTTTCTTTAGGTTTGGTCTCAAAGCCACTAAGGAAACAGTAACAGATGATCACCAGTGACTGTCTACAACAGTCAAATTTCATTATGGATAAAAATTTAAGTGGGGGGGGGGGGGGTAAGTTGGAGATAAAGGAACTTGTCAAGAACCATCAATGGACAAGTTGAAAATAGTTATGGTATGGAAATTTTATGTTCATTTAAAGAGACGTGACATTATTCGACGAAAGTGTTAAACACATAATACTTCCGGTAGATAGTCTAACACTGAATAAAAATAACTTTTCCAGCTAGAAGAGACTATTTCAGAGTTGATTTTATGCTCAAAATTAAATGACGAAATTTGAAAAAAATCAATAGGTACTATATTCTATGAGCCCGTTCTCAAGAAATGTACCGTTTTAAGGTCTCCAACAGATTTCTTTTAAACTCACTGACAGATTGATAAATATTTTAAGATATAAAACGTATTATATGAACTTTAAAACTCTGTTTTTTAATCTGTTTAAAACTCTGAACTTTACACCGTTTTACTTAAAAGGTGACTAAAAATAATAGAAGAGATGTTAGAAGTTAAAAATATATATTTTATTTAAAACTTCTTAGTAATTTCAAGATTTTCCAAGCTCTTCACCAGAGAATAATTTAATAACTAATTGCTGTTTAAAAAGCAGGAAACCAATGTTTAAAAATGCACAAATAATACGTGAAAAGCAGCAAACAGCTGTTTTGAATCTACTAGCGAGATTCTTCTTCAGTGCAAGATAGAGCAAGCCACAACGTGCTAGAAAAAGCAAGGCTGATAATCGCTCAGCCTTGCTTTTTCTAGCACGCTGTGTCTTGCACTATCTTGCACTAAAGAAGAATCTCGCTTGTAGATTCGAAACAGCTGTTTGCTGCTTTTCACGTATTATTTGTGCATTTTTAAACGTTGGTTTCCTGCTTTTTAATATTCCTGCACAAAGGCTTTAATTGCTATTTTAATAATTGCTGTTTATTTATACAAATACGTCACTTCGTTTTGAAAATGAGAGAGCCAATAATTATTAGAGTTGAAAGTAGAAGTAGCAGTCTTAATTACTGGCTCTCTCATTTTCAAAACGAAGTGACGTATTTGCATAAATAAACAGCAATTATTCAAATATTCTCTGATGAAGAGCTTAAAAAAGCTTGAAAGCACTAAGAAGTTTTAAATAAAATGTGTATTTTTAACTTGTAACATCTCTTCTATTATTTTTGGTCACCTTTTAAACAAGACAGTGAAGTTTTAAAGTTCATATAATATATTTTATGTTTGAATCAAGGTGAAATATTGCGTTTTCGTCTTACGATATTATTTTCAGATATATTAAAAAATGTAATATTATTTTTTTTACTATATTTTGTAAACTATGTTCTATTAACTATTTAAAAATATTAAACTGCATTATCATTTCAGATATGATAACTATATAATGTAATAAGAAATAAATATGTAACGAGAATGAAAATAACAGAAAGCTATCTATTTATTACCATGAATTTATAATATAAAATACTCAGCATTTTTTCTAAATTTATGGAATCATTTTGCGTATTTGAAAATGTGTTCGAAAATTCTTTTATTTTCTATTTATGAAAATCGAATCTTTCAGTTTGGAAGCTCTTACAAAAAAAATTCTAACCTTCAGTGTTATTTTCTTTGCTTTAATTATCTTTGTCATCAATGAAAAGGGCGTATTTATCTATCACTAATTTTGCTTAATTTCCTCACCTGAGCAAACTGGTAAACGTTAAAAGCAGTTCTGGGAAAAAAATGGTGCTTCAGCATTAAACGTTGTTCAGAGTTTTTTTTTTTTTTTTTTCTTCCTTAAAGACTGTGATTATCTTGGAAAAAAAATGCAGCACTATCTTTCCTAAAAATAAGTCTTAATATTCTATGAGATAAAATAAACGAGTGTTTTAATCGATAACAGCATCAAAAGACATTTTATTTATGTATATGATTCTATTACATTTGTGCATGTAAAATTTACAAAATATCATCAATTATCATTCTTTCCGGATGCCATCGCAAGAGAATGCAAGAGTAATATAGAATTTTTAAGGAAACATTCCAGCATAATATATTGAATATATAACATTTTTCTTCATATTGATTCAAATTATCTCTTATTTCTATGTACATATTTATTTTTTTTTAGACCTGGAAAGTTTTATCAAGAAATATTTCAAGTGAAACTAATAAACCTGCAAATCAGGGGCCTCAGCGTCACTTGTGCAAGTCATTTTCATTTTGATTTCGATTTGCATAACACCTATATAATCCCTTAAATGATTTCAGTATTACACTATTCAAATCCAAATACATATTATTAGTAATATATTAGTTGAATTTAAATGTTTCATATTTTCATAAAAACTACAAAATTGTTTCGTTCATTTATTTCAAATAAATTCAATTTGTCAATTAGATTTTCTGTGCATAATATGTTTCGTTTTAAATAGTGAAGCTAACAGTTTATCTTCATTCCTACACTGCTGGCAATTAAAATTGCAACACCAGGAAAGAATGGTCTCACGAACGTCAAAATCACATGAAAGGAAGAAGAGGTTGGAATATGCAAATGATCAGTATTTCAGCGCATTTAGACGGGGCAGGTGGGGGAAACGACATCTGAAGCACTGCATAAAAGAAAAGTTACGTAGTAGATTTCTCATTCAGAAAGCTCTTTGTAAGGTCGACGTTTGCTCATAATATCGTGCTATTCCTCGAATAATAAGAAGAAATGCTTACCACCAACTGTCGGAATTCGATAGAGGCAGGATCGTTGCCTATCGGGAGTGTGGATTATCGTTACGTGATATCGCCCGTTTCACTGGTCGAAATCCAACCATTGTCATGCAAATATGGAATCAAAGGATTGCTGAGGGTCATACTGAACGGCATGCAGGATCTCGATGCCCTCCCATGACTAACGCCCGAGAGGACAAACATATTGTGAGGTCGGCCCAGCAAAACCGTACAACCACATCACGGACCATTAGTCAAGAAATGGGCATGTTTGTAATGTAGCGCGCCCAGTATCTACTCGAACGGTGCGACGACGTTTGTAGCAGTGTGGACTGTCAGCACGGCGACCAGTACTGCGGGTTCTCTTAACAATGCAGCATAGAGAGAGTCGACGACTTTGGTGCGCCGAACGACAAAGCTGGATACAGGATTGGTACAATGTCATCTTTTCAGACGAGTCCCGGTTCTGCGTGCAGTATCCTGGTGGCCGTATGCGTCTCTGGAGGCTCCAAGGAGAACGCCTGTCGCCTGCTTGCATTCGATATCGGCCTAGGGGCCTTGCACCAGGTGTGATGGTTTCGGCAGCCATTGGATATACGACATGCACATCTCTAGTTTGGATCGAAGATAATTTGAACGGAGATCGGTACATTTTTTACATCTTATGTGAAGTGGTTGAGCCCTGTCGTCGAGGCCTGCCAAACGCCATCTTCCAGCCAGATAACGCAAGACCACATGTTGCACTTCGTGTTCTGACCTTTCTCGATACGCAGGGTATTCGATTGCTGCCCTGGCCTGCACGGTCTCTAGATCTGTCACCCATTGAAAACATCTGGTCATGAATTGCTTAGAGACTGGCCCGCTATCCTTCTCCAGCTAATACGGTTGATGAAGTGTGGCACAGACTTGAAGCAGTATGGAATGAGTTGCCCGTTTCTGTCCTCCAAGCCCAGTTCGACTCCATGCCTAACCGGGTAAGGGCCGTTTTAGCTGCCCGGAGGAGCAACTGTTTCTAGCAATTTCGCACCCCTCTAAACCCCCAAACTGTTTACAAATTTAATCATTTTGTTTTCATGCCATACTATTTACGTACAATAAATATCTTTTTTGTATTTTCAATCTTTCATGCTGTTGCAATTTTAATTTCGAGCAGTGTAATTGAAGACCTGATTGGAAAAGATGTTACGTAACAAAAATTAGAATTCGAGAAAATTGAAGTGAAAGTTTTTTGTTGAAATTTAGTTATTTAATTCCTTCTGAGTATCATATGTTTGAAAGTTAATAGGGGATACTAAACTCTCCTATAAGAAAATGTTAACATTTAATTATTAAATATTAGAAATTATTTTACCATTTAAATTATTAAATATTTATAATATTAAATATTAAAAGTTACTGTCTCATATCTTCAATACTACGTAGAATTTTAGTACTTTAGTTTTACCATATGATAAAATACCTCATAACGCATTCATTCATAAAATAAAACAATTTTTGAGAAAATGTATCATAACATATTCTTCCACTAAGGTCTTTAACCCCCTAACGGTCGCATTAAACTACGGTTTAAAAATTCAAATTGCTTATTGACACCACTTTTTTGAAAAAGAAATATTCACCTTATTTAATGACAGGTAAAATGATACCATAATAAAGCCAATTACACTATTTTATAAAACTAGTGGTAATTAAACAATCTGAATAAAAGACACAGCCCGTGAATATCACGGGAGCGAGAATTAAGGTGTTAATTACCAATAATAAGAGTCTCATTGAAATATTTTTATGGTTTAAGAAATGCAACTTATGTTTCATATTGCAACGAGAACTGTCTTTTATTGTATATTACTAATGATAAATAAATAAATAAAGGAATCTGATTACAGTTGAACTTATATTTAGAGGACTTCTATTTTCTAAAAATCTCTATTTATCAAACTTCAAAAATTAGCATCGTTTACCTTCGAATATGCAGCTTAAGAACGAAATTCATTCTTTTAAAATTTCATAAAATCAAACTTTGATTACTTTAATACTCATGCTATAAACATAAAAAAAAACATTTTGAAATGTAAGCTTACTTTTTTATTTAATGAATAACATGAATTAGTGTGTGTGTAAAAATTTTAGAAATCATCAAATTTTGTTACTTTAAAATGCAGTAATGTCGAAAATATTGTAGTTGAAACGAAGCTAAGACTTATGAGTAAATTTTCAACTTTGAAAAATACACCTGATTGAATTTCTACATTACGAATCATAATGGAAAATCATGAAATTCGTTGAAGTTCAGTTGTATTTAGAATCTGAACGAATGGGAATTCTTATAAAAAAAGATTATATAAAAAGTTCCTAAATCTAAAAGTTACTTTGTTTTTATACTATCATCTACTTAGACTAGTCTTTAAAAAACATTTTAGCAGAAGAATAGCGGCACTATCTTAATTCAAAAATCAATCACCTTCAGAATTAAAACGCTATGTTGCAGGATACACTGTAAAAAAGACAGATATTTCTGAAGTTTGGAAAATATAATACAAACACGAACCAAAATATACAATAACCTCTTCTGATTTACTAACGATTCCTAAAAGCTTTCTTTATCTTTCGAAACCACAAAAACAAGTAAATATTCGAAATTTAAAGAAGCATTTATGAAAACAAAGCTTCTTTTGCTGCCACCAATTTTTGGAAACATTTCCAAGTAATTTTTATTGTATACTAGCTGACCCGCCCGGCTTTTCCCAGGTCCGTGATTAACGACCCTTAAATGGGCGTCAAATTTGTATGATTTTATATTTTTAATCCCATATTGTCTGAAATTATATTCTTTAATGAAAAAATCGTGAAAAAATATTGAATTGAAAGTATATGCTATTTAGTATTTTATTTTCTGCGTAATTTGATTTCTGGAGTCTATGCGTGCCGAAAACAAGCGAAACGACGACGAAACACTCAGATTTTTACTGATTTCGTCGAGATTGTCACACATTTTATTTTGTAAAAAAATATTTCTACCCTGCTTCAGAATGTTTCAAAATTTTTGTAGGTGATGTAAATCTGGTCTATTGAGATGCTCAAAAAAGATTGTGCTGAAATACGGACGTTTAGATACTTTTAGCGTATAAAAAGTATCGTCTCCGTGAAGTGCGAAGTGACCTGCATTTGCCGGAATATTTAAAAGGGTTAACATTCATATTTTTAAAAAACCGATTGCACCATCGATTAGGAAAAGATTTTAGCTTTAAGAACATATCTTCGATTTGTCAGTATCCCTAAAATTGCGCCTTGAAAGGGTGTTGCGATAGGGGGGAAAACGTTTTTCTGAACCCTTTTTGATTTTTTTTTTTTTTCAGAGGGTTAACTGCGGCATTTTTTCAAATTGATTGCGGCATTTGACACGTAAGAGCACAATCTATTGTAGATTGTCTTTCAATTTTAACTGTATCGAGCGGTTTGGTTTATTTGGATTAAAACAAAACAATCAAAAAATCAGAAAGAAAGTCAAAAAACGTTTCTTCGCTAGCTCCCGATGCGTAAATGGGTTTGTTTGCTCCGCAATTGCTTTCCTTGACCAGGGATCGAATAGGTGACTTTTTGATGAGAGTGAGATTCGATGTTTAATTACTAATTCAACTAATTGTTAGAAATTTAAAATTCTGAGTCTCAGGTGCATAAGGGTCAATATCTGAAAACTGGCCAATTTCACTCCAGAATTTTTATTTTTTTTTTAATTAAAGTACCAACTTCCAAATACAATTATATACTATGATACATGTTTTGTCATTTGAATGCTGTAGTGTTTTGAGATCGAGGATGTATATTTTATGCGTAGGATAAACTTTTATGGAAGAAAGTGTCTGTTAACTTCATAATCAGTGTCTAATAATTGGGACTGAGATGATGGGGACTGAGGTAATGTTTTTGTCTTAAAAGCTGCACAGCCATTTTGTTGAATCATTTTTCCCACATGTAAATTATTAAATATGCCGTGTGACATTTGTATGTTATGTAAATAAAGTTACAATAAACTTTTTGTTTATAAATAAAAAGTTAAATAGGGGGACATGAATTATGATATAAAAAAATACTCATCCCCATTGAGAAAAAAACTAAATACATCTAAATATGAAACAAAGAGAAAAACAACTTACCTTCATCCATGGTGGCTTGTTGAACTTTAGTTGCTGTTGCAATGGAAATGATTCTGCCAGCGCTACCTAGTAGTTGTTAACCTAAATGTGTGTTTAGATGGACTGAGATGATGGTCAACCTCAGGGACAAATATATTTACTGCAATATTTTACTATACAATCTATATTAAGAAAGAATAATTATATTTTCCCATACTTTTTATATACACTGCTCAAAACAATTAAAGGATATTTGAAGTTTTATATAAAATAAAGATATAAACGAAAATTTTTTTGCCGAAAATAGAAGAAAAGAATCACAAATGCAAATTTTTCTGGTTTTCAAACTGTGGAGTATGCAAATTTTGAGTTCGACGTCAAAAATGTCGCTTCAGCGGCAGCGAATGAAATTTGACTTTCAACTGGATAAAAGAGAATGAAGACAAGGATGATCGGCATTCAGTGATTGCTTTGTTTCGATGAGTACGATGTCTCAGCGAAGTCATTTGACAGATTCAGAAGCTTTGAGAATTGTTGGTTGGTTAGAAGGGGGCCAAACTCAAGACGAAGTAGCGCAAGCCATTGGAGTGTCACAAAGTGTCATTTCCAGGATCTGGAACCGTTTTTTGGAGAGTGGATGTGCAGGCCGAAGACCAGGGCAAGGTCGTAGACGGGCAACAACGCCCAATGAAGATCAGTATTTAGCGTTAACAGCTCGGAGACACCGAACCATGAACGCTACTCTTCTCCAACAACACCTTCGCTCGGCTACAGGCACCACGATTTCAACTCAGACTGTCCGAAACCGGCTCCATGCTGTAGGTCTGTATGCTCGCCAACCGATGGTATGTGTTAGATTAACAACAAGGCATCGTCGCGACCGCAGGGAGTGGGCAACCGAGCATGTCAACTGGAGGAGAAATGAATGGAGCAATATTCTGTTTTCTGACGAGTCCCGTTTTTCTGTGCATCCGGATAATAGGCGTATTTTCCTCTGGAGGGACCGTGGCAGTAGGAATAATCCTGCGTTCGTGCACGAAAGTGTCAGATTTGGCGGTGGAGGAGTGTTGGTGTATGGTGGCATCTCCATTGACGGGCGCACTGACCTCTACATCATTCGAGATGGAGCTCTGACTGGTCGCCGATATAGGGATGAGATCCTCAGACCTATTGTAGTCTCTTACGCTGCAGCAATCGGAGATAACTTCATTTTAATGGACGATAAGTGCAGACCACATCGTGCAAACCTGGTGGAGGATTTCCTTTTCGAGGAAGGAATCGTTCGAATGGAATGACCAGCGTGTTCTCCAGACATGAATCCAATCGAGCACGTTTGGGACGCTCTAGGAAGACGAGTTTCTGGCCGCCAACAACCCCCACAAACTCTCCAAGAACTGGAAGGAGCTCTTCTGGAAGAGTGGGGCAGAATACCCCAACTCGTCATTAATAGCCTCATTGAGTCCATGCCTCAAAGGTGTTCAACGTTGCTGGCCGCCCGTGGAAACCATACCCCCTACTGAAAATGATTTACTTTCAAGAAAACACCTTTTCTTATTCTTTTTTTCTCATATGCACAAATTGTGTTTTTTTTCCTTTAGTACACAAATGCGCAATAAAATGCATTTTTTCTGCCAAACATGTGTAATTTATTCTCATACAACCTACTATGTCTGTCGACCATGTATCAATCAGCTAAACAGTTTACCAGATACAAAATCCACCTAAAACTGCAATATCCTTTAATTGTTTTGAGCAGTGTATATAGGTATAAATATATAATAGCAAAAGTTAGTAATATTTATAGAAATATTTACAGCATACACTTAATATTAGATATTTGTACCTGGGGACAGGGACTGAAGTGATGATTTCGCTTGTTTAAAGCTTAAAACTAATTATTTATACATCATTATATGTCCGTTTATCATTGGTAATTGATATAACAAATGTTACAATATATTACGTTTTTCAGTTTTTGGTTTTAGTATAATTAATGGAATATTATTATAAGTGGACGCAAATTGTCTGATTTTCAGATATTGACTCATAAGGAGACACTTTGGGCTACCATCACAAAAGTTTTCAGCCTCGTACGTGCCTTATATTTCGCTTGTCATCGCAGACACACACAGCGAAACTTTCTTTTATTAGCTTTTTCTTTTAACTTTCTTTCTTTTATTAATTAGCTCTAGTTTATTTTTTTTCTGATACGATCAATTATCAAGTAAACATTTTCATCTTGAACAAATATTTTATACAGACAAACATGATAAATTAACAGAATTGACATTAAAATTAATATTATTTTGCTACTTTTGGATGTGTAAATTCAATTAAGCAGCTCAAAGTAGTTAATTCGGGATTAATAGCATACTAAAAACGGATATTCGGGTTTGATAAAACTAATTAATACACCATAAAAACAACTCGGAAACGTTTTTGAAAATCAGTGTCAACAAAAAAAAACTTCCTTTTTATAATTGCTTCTATAAATCTCGTAAATATATTGGTTTCTGAGGTCTGTAAAGATAAAGAACACTTATAGTGTTTCTTAACCCCCTGGCTGACGAGAGAAAGCTCAAAAGTGTGGGATCGCAAAAGAAATTTAAGGAGTCGGAAAATAACGCAGTGAGCGACGCATTTTTCAAATGTTTTATAAATTTAGTAACTACTAGCAAAACCATCGGCTTCGCTCACGTAATAGTTGAAAACTGCCAAGTTGTATTTGTGTACCTATTTTTATTAGAGGAAATTATACTGCTACAGCTAATTCAAAAGTTGTTAATTGAGCCACCGATTCACTGAACTTCATTATATTACACTGCATTAAGGGGACACAAGATTCGTAAAGCTTTGAATAGCCGAAGCGGCATTTCCGAATCTTTGAAGTCACTTTTTGGACACTTTTATGACATTTTTGGGCCTAACGTGCAAAATATCTCAAAAACTTATGAATTTTTTTTATGAAATTTTCAAAACATATGTTTCATGTTTGTCTGTATAAACTGAACCTAAAATTTTCTTTTTATTGTTCAAAAAAATATTTTTTTAGGTTACTGTTGAAAATTTCAAAACTTTGTATTAGCTAAATACAACTTTGTATTAAAAATATAAAAAGGCTTTAAATGTAAGTTTGTTTAGATTCAGGGTAATTATTACGATCTGAAGTATAAGAAATCATCAAAAATTGCATTCTAGTTGCAATATTTATTTTGTAATCCTGCACGTAATCTGTTGTACCAAATTTCTGCTTGCCAAATGTCTGACAGTTTGGAGCGACCTATAAATGCTAATTCTGCATCTTGAAATTTTTTAAATACGTGAAATGAAAGAACATACTTATGCCTGTCATCGAAATAAAAATTTTGCTTTAAAATTACATACTAATCAAGATATTAAATGTTGAAAATTGTTGTTCATTTTTTTCAATTTTAAGAGTCCTGAGACCCCTTAAGCGAAAATGAGACTTATGAGAGGAACTAAAACTAAATAAATGATAATTTAGGATGTATTTTGAAACTTTTACGCTCATTTCAATTTTCATTTCAATTTTTGAAATTTTTTTTAGAAACCATTCTTAGAAAGCAGAGTAAAAAAATAAGTCTAAAAAGTAACTATCGTGACATATTCCAAGATTTTAGTCTAACGGTCTATCACCTTCTGGTGGTAGTGGCGCCAATATTAAATATAGCCTACGTTGGAGCAGAGCCTATCACCATCAATTTGCCAACATTGCTTTTGGAATCTGTCTGGTATTTTCTGATATTCAATACAAATCGTAATTTAGAACAATTTTAGCAAGAGCTAAGGAGCTATAATAGCATAATCAATTTGAAATTCTAATCTTGAATTTTATCTATGCGATTAGAAGTCCTATAATAAAATTTAACGTTTGTCGTAGGCTGTCGGCATTTATTGTGAGAGTGGAGGAGGGGGAGGGGGGGATTGGAATTATCAGTCTGTTGTTTTATCCGCCAGAGGGACACGATCCAAAGACTGACAAATAATTGTGGTTTTACTGTATATATGTATAATATATGTAATTGAAATTGCATTGTAAATATTATTTTATGTTATCTTAAATATCATTCGAAAAAAGAACATTTTTTTTTACTTTTATGAATTTGCAGCATATGCATTCAGTTTAACTTAACTGAGTATATGTTTATTTAATGCATAAAATTTCGATAACACGTATAGTCCAGGCAATAGGGGATTTTGCCTGGCAAAATTAATGGTAGTTCTGGAAATCGACTTACCTTATGTTTTTTGGGTCGCTGAATCCGAATTTGTAACTTCCCACCAAATTTTCCAATGGCATTCCCCCCCCCCCCCCAGACACACACACACACAAATCTTGGTAAAATGCCCCTCAAAATGGGTTTTTATTAAAAAATTAAAATTGTTTATTGTTTTAGGGAAAAGGTATCTAGAAATTCCGAAAGTAGACAAAATTTGCAACAAATAAGATACATGGCATTATGACGTAGGATGAACGGGAAGGCGGGGCCTGCCTCAGAACATGCGCCGCGGTGCTGCGGGCACTAAGTTTCGCAATTTCGCTTAGCCACTCACATTGTTTATGTTCACTCTCCGGTCTCCCCTCCAAACTTTTCCCATAAAGCTTACTTTATGTTTTTTTCGGTCGCTGAATACGAATTTTTAACTTCCTACCAATATTGCCCCTGCAACCCCCCTCCCAAATTTTGGTAAAGTGCCCTGCCCCCGCAAAAAAGGTTTTTTTTTTAATTCAATTTTTTTATTCTTTTAGGGAGAAAGTATCTGGAAATTCAGAAAGTAGGCAAAATTTGCAACAAATAAGATACATGGCATTATTTATTTATTTTATTTTTTGCGCTATACCATGAATTTTGCTAGGTAGAGTCCCCTATGCCTGTACTAGTATGTAATATTTTCTATATACATTATATCAGGACTATCCAACCTGGTGCCCACTGTTTCCTATTAGTAATCCCTACCTTATTTAATTTATGAAAGACACCTCTGCATGATGTGTTGCATAAAATTATTATACGTTACAAAAAGTTATAGCGAATAAATGACATTTTAGGGGTATTTTAACAAAGAGGGAGCATCTGTGTATTACTATTGCGTTCCATGAAAATTCATATCCATCACTTTAACTTTATTAAGCTTGTCTTAGACTGACTTTGTTCGTAAGAAAAATAATCTAAGATTAGATTAAGCGCAATTCCTCTGTCTTAGAAGGTTAAAGGTTATATAAATACGTAAAAATGGTAAGTAACTTTCTACCAAGAACTAGGTCAGAATACTAAATATATTTTTATAAAAATAATAATAAAAAGAATGGACGTATGGAGATGTTTCTTGTGTTTTCACCATTAATCATCAGGAATTTATTTTAGCTATCAGTTGACATACTTTCATACATTACAGAATATAAAAATTTTGAATATTCTAAGAGGTATCAAACATAGTATATCTAAATTACACTTTTACATGCATTTTCCCTTCTTTAAATACAAGTAATTTTATTCAGGTTTATTCGAGATTTTAAAATAGTTGATGAAGGCTAAAGTGTCTGTTATTCAATATGATGAAAAAGGAATTCATGCATAGGCATACGCAAAATGACATCTGAAAACAATGTAGTATCTTCTTCCTTTATTAACACTTTCCAACATTATTTAAAGTGTTTATGAATTTGGTTCATCTGTCTGTCGGCTCTTCCGCACTCTTACTTTTGTAAATATACTTAGATTTCTATTAAAGGGGTATATGTTACTATCAAAATCCGCGGATTTGCTCCCGTAGTAATTGAAATATGCCATGGCCATGTGGTATTTGTATGCCTATTTTTATTTGACGAAATTACACTATTACGGATAATTCAAATGTTACTAATTAACAGGGTTCGTACGCTTCAAGGATGTTCAAGGACCTTTTACCAGAATTTTTGTAAAGTAATATTCGACTTACTTAATCGTCTAATTCGCCTTATTATCTTCAGACACAGCGACCAGTACTTTACGAAATTTCTGGTACTAAAACACCTAAAATCCCCTGAGTACTTTGACGCGCAGGGGCGTGCCGAAGGCTGTTTTAGTGGGGGGGTGTGAACTGAATTTTGCCGACTGCAAGATCGGGGGGGGGGGGGTGAGAAAGGCTTTGTGATAGCCCCCCCCCCCATCAGTGACGGAGTCAACTGTTCTACAATACTGTGAATTTATAAAAATCACTAAAAGTCTTAAGTGTCCACCTGCATTCTCCTTAACCACAGTCGAAATTAAATGCTGTTATTCAGTATGTGTAATATTTTTTTAATTATTTTATTATATATAAGTAGAGTTGAGAATCCTGTTATTAATTAGGATTCTGCTTACGATTTAAAAGGAAATGTGTACGGATGTACCGTACATTAACCAGTTCTCAAAAGTAACAATTTAAGAATGTTGAAGTACTTCGGAATTTATGTTTCTATAAATAAAACCTAATGCTGTTGTGACATGTAAGTGTATAAATTTAAAAATACATAAAAAAGACAAATCTTGCTTGCTAAAAATAAGATATATATTAGTATAAGAGACTAAAAATTATCCTTCTACATTTTTAAATTATCTCCCACCTATCCTTCAGATTATCCCATTTTCCAGCTACACTGTCTAAATCCAACATGTCAGTTATGTCTGTTTCACAGGTTAATAGCACTAGTTCGTCCAGTCGCTCTTCCGACATGGTGATACGCAAGTAATTTTTTACTAACTTTACCCTGCTGAAACTTCTTTCATTACATCCCAATGTTACTGGAATAATTAAGGCCAACTTGTAGGCCAAGAAAAAAGGTTAGGATACAAATGAGCCTTCCCCACAAGTTTTTGCGCTGCTGCGCCAATTGTATCCGATTCAGAACTAGCTATTTCTGAGGATATGAGATCAATTTCACATTCCAAGTTATCTATATCTTTGAGATCATCGGGAAATAATTCACATAGTTTAGAAATATCCTCGGTAAGCTATACTTGATCCTTGATTGAAGCAGACAGGCCAGTGGTTTAACTTTCTCATATACCGACTTAGGAATGTCTCCAAATGCAGTTGTAAGACAATCTACCACCTTCAAAATTTCTGCTTTAAAATAATTCTGTCGTGTAAATATAACTGCAGTTTCAGGATTTTCGTCGATCTTCGATGGAGGCCTCCGTCGCCTGTGCCGCAAATTGAAATCATAATCTTGATTTATTCCATGTGTCTCACAGATGTTATCAGCTTCCTTAATGATGTTAATTATTGCCGCCACGTCATCATTCCTGAGTTTCTGAAGGCTTTCGTAAGTTTTCTGCATTATGACGGTTCCCTCTAAAATGTTCAGGTCTTCACGTTGCAATTGCTCTGTTGCTAACTTGGTCTTAAACATAATTGTTTTCATTGCAAGTAAAGAAACAATGAAATCGTATGACATCATTTTGCTTCTTGACCCTGCCACCTTAGCTCGAGCATCCTTGTCAACCTTCATGTCTTCAGAAATAATTTGCAGAGTATGGATGAGGGCATCATAGGACGATAAAATATCTCTGACTGAATCCGCTCACATAGTCCATCTTGTCTTCGACAAGATGGCTATTTCTGAAAGTTTTAATTCCCAGTCTAAAATGCGGCCGGACATTGATGACGTGGTGTCGTAAGACTGTGCATGAGCTTCGGAAAGCGATATTCCAACTGATTGTAGAAGGGGGGTGGGGGGAGAGGGGCTATACAGGAGCCTTTTCAAAAGATAATTTTACATCTGGATGAGCTGTTTGAATATGACTACGCAGGCCTCTAATAGGAATGCAGAAATATCTACATATTGTACATTGAATCCGTTTCCCTTTCCGGAGGTCGATGTCTTCATTCGGATGAAATTTTCTTATATGGCGATATAAATTAATTTTTTTCTGTGAAATGTGTGTGTACGTGATCACAGTGTGTGCATAAAATTTTCACTGAATTACCCGCCATCATGTGACAAAAACAAACTTTTGCAAATCGCTCTTCTTCTGTGTCCGTGACTTCATCTTTTAAATGCAACAACCTCAAATAACTAGCGCCAAATCCAGAGCCAAGAGGTCACCAAATTCTAAGAATCAGTCCATAGCAGAAGGGAACAATTAAAGATGCTACATGGGAAAACTTACAATAGAGATTGCAACAACCACCTCCTCCTCCTTCCTTTCACGAAAGTCTCAAATTCTCAGAAACGCGATTCTCTCTCTCTATCTATCACCTCCACTATCTGGCAACCCCTTCTTCCTACACAGAATCATACACAATCTTCCTTGAAAAGTTCTTTCTTTTCCCCTTTAAAGACGGACAACAGAGAATTGAAATGATACTGACGACGGGAGAGGGTTTTTTTTTTTTTCAATCTGGATTTCGCTAGAGAGTCTTTCATTCGGGATGTGTCTGGGGACGTAAGAATCTTGCTTCCGCAAAAGAGTCGGACTAGAGTAGAAGAATAAAGGGCTGCGGACGAAGATGGGCCGCTCGCCGCGGCGGTTGACCCCCCCGCCCGCCCCCAACCGCCACCGAGACTAATAATAAGCTAGAAGCAGCACTAGTCTTTCGGTAGCTTCATCGCCCCGAGCCCTCCCTTCCCGCTTTTCGGTGTCTTTAATTTGTGTAATTTCCCTTTTAAATTTGTCCGGTTTCAATTTTTGATTTTTTTTTTTTTTTTTCAATCTGGATTTCGCTAGAGAGTCTTTCATTCGGGACGTGGCTGGGGACGTAAGAATCTTGCTTCCGCAAAAGAGTCGGACTAGAGTAGAAGAATAAAGGGCTGCGGACGAAGATGGGCCGCTCAGAGAGGCCGGATTTTGCAGGGTGTGTTCTTAACCTTCTCACCGCCGCGAACTGATATATCCGTTCACTAAGCTGCAGATTTCACTGCAATGGAAGCAATATTTAAATTAATATAATTCTACAGACATAATCCAGTTTAAAAAAATAAGGTTATGATTAATACCTTCAAGGCTTATATACCTATGCTTAATAAAAAAAATTATATCATGTTGGAAAAAACATCTTTTTTTTATCATTAAAAACATAATTAAAGAGAAAACAGCATTACAATTTTGCCCTTTTACTCAGCGGTCAGGGGTTAACTTTCCGACTATTCTAAATTTTACCAACTATTCCAAATAAGTGGGGGGGTGTTACACCCCCAGCACCCCCCCCGCTAGGCACGCCCCTGTTGACGCGTAAGAACCCTGATTAAGCCACAGCTTGACTAAACTTCATTATTACATTAGGCAAAAAGTAAATTTAAATTAATGTGAAGAATTACAACTAATTCTAAATAAATGATAATTTAGAATGAATTTTGAAGCTTTTACGCTCATTTCAGTTTTCATTTTAAGTTTTGAATTTTTTAGAAACCATTCTTCATTTACACCTTAAAAGTAACCGTCATGGCATATTCCAAACTAATAGTCTAATTGTCTTTCAGCCCCTGGTCGTAGTAGCACCAACATAAAATATAGCTGATGTTGGGACAGGGACTATCACCATCGATTTGCTAACATTGCTTTTGAAATCAGTTTTGCATTAGAATTTTTTTCGCTCATTTTATCCTTTTAAATGTTGAATAATTTATAAACTGTTCTTAGATAGCAATAACATCTTAAAAGTAACTGCCATGAAAAATTTCAAGTTTATATCTTTAACAATATCGTAGAAATCGAAATTTAGACAAATTCTAGAACGCTTTTCGCTCATTTCACTCTTTTAAATTTCAATTTTCTTCGAAACTGTACTTAGAGAGCATTTACATCTTATTAGAAACTACCATTCCAATTCTCAAGTTTCTAGCCCCTTTCAAAATCACAAAAATCGTAATTTTAGAAAGTTCTTCTCTTCTGCCTCCTACCCCCCCCCCCTTTTGGTAACGGCACCTACATATAGTATAGCTTATGCTGGAGCAGGGACTGTCACCATCAATTTGCCAACATTAGTTTTAAAATCGATTTGGTATTTTCTGAGATTCCATAGAAATCGTAATTTAAAAAGTTTTAAAAACGCTTTTCGCTCATTTCATTCTTTTAAATTTCGATTTTTTTTTCATCTGTTCTTAGAGATCATTTACATCTTATAAATAACTACCATGCCAAATTTATAATTTCTAATCCCTTCAATATCATAAAAATCGCAATTTTAGAACGTTTTCTGCTCCTGCAACCCCTAATGGTAGTGGTACCGACATAATATATATCCTATATTGGAGCTGGAACTGTCACCATCAATTTGCAACGCATACTTTTGAAATCGGTTTAGTATTTCCTGAGATTCGATACAAATCACTGTTTAGAACATTTTTAGAGAGTTTTTCACTCATTTCAGCTTTTTAAATTTGAAATTTTTTAGAAACTGTTCTTGGAGATCAAGTATCTACCATGCCAAATTTCAAGTTTCTAACTTTAACAATTCCATAGAAATCATATTTTAATACATTTTTACAACGCTTTTCGGTCATTTCATCTTTTTAAATTTTAACTTTCTTCATGTTCTTGCAGAGCATTTACATCTTATTAGTAACTACCATGCCAAATTTCTAATTTCTAGCCCCTTTAGTATCACAAAAATCGCAATTTAAGAAGGTTTTTTGCTTCTAAAAACCCCTGGTGGTAGTGGCACCGACATAAAATATAGCCTATCTTGAGCAAGAGCTGTCACCATCAATTTTTAACCATTACATTTGAAATCGGTTTGGTATTTCCTGAGATTCCATAGAAATTGTAATTTAGAACATTTTTAGAACGCTTTTAGTTCATTTCATCCTTTTAAATTTGGAATTTTTTAGAAACTGTTCTGAGAGAATATTTGCATATTATAAGTATTTTCCATGCGAAATTTTAAGTTTCTATCTTTAACAATTCCATAGAAATCACAATTTAGAACTCTTTTAGAACGCTTTTCTCGCTCCTTCCCCCCCCCCTTTTTAAATTTCGATTTTTTTTATAAACTGTTCTTAGAGAGCATTTACATCTATAAGTAACTGTCATGCCAAATTTCAAGTTTCTAGGCCCTTCAGTATCACAAAAATCACATTTTAGAACTTTTTTCTCCTGGACTCTTCTGGAAATAGCGCCACCGACATAAAATATAGCCTATGCTGGAATAGGGACTGTCACCATCAATTTACTAGCATCCACCCTATTAAAATCTGCGCGATTATCTATGTAACCTTAAAAACTCGGAAATCACAGTGCGCAGGGCTAAGAAATTTGGCACGCGGGTTGCTCGTAGAGAGGGCCCATGAACGATTGGGGCAAAAAAATCGAAAATTTTAAATACTTTTTTTTTTACGAATTTTTGCCATTTTTTATGTTTAACCCATAATCGCGACTTCTAACCAGTTTTCAATGTTTACTGCAATGTGATATATACATATTACGTACGTCACGCTGCAATGCTAAAAGAAGCCGTAGCGGGTATTACGATAGTTTGTTTTTTTTACCTCACATTCAAACAATTAGAGATTATTTAATTGCGCTTAATTATTACCTTTTTAAAAAAAAATAAAGAAAAACATTTCATCACAAACATCAACGAAACTTTTAATTCTATTTATTCTCTTATTCCAAAGATATCGTTTTATCGTATTCTGCCATAGCAACATGATAAATTAAATTTCATTAAAAAATGCATAGTATTAGAAAAATATTTTACTAAATCGAATACTGATTTTTATTTTTCATTTTGGTTTTAGAATTAAATTCATGAACTCCCGTGCGTAGAACGGGTTAAACAGCTAGTTATTTTATTATTAAAGGTACGCATATATTAAGACACACTTAAACACAATTAATACAATAAACCCAACTGGAATAAAAAATTAGCCAAAGCCAGGACTCGAACCTGGGTCCACAGCGTGCCGTGCTGTTGTTCTAATCACTAAGCTACCCTGGCCGATGTACTAGCCCGGCAATTTCTCACTAATAAACCATGTTGGTGAACGTCACCGTCCATCTATCAGATAGAATAGGATGGCGCGACTACAATGAATAAATTTCTTTTTTCAGCGATCCACAATATATATATAAAAGCACATAAATATATATATATTGTGGATCGCTAGAAAAAGAAATATATTCATCGTTGTCGCGTCATCCTGTGCTATCTAATAGATGGACGGTGACGTTCCCCACCATGTTTTTTAGTGAGAAATTGCTGAGCTAGGACATTGGCCAGGGTAGCTTAGTGGTTAGAGCAACAGCGCTGCAAGCTGTGGACCCACGTTCGAGTCCTGGCCCTGGCTAATTTTTCACTCCAGTTGGGTTTATTGTATTAATCCTGTTTCAAGTCTCTCTTAATATATGTGTACTTTTTAATAATAAAAAAATGGAATTCAGACGTTAATTTATGTGCTTTTTTTTATATTCCTACCATTTAATTTTGAAATCGGTTCGGTAGTTCTGGAGATTAGTCCTTACAAACACACATGCAAACGTTACTTCTTTATAATATTAGTATAGATTGAGGTAACTGTAGCAAGTTTCCTATTTAAAGGATCCATACAATTACAGTTTAAATGAAAATTGAAAAAATTTGGATACTTTAAAGTCTATGGGCTATAATTGTTTGAAGTATATTTTAATTAATGTTACACTAATACAAAAAGAAGAAATTGTTATATATTATTTATATGCACTACAAGATTGTTCCTACAGAAAATGGTGTTCTTTGTATTAATCACTCAGAGACACACACATACAGAGGCATACAAAACCATCCAGTTTTAAAATACATTTTAATGAAGCGGTGATATTTATAACACAATGGAACTGATAAACGTTATTCAGATTCGGGATAAAATCTTCGTATTAGAAAATAGTACAAGTAACATCAAATATTTTCTTACAGAGCGGCACAAAAAATTCAGATTCCTGATCATTTGTTAGCGGTACTTGCTGGAAGTGCATTTTCATTTTTTGTTATGCGTTTTCAAACTTAAGTAAATTTTAGTACCTTATCTGGTGTTTACATTTAATTGCACAGCTATGTAATTGACATTTAATTTCGCAGTTGAAAAAGTAGAAAGTGAAGTAAGTTTCTAAATTAAAATCAAGTGTCTTTGAATTCAACAGAACACTTTTTTTCCTTCAATTTAAAAATTATATTCGAATAAAATGCATAACTATTTTAAATAACTAAATTAAACAATCCAAATATTAAATACATTTCATAAATATCATGCAAGTTAGTTAAAAATTTCAGAATGCACTTTTAAAATACATTTCAGAAAATTTTCAATTGCGCGTGCTAATTCTTTAATTTTTTGATTAAAAAAAAAATCTTTGGTTCACTAAAGTTAGTTGAACATATTGATGTATATTTCATTGAAATGAAAAGTAAATACACTGTTGAAATAAGCTTTCAATCGGAGGCTCATTTCGAATAATTAATATGGAGAAAATTCGAGAAATACAATTTTAAAAATTAAGAGGTAAAAGAATTATCTTAACACATGACTTTTTTTTTAATTGCATTATATAAATATAGTTAATTGAAAGTAAAGATTTCGAAACGTTCTGCAATGGAAGTACTACATTTTCACTGCAGACTATTTGTCAAACAGTGCTTAACAGTGTAGATCAGTGGTTCCCAACGTGGGGGCTTACGCCGCACAGGGGTGCAATTTGACATTTTAGGGGGCATTTTGAAATTTAGGACTCACCCATTCGTTGTCAATTTTTTTAAGAAAAGTAATGTTTTAGAGTAAAAATAATAATAATACCCATGCAAAATTTAAAGATAAATATTTTTTTGTTTTATATTTAAAAATAATTCCAAATCAAAATGTTTAAAATGGAATCTATACTAGAATAATTATATGAAAATGTTTTAAAAATCTCTTGCTCCTTCTTTATTTAGTTATAAAATTTTCCATAATTTTTCTGGTTACTAATGTATTTTACAATTTTTCTCAATCATTTATGGAATGAGCTACACGTACAAAACCATCCAGTTTTAAAATACGTTTTAGTTTAGCGGTGATATTTATAACACAATGGAACTGATATACGTTATTCAGGTTCGGGATAAAATCTTCGTATTAGAAAATAGTAGAAGTAACATCAAATATTTTCTTACAGAGCGGCACAAAAAATTCAGATTCCTGATCATTTGTTAGCGGTACTTGCTGGAAGTGCATTTTCATTTTTTGTTATGCATTTTCAAACTTGAGTAAATTTTAGTACATTATCTGGTGTTTACATTTAATTGCACAGTTATATAATTGACATTTAATTTCGCAGTTGAAAAAGTAGAAAGTAAAGTAAGTTTCTAAATTAAAATCAAGTGTCTTTGAATTCAACAGAACTCTTTTTTTGTTCTTCAATTTGAAAATTATATTCGAATAAAATGTATAACTATTTTAAATAACTAAATTAAACAATCCAAACATTAAACACATTTCATAAATATCATACAAGTTAGTTAAAAATTTCAGAATGCATTTTTAAAATACATTTCAGAAAATTTTCAATTGCGCGTGCTAATTCTTAAATCTTTTGATTTAGAAAAATTCTTTGGTTCATTAAAATTAGTTGAACATATTGATATATATTTCATTGAAATGAAAAGTAAATATACTGTTGAAATCAAGCTTTCAATCGGAGACTCATTTCGAATAAGTAATATCGAGAAAATTCGAGAAATACAATTTTAAAAATTAAAAGGTAAAAGAATTATCTTAACACCTAACCTTTTTTTTGTTGCATTATATAAATATAGTTAATTGAAAGTAAAGATTTCGAAACGTTCAGCAATGGAAGTACTACATTTTCACTACAGACTATTTGTCAAACAGTGCTTAAGAGTGTAGATCAGTGGTTCTCAACGTGGGGGCGTACGCCCCCATAAGGGTGCAATTGGACATTTTAGGGGGGCAATTTTAAATTTGGGACTCACCCATTTTTTTTCCCTTTTTTAAGAAAAGTAATGTCTTAGAGTAAAAATAATAATAATACACATGCAAAATTTAAAGATAAATATTTTGTTGTTTTATATTTAAAAATAGGTCCAAATCAAAATCTTTAAAATGGAATCAATACCAGAATAATTATATGAAAATGCTTTAAAAATATCCTGCTAGCCTCTCCTTCTTTTTTTTTTTTTTTTTTTTAGTTTTAAAATTTTCTCTAATTTTTCTGGTTACTAATGTATTTTACAATTTTTTTCAATCATTTATGGAATGAACTATTTTTATCTATTCGCTCTGCTGTATGTAATATGAAAAAACTTTTACACGTAAAATTACTTATAGACCAGGAAATAGATACCGTATAAGAGCTCTACCTAGCAAAATTCATGGTAGTTCTGGAAAAAGGCTTACTATATGTTTTTTGGGTCACTGAATTCGAATTTTTAACTTCCCACCAAAATTTCCCCCGGAAACCCCCCCAAAAAAGGTTTTTATTAAAAAAATCAGTTTTTTTATTATTTTAGGTAAAAAGTATCTAGAAATTCAGAAAGTAGACAACATTTGCAACAAATTACATATATATATGACATTATGACTTAGGATGAAGGGGAAGGGGGGATCTGCCTCGGAACATGCGCGCGGTGCTGCGTGAACTAAGTTGTGCAATTCCACTTAACCACTCACACATTTACATTCGCCCTCCCATCTCCCATCCGAACTTTCTCTATAAGGTTTACTTTAAGTTTTTTGGGTCGCTGAATCCGAATTTTTAACTTCCCCCCAAAATTAACCCCCCCAAAAAAATAGTTGTTTTTAACTTAAATTTCTTATTGTTTTAGGTGAAAAGCATTACGAAATTCAGAAACTAGACAAAATTTGCAACAAATAGGATATATGACATTATGACGTAGGATGAACGGGTAGGGGGAGGGCTGCCTCTGAACATGCACTGCGGCGCTACGTTCACTAAGTTATGAAGTCCAGGCAATAGGGGATTTTACCTGGAAAAATTAATACTAGTTCTGGATTTCCACTCACTTTGTGTTTTTTGGATCGCTGAATCCGAATTTGTAACTTCCCACCAAAATTTCAGCCGGCAACCCCCAAAAAATTGATTTTTTGAAAAAAATTGTTTTTTGAGAAAAGCGCGCGGGGAATGTTCCGAGGCAGCCCCCTCTCTCCCCGTTTATCCTACGTCATACTGTCATATATCCTATTTGTTGCAAATTTTGTCTAGTTTCTGAATTTCGTAATGCTTTTCCCCTAAAACAGTACGAAATTTAAGTTAATAACAATTATTTTGGGGGATTTTCGGGGGGGGGAGAAATTTTAGGGGTAAGTTGAAAATTCGGATTCAGCGACCCAAAAAACTTAAAGTAAACCTTATAAGGAAAGTTCGGAGGGGAGATGGGAAGGCGAAAGTAAACGTGTGAGTGGTTAAGTGGAATTGCGCAACTTTGTCCACGCAGCACCGCGCGCATGTTCCGAGGCAGATCCCCCTTTCCCCTTCATCCTAAGTCATAATGCCATATATCTAGTTTGTTGCAAATTTTGTCTACTTTCTAAATTTCTAGGTACTTTTTCCCTAAAACAATAAAAAAACTGATTTTTTTAATAAAAACTTTTTCGGGGGGGAGGGGGCTTTTTACCAAAATTTTTGGGGGTTTCCGGGGGAGATTTTGGTGGAAAGTTACAAATTCGGATTCAGCGACCCAAAAAACATAAAGTAAGCCGATTTCCAGAACTACCATTAATTTTGCTAGGTAAAATTCCTACTGCCTGGACTATTAAGAGTATACCTAAATCTTATTGTCTTTAATATATTTAACCTAAAAAATATTTGAAATAATGAAACATGGTACTGCCAACTTGTTAAAATTTATAAATCTTGAATAGCATTAGATAAAGAAAGTGATAAATAGTAAATACCTATGGCTGGAGTGCAGGTCTCCTGCACGGTAAATGAATATTAAACGTATACAATTTACGTTTGAATCGAGGAAGGGAAACGATAAATGTGTTTTGATGTCGAATAATGGCTACTTAAAATTAATAAAGGTCATAAAGGTCTTGAAATGCTTCTTGTGTATACTGCTATCCATAGAAAGAAAATTTGGTGTCCAAAGCTTTCCCAACAATTTTTAATAATTTAGGTACTAAAATGAATTTTAAAATGAGTCAATATTGTAACTTTTAATGCTAAATGTGAGAGTCTCTTTCAAAATTTTGTGAAAATCAAAGTTCAGATCCAATAACACTTTTGTTAAACATTGAGGTAAGTTGAGAAGAAACAAAACTCATTTTGGCATAAAAGTGAAGATTTACAGCATCATTGCATTTAATAAATTATGTTAAAAACATATTTGTAGCAGTAAATTCCCCTTTATGATAAGTTAAAAAATGTGAAATGAATAATATTGTTAGGTGAATAGAGTTCTCTTTTCAAATAATAAAAGATATATGTTGCAGAATATGTGTGTGAGGATAGGGTGGGGGGAGGGGGGACATCGTGATTTTGCAGATGCTTCAGTGGGGCGTGGCCAACTAAAGGTTGGGTTGGTTGGTTGGTTGGGTTTATGACGGCCAATTATCAACACGAGGGATATAGGCCCTAAGAGGCGGAGTGCCCTTCGTGGGAGTCTTTCTAAGGGAACCTAGCCCGTATTAACGCTTGGAAATCCAAGGTTCGAAGAAAACCACGAAAACTGCAAACGATTAGGCCGACGGGCTCGATTGGGTTCGAACCCAGCACCTTCCGTCTACCAGCTTCGAGAGCAGAAACTCTCGGCCACTGGTGGGGCACAAAAGGTTGGGAACCACTGGTGTAGAGTCTTTGATGGGCTACCGAGTTGACAGCAACTTTACACCCAGTCTATAGTTGAATGTCTTATTATTAATGAGTCATTGGGAAACAAAAAGTCTAACTGTAGTTTATAAACAAATTGAAGGTTTGAACCCTTTGAGTGGCAAGTAATTGCGTTCCTGTAATGTTGAATTCACAACGGAATATTCAAAATATTTTGTTTCAAAATAAGGAAACGCAATTTTTGAACTTTTTTCCACCAAAGTTATAAAAGTAAAATTTATCTAAAATTTTCTGGTGCAAATCTTGATTGAAATTAGGTGGGATATAATATATCCCACTGCCCCTGAAGGGCTTGAGTTACAATTAAAGATGAATACTTTTTAAAAGAGTTGGTACAATAAGTAAGTGAAAGAATAAATAAAAATTAAAAGCTAAATTTTTAGAAACTGATAAAGTTTAAAAAGTCAATATAAGTTTTAAAAAAGTCGGAAAATGTACGTGAAACGCGGCAAATGAGGTGCGTTCGTACTATAATTAGTTTTACAAATATTCAGATCTTGATGCCGTAGCTGTTGCACTCTTATGCAAAAATGCATGAATACAAAATTTATTATATATGAGGACGTGAGTTTCAAAATTCGCCTTATCCAAAATTTTTAAAAATAATTTTTTTTCGATCAATATATTCTATTGGTGAACCTGCATCAAACAAATACTATAATCTACAAAAAACTATTTTTATCGTGTATTTCCGGCATTGTAAAATCTTGGTTTACAATGAAAAACAATGGACGCAGTCAGAGGTTTTTCGCGATTTCCCAAAATTTGATTTTCTGGATAAGGCGAATTTTGAAAATAACGTCCTCATATATTTAATTCAGTTATACGGAAATAACATGGCTCCATCTTAAATAGGACATAATCACCATGCCAACCTAGAACCATGACTTATCATGGGATATCACTGAATTAATTACGTATAATAGGATTTAATAGAATGAAGAAAACTTTTATTAATATCTTTTTAAGTTTTGATTCAATTTTCATAAAATTTGAATTAACTCGACAGAATTCTGCAACAATTATATATATTAAATTTCAAACCATTCGGTTGGGTAGTTTTTGCACTGTTACAGACAGACAGGCTGGCGGACCAGATGACGACTATAGATGCTACGTATTTGTATAATTATGAATACACCTAAAAATACTTAAAGCACAGTTCAGAAAATGTCAATCTCGGTAAAATCTGGTTAGGATAGGCTAGTCAAGGAAGTGAGAGATATTATGTCACAGGTCTTAAGAAAAAAAAAAGAGTCAGTCATTATTTTTTGTTGTTGTTTTTTTCGTTACAAAGTAACAGTATAAGATATTATTTTGTTACTGTTAAAAATCCTTGTTGAAAAGTTTCTGCGTTGAAAGATAAGGCCGTTTGATCGAACATAGAAGTTTTATTTACAGAGTCAATCACACATGAAAATCAGAGAATACAGTGAGGCACAAAAGAAAGTAACGTATATTTATAACATTTTGAAAGGATTCTAGGAAGACCAATAGGGCCCTTTAATAAGACAGCCAATAGAAATTGCCAATAAGAGAACCAATCAGTTTTATTTAAGTTAATGACGTGATAGAACCGAAACCAAATGATTTCATGAAATGTAATGTGCGATTACATCACTCTAACACCCGCCCTTAATAGCACATCAAATCTTAAATTTTAAAATTTAAATTTTGAAACTACATAATTTTAAAAGTTCATAATATTTTGTTTTAGGAAGTGCTTTTGTAAGCATGACAGCAGTTTGATCTTCAGTAGAAATGTATTCTACTTTAATATCATTTCTACTGACAACATCGCGAATAAATTTCAACTTAATATCGATGTGTTTCATTCGTCCAAAATTATTTTCATTTGAAATACACTTAATACATGATTGGTTATCTTCATATATTATAAGATTTTTAACACCCACAATTTCATTGGCGATACCTTTGATCCGTAAAAGATCTTGAATTCCTTTACTCAGGGCATTTATTTCTGCCTCTGTACTTGACAGTGCAATACTCTTTTGTTTATTTACACACCATAACACAGGACAATTACAGAACATAATAATATAATCAGAGACAGGTTTCTGTCATTTGAGTTTGAACCCCAATCAGCATCAACATAAAGAGAAAGATCCGAATCACTTAAATTTCCTTTCTTATAATTATTTTTAAATTTAGCAGTACCTTTCAAGTATCTCAAGATTTTCTTTAAAACACCAGGCAACAACAGTATGTTGTTCCTGAAGTTGACTTAAGCAGTTAACTGAAAATAAAATATCAGGTCTAGATACGTATGCTAAATAGAGTAAAGAATCAACCAATTCCCTATATGCCCCACTAAAGCGATTACCTTTTGCAAAATTAGCAGCAGTCGCTTTAGTTTCAATGGGAATGGAACTGGGATTACAGTCCAGCATTTTGAATCTTTTCAATAACCTTAAAATATAGGACTCTTGATCTAAATATAAACCGTCCGATGTAAATTCCATTCGGATACCTAAAAACTCGGATGCTTTCTCTGATTTTGACATCTGAAATTCTTTAGATAACATATCAATAATAACATTAATTTCTCGAACTTCTGAACCTGAAATCAGCAGATCGTCGACGTAAAGAGCCATAAATATTCTGTTTGAATTTACATGTCGTATAAAAATGCAAGATTCAGAATTAAGTTGTTTGAAACCTAATTTAATTACAAAATTGAGAAATTTTTGATACCACTGACGTGGGGCTTGCTTCAAACCATATAAACTTTTCTTTAGTTTACATTTTCTACCAGTACTATCATCATACCCATAGGTTGATCCATATAAATATTCGCATTTAATTCCCCATTTAGAAAAGCAGTTTTAACATCCAAAACAAAAACATTGAAATTTTCATTTAACATAATAATTAACACTAAACGTAAAGCAGGCATGCTTACAACAGATGAAAATGTCTCAGTATAGTCCACTCCTTCTTTCTGCATGAACCCGCGAGCTACAAGCCTTGCTTTGTACTTACCGTCTCTCTTTTTCCGCAGAACCCACTTGCAGGACATGGCATTTCTGTCTACTGGCAGCTCTTCTAAATTCCACACTTCATTTTCTCTCATGGACTCCATTTCATCGTCTATAGCTTCTTTCCACTTTTGTTGTTCGTTGTGAGGCAGAGTACAAATGTCGTCAAAATTTAAAGTTTCTTCTTGAGTAAGCATTGCTTCATAAATTTCAAGTTCTGGAAACCTAGCGGGGTGTTTCTTTTCTCTGGATGATTTTCTCGCACTTTCTTCGGTCGGATTTTCAGTTTTTTCTCTAGATGGCAGGGAACTATCGATTACACTTTCTTGAAATTGGCTTAAGTCATCAGGCTCATTTTCATTGATGTTTCGGTATACATGTTCAAAATCATTGGATGTTTTCTTCTCTTTGTTAAATTTAACATTTTTTGATATAATGACGCGTTTTGTTATGGGATCTAGTAAGCGATAACCCATTGATGAATAGCCTATAAAAATCATATTTTTATTTTAAAAGTATTCTATGAAATTTCTTCAAAAGGTGAAAATCATATAGCTTTCATTATTGCAGACAAGAGAGAAATAATGAAGTTTATTTATCTTTATTCATGCCATTTTTTGATAAAAATTCAAAATTGTTGATAAAAATTGTTCTATAGGGTTTAGTTCAGGGCTTCAGGGGCATTTTTCCTCATAAATTTTCTATATTGTTTTTTCCTTCTGCCTGTGTACTGATACTAAGTTTCAGGCACTAGGCGAAATGGTTATTTAAGTGAAAATGAAGTCATATTTAAAAGAAAACGATCGTTTTCTTAGATAAAACTTAACATTTTAACACAAATATATCTAAAAACATAAATTACGGAAATTTTTACTCTCGGGAATTGAGATTAGAATCTCAAGTCAAGAGTGCATCTGTTCACATAAAAGATGTTGCTGACAATCGTGACTTCAGGTTTTGAGTTAAAATGATTTTAAAATGATCAAACAAAATACAAATTTCTTAAAAATGATGAATATGGATATGAGAAGTGCGTTTGCAAATTTTGAAAAGGTGAAAATTGCTGCTTTTCATTCCGGAATACCAAGCATAAGAGCATCAATTGATAACCACATCCTAATAACTGATCTTTATTATATTTTACTGATTACGTATCTATCTATATTATAAAGAACAAACGTATCTGTGCGTAATGCTGACGTCATTTTGCGAATAGCAATATTTCACGATCAAATTTCGGATTTGAAATTTTCGCTACGGCAATTTTTAAATCTTCTGACCATCGTACATTTTCAATTTTCGTCGCATAAGGAAAAAATATACTTTCAAATGCAATTTGTTAAAAGCTGTATCTTAATTGACTGAAGTATTATGTTTTTTTAAATAATTTTTAGAATGATTTTTTTAAGTTTATCTTATCACGTGCCGGTTTCAATACATAATAAACATTTTGCGCATAAAGCAACAAACATTGTTCAGTATTTGTTTCTGACTATTTTTGCATAACAAAATTAATACTTCCGTTATAAACAAATAAAAGAATAATATTAAAAAAAAAAGACCAATCTAACATATTTGTGAAAGTCAAATTAACGAAATTAATACTTCTTTTATAAACAAATAAAAGAATAATATTAAAAAAACATAAATCTAGAATATTTGTAATCGTAAATTTTTAGATCACCAAATAGGTTTTTTTTTTCTTTAAAATGAAATTTGTTTGCAAAGTTCATCCCAGTTTACTGATTGTCTATGGTTTTAAAAACAATTTTAAAGCATGAAATATTTTTTAATTTATCTATATCGCGCGAAGCTCGATTGCGAAAAATTAATCCGTTTGCCCTTAAAACAAAATAAAGAGTTCATCACTTTCATACGGTTAATATCCATTAAAATAAATCTTCCCTGTGAATAAATTAATAAAATAATATAAATAAAGCACAAATTTAACAGACATGTATAAGCTCTGAAATTATCCGAAAATAAAAGGATGCCTTAAGTAACAAAATCTTGGTCAAATAACTCTTAGCATGCGTCTAATAAGAAAATATCGCTTTTGATAAATTTCAAAAATTTATTTGATTGTATATTTCGTATTTTTCATATGAAAAATGCTTTTTTAATGTAAGTGAGCAATCTAAAAAATTATTGCATATACAAAATTATTAGTTTTCAATTTTAAAAAATGTTTTCAACTATATTCTGTAACCCGGGAAGCCCGGGTACGATCCTCTAGTATACAGAGTGTCCGGTCTCAACGGTGTCCAATGGCTAATTCCTAAACCGTTAGTCATAGATATATAGTTCCAATTACAAAAATGTTTTAAATCAGGTAAAGAAATATTTTAAAAGCGATTTGGGTCAATAAAAACATTTCTTTAAAAATTACGAAATTTAAATTTTTATACGATCCCCCGGTACTATAAGTTATATTTAGTAACTTTTTCTTATTACACTGACAAGTAAGACAAAAAAAAAGTCCCATTCATATAACACTAAAATTCAGCGAGTTATGAAACTTTAAAAATGCATGACTTATGCCACTTTTCTGCTCTGAAAACAAATGAGTTCGGCTTGGTTTTGAGGGGTCATGTACCAAGTGCTTAAAGTATTCGAAGATCTTATTTCATGTGTATCTGCGCTTTGAAAAAAATCGTATAAGTATTACGATTAAGTTTCAAATTTGCTAAATTAACGTATGTTTTATTTTGTCAGGATTTGAGACTGTTTCTTTTATGATTTCTTTTAACAAAAATTATGTTATTTTTATAAGTTTTTATGTTACTTCAACGATCGTATGTCTGTTTTTCCAGTACAAAATTTGTACTCGGATATTAACCCACTTTTAAATATCCGATCAAGATTACATTTCTCATACTGGCGCAAAACCGACAATATTATTATGATTTTCGGTGGTTGCAATTTATACTTATTTTACAGGATAACACAAAAAAGTTCGGATAGATTACCACCAAGAAGTTTAAGAAAAAGTTTTAGATTAGATAATACAAGACTGCGATTGTTGGGTTTTTTAACTTTTATGCATTTTTTAGCACTGAATCCGAAAATTACCTTAATTTTTAACCATCATGTCAGGATATTTCGCAAATCATAAATTGTCAGATTTAAAGAATAACAAAAATCGGATGCTATAAAGTAGAGGAGATTTGAAATTTAACTTTTGATAATTGATATTTTACGTACTTTTTAGCACTGAATCTGAAAATGACCTTCATTTTTAAACATCACGTTAGAATTTTTTTGCAAATCGCAAATGTGTAAGTTAAAATATAGCGAAAATCTCATTCTATAAAACATATGTAAAACATTTTTTATTTTATTTTATTCAATAATTTATTCGATATTTTTTGCTTATCCTTGGATTCTTACAGCTAAACAGCTGAATGGTCCTATAAGATGGGGCAGAAGATTCGATTTTAACTTTGAACTTTTTAATTTTGAAATTTGCAATTTGCGAAAATCCTAATGTGATAGTTAAAAATGAAGATCAGTTTCGTATTCAGCGGTACAGAATATATAAGAATCAATTATCAAAAGCTAAAAAACATGACAACCCAACTTTTGAAGGCTAGTGCAATCTAATATATTTTAAATATATTTTTGTAAAGAATTGAGGCTGTTAATTTAGCATCATTTTATTTAACAAAAATTCTGTTTTTTCTTTCTTCTTAAATGTTTATTATAAATTGTATATTTTGCATTAATATGTCAGAATGATTAAAGATTTCAAATTTATATTGCAATTTTAATTTTACTATCAACCATTTTTTAATATATCTGACGAAATTATATTTCGACTAAATTTGTGAATGACCCCCAATTTTCAGCAAAAAATACGCTCCAACTTTAAACAGCTATTACTCGGTCAATTTTAGTCGTAGAATAACGGGACTTTTTTTTGTATTACTTTTCAGTGTAAAAGGAAAATTTTACCAAATGTAACTTATAGGACCGGGGGACCGTTTAAAAATTTAAATTCCGTAATTTTTTCAGAAATGTTTTTGTTGACTCAAATCGCTTTTAAAATATTTCTTTACCTCATTTAAAACATTTTTGCAATTGGAACTATATGTCTATGACTAACGGTTTAAGAATTAGCCATTGGACACCGTTGAGACCGGACACCCTGTATATAAAGGATCAATGAAACAGTCTTAATGAAATATTCGGAAGTCACAAATTTAAACAGAGTGCTTTTACAAAAACAAATTTATGAAATATTTTGTGGGTGACAAAAAAAAAATTAATATATATATTTGAGAAAATATAAACATCTTAAGATTTGTAAACACTCATATATTTGTAAACACTCATGTCGCACTCTGTCATATTCTATCTTTAATAAATTCTCAAGTGACATCTTAATTCATTTGCTATGTACTGGAAGTTTAATACATTATTAAGTTTAATTCTTGAAATTTTTGATGCAATGTATGTATAGCAACGTATAAAAGGTGAATAAAAACGAAATTCTGAGAAATATACTGATTTTATTATGGAAATTGAAAATATTATGTTTGATTTTCTTGCATTTTTATTCTCATATCGTAGAAAGTCCTTGCATGATAGAGCGAGAAGCTACGAATATATTTTACCATATCGAAATCATTCAAAATGCCTAAAATATTGCAGAAGAAAGTTTTAACATTATTTCGCAGATTTGTGTAAATCTTTTAAAGAAAAATATCTAAATATTTTAAAATTTTCTTCGGATTTTTTCTTCGGATTTTTTTTTTTTTTTTTTTTTTTTTTTTTGGTACGAAAATTAAATAAAAATTTGTAGGAAATACAGAACAGTCTTGCATTTTTTTTTAATATAAATATACAGGCATCCCTCGACTTACGTAATACTCGACTTACGTAATACTCGACTTACGTAAGAAATTTCTAAAATTACATTTATGAACATACTAGCGCGTTTGATACGCATTTGCTTACTTTTGATACTTGTTTTATAAATAAAATATGCAGATAAAAACCACAACAATAATATAGTTTTATATATTAGATATAGTTATATTTTTACTGGGATATATAATCAAATCTTTAACAAAACAAACACAAATCTGATTAAAATGAGCCAAAAAAAAAAAAAACTCTGTTTAACCATTACAATTTTGTTAGCTGAATTCAAACCATAACGAAACCTAATTTTAAAGTTTCGGTGAAGAGGAAAGAGTGTATTTTTTCTTCCAGCTTCAGAGCTGTTCGTTTGATGTAGATTCAAAATTGATATAAATTAATTCATCAAAGTTATATTTATAAATCCCATATTCCACAAGATACTATTTGAAAAGTGTTCTTTCAGTTTGTTTTTATATTTTTTCATGATTTTATAGTTTATATCCAAGTAAATACTGCTGCACGCTACTTTATTTATAAAATAATACTGTGTAAATAATGTATATATTATATATATATATATATATATATAATAAATATTGCAGTTTCTGTCGAAATTTTACCTATGGAATTTACAAATTCGACTTACGTAAAATTCAACTTACGCAAAAGTTTACTGAACGCATTACTTACGTAAGTCAGAGGATGCCTGTATTATAATTATTCAGTCCTTTTTTTAATTAAATATATGGTTACAATGTATATTCTATTAAATATAATTATTTAAAATATTAAATATGAAAAAATGATATCGATAAATCTGGACTATGATTTTAAACTTAACTTGCTTAAATCAGAGCAAAAAGCAACAAGCTAGGAATAGTTTAAGCCTAAATTTAGTGTCATAATAAATATTAAAATACAAATATGCTTTATTTCATTGTTCACTAGAATAAAATTATTGGCATGTGACACAAATTCAGACAAGATATACGACTTGTAAATCACACTTTAAAACAGAATAGATAAATAACATAAATCATTCAAATAACATTTCTAAAAGGAAGATTTTTTTTATTTCACCAAAGTTATTTTGTTTAAACATATTGTAAAAAATTACGGATGATATGTCTTTTTCTCAAGTAAGATATCAATGGGAGTAATCTACGCATTGAAGCGTCAGTTGTGTTAGACAAAACACTGTTATGTTATTGATACTCTTCAAAAGCTTTTAGCATTTTTTTTCTCATGGTTCAATTTCATCTATAATCATTCTTAAAATGTACTATTTCCTTTTTCAACAAAATAAAAATAAGTTTTTTTTTTTCTTGTACTTGGCGAAAATGTTACTCTTTCTCTCCGTTTTTTTACTGATAGAAAATCATCTATAAGTGTAGCTTTCAAAGATTGACATCACTTTCCTTTTATCTCCAATTATGTTAGTAATTGTTCTTACTCTTATGGACTTTTTGAAAGAATAAAAATAGTATCTTATGTATGCCTTACTTGCAAAAAAAAATCAGAAACTACTTTTCGCTATAATTTTAGCTGAAATTTTTTCCATACTTATAAACATTTCATTATCATATTTATATAAATTACTGTAACATAAAATGCAAATTTTTACATTAATTTTAATAAAAATGATAAAAGAATTTCTAAATATGTCAAAATAAATAACATATTAAAATAATAATAACTGTAATATAATTAATATATTAAACTTGTTCTGATATTAAAATTCATTGATCCTGTGAAAATATACATAGCATTTTTATAATATTTATTAAATCTAAAGCAACATCAGTAGCAAATCTAAAAAAAAAAAAAAAATAAGCTTGAACAATTAAATGATTCTTTAATAAAAAATTTTGTGGTACAAAAGATTTAAATAATTTGTATTTACTTTACTTCATATGATATCAGAAAAAAATAGAACTAGATTAAATTCTTTTACTAAAATTCCCCACATGTTGCCTACAACTCTAAGATGCTAAAGCGCTTTAAATATTAACATTTAGATAATTTATTACCAATTTATAGCCTTAATCTAAAGTAATGATAATCAGAATCACTAATTTTATTTTAAGAAATTAATTATCTTTCCATTATATTTTTAAGCATTTATTTTACCGCTAAATATGTTTTCAGAAGCAGCATTTTCTTTATTCTATTTTAATATTTTTATGACCACAATTTATCTCATTTTAGGTAGATTTCGTATGAAATACTACCTATTACATCCTCCCCTATGTTGGAATTTCTGAAAAAAATTTGCAGATCTATACCGATCATGACCCCCCCCCCCCCAGAAGCCAAAACCACGCTCAGTAAAAAACTTTATATATATATATATATATATATGTTACGGTCAATTTGATTTAATCGGTTATTATTAATTATAACCGGTTATTATTAATAATTCCCAAAAATATCCAAACAAGCCGGTTAATATGATTAATTTATAAGAACTTATCAAATTAACCGGTTATTATTAATAATTACCACTCAAGGTTGGTCAATATAATAAATTTCACTTTTTAGCTTGAGATTTTCATTACGTATGCATATATTTACCCATTGTCAGCATCTCACTATTGTGCAATCGTACAACAGCTTTTCTGAGTGCGCAAGTTTGTTTTTATCTACTGCAACAACTTGACGATATCAATTGATAGTTTATTTTAGTTGCAGATAGCCGAATCTTTCGGGACGCTCACTAATATTTGTTTTTTGTCAGTTTCGAATGTTTTAAATGCTAAGTAGTGTCAATTTAGTGTTATTTTTGTTGTGAATTCGAAATTTATTCAATGAAGAGCGTTAACAGCAAAACGAGCCGAGGAAGTTGCTTATCAGCCAATAGATGTATTCACAATATCTGGTGCACCGTGTATCTTGAAAAGTGACAATGGGCGAGAATTTGCAATTAAAGTTATTGAAAAAGTTTGTGGAATGTAGAACTTACTCAATTTTTTTCTTGGAAGACCAAGACATAGTCAGTGGCAAGGCTCAGTTGAAAAAGCAAACCAAGACATTGAAAATACGTTATACACTTGGTTTGAAACTGACAATACAACAAAGTGAAAAAAGGAATAAAATTCATTTAACTTATGAAAAATAGAGAACATTACTCGTGAATGGATCGCAGTACATATGCAACTTTATTTGACTATAAAGCCAATGTAGGTTTAATAATTGCTTACCCGTCTGTACTTTGTCAAGAATTACTTGTAACGAAGATGCTGTATAAGAAAGCAGTCTAGTAACGATATCCAACTTCAGAGAGCAATCTCAACTGAGGATGAGGATATAGACGCAATGACTGATGATAAAATGGACGTCGAATTGAATAATTCGAACGAAGATTTACTGTAACTGTTCTATGTTCAGTCAAAATGGGTAATAAGAATGTTCGCCAAAGTAAAGAGGGAAAAAGAAAAATTTGACATAGTAAAGTAAAAAAAAAAGGTCAATTATGTTGAAATGGAAGATTTTCAAGAAAAAAAGGAAGATTCTTCTTTTTCACTTGATGAAGTCTCGAAAAATATTCAAGAAGCCCGACGCTCTGCTAAACAGTCATTAAATAAGCAATCAAAAAAAAAAGTTACTACTTTCGAAGTTAAAGTTTCCAAGTGCAAATGTAGGAGAAACCATTCAAATAAGAATATCAGAGGTAGATAGATATGGATGAGGTTGATAGCTAAAATATTATAGCTGTTGATTCAAAGAAAAGGAAAACTTACATAAACTCAGTACAAAATATGGCATTTTAAATCAACTGTACTCAATGAAAGTTATTACTGTCTTCAAGAAAGCTTTAATTTAGTTAATGAAGTTTCAGTGAATAAAATAAACATATGCTCTTAAAAAATTCCAACCTTCAATATTACAATTGTAAAGGCAATTGTAACTCAAGTTCCTGCAAATGCAAAAAATCAAAAACACTTTGTAACTCCAAATGCCTCAATAGCTATTCCTATAAAGATAAATAATTTGTTAAAAATGTAATAAAAAAACAAAAACCCTTTGTAACTCCAAATGCCCTAATAAGCTTTTCCTGCTAAAATCAATAATTTGTCAAATATGTAATGAAAAATGAAAACACTTTTGTGATTCCAATCGCCACAATATCCCTTCTAGCTAAAAAAAATAATTTGTTATAAATGTACTAATATTGAATTTCTAATTTAAATTGCAATTTACTATTTGTTATAAAAAATTTATTTAATTATTTAGTAAAACAATTATTTATTTTTTATTAAAATTGTTACTATTTGTTATAAATATTGTTTTTGGAAAACTCAATCCATCTTTCGTATTGACAAGATATATTTTCCTCGACTATTCTAGGTCTTTTTCTTCTTTTTCTCTTCTATTTTATTAATGTAAGAATCGTTTCATTCTGACAGTAACATCTCTTAATAATTTGCTACGTGTTAAAATTAATTTAAGTCTAAATGTAAAACTTCTTATTTATGCTACATTTTTCTTAATATTCATTGCTAAAAGCATGCACTTTAAAACTGAATTATTTATTCTTTCATTATTTTAGTGTTTAAGATATTTACCTAATTTATTCAGTAATTATAAAAATAATTATCTTTAACCCCTTAGGACTTGGCCTCCAATTAATAGGACCCAATTTTTGGAATGAGTATCATTATCTCTTAATAATTATTTTTGCTACTAGCTTCACAGTTATAATAGCACATGTTTCAGTAAAAGACATATTCGTTACTAAGCTAAATTAATCATATTGACCGAAATTCATTGGTAATTATTAATAATAACCGGTAAATATGATTAATATGCAATATTTATCATATTTACCGAAAGACGCGGCTATTTTTAATAATAACCGGTTATTATTAATAATTATCTAATTTATTAAATTGACCGTAACATATATATATATATATAGGGGAGACCGGGGCAAGATGACGAATGTCTTAATTTTTCCGTTTTCCACTAGGTGGCAGCATCAATCGGACACTACTGACTCTCCTATCGGCCGTTCGTTAACCCTCTCGCTGCGCAACCCGAGTTTTTCTCGGGCATGCATTTTTCCGGCTAATTAATCCTACTTGATTATTCCCACCAGTTATTATTATTTTTTTTTATTATTATTTATTTATTTATTTATTTATTTATTTTGTAAATTTTGCCTTATTTATTCGGATCATTTTCCCGATTAAATTAGACAAAAATTTTTGTTTCGAAAAACCGGTAGCAAAAGAAGTATTTTAATTATTCTGAAGTTATTTTAATAAAGCAATTATGCAACGAGAGGGTTGAACAATAGTATAGACTATAGAGACGTTGAAATCGCCATTTTTGTGTTAGTTGTGAGGCTTTGATTGTTTACCGCTGCCACGTTATAACTTTTATGCATGTATAAATGAGCTCTGCTACAGATACAGATAAGCTATATCGTTTCTCTTTAATATTTATGAGTAACTTAGTTTAAATACTACCTATTACCATGAATAAATGTCAATTAATCGCCTTCCTTCATGACAATGAAAACGAATATTTTTAAACTGGCAGTCCGGGGCAAGATGACGAGCTCGTCATCCTCAGACCCTAGTAGTAGAAAACCAACGTATAAACCCTCCAGAAGAACCAGAACTTAGGCAAATGGTGATTCCGATGCACCAAAGGATCCTGTTAGTGTTTTTGATTTCAAACCATTGCCTAAAGCAACAGAAAGTGGGAAAAAAAGAAAAACATCAACCTCAAGCATTGTTACAAGCACACCCACCAAAGAAATGTTAGAGCAAAGGGAAAGGCAGAAGGAAGAACAGAAACGCTTAAAAAAAAAGAGAAAAGAAGCTCGCGAAGCTAAAAAGGGAGTAAAAATACTCAAACTAAGTTACTGTATGCCTAAGTCTATTAAATCCAGGCCAAACAGTCCAGTTGCATCAACTTCAAAGGATGGTGTTTTCAGATGTCCTGCATGTGACGAGGAATATTCTGACCCACCAACAGAAGAATGTATTCAGTGCTGTAAATACCAAGAGTGGTGGCATGAGGAATCCTGCAATTATGAAAAGGGTATTTTTATTTGTGACTATTGTTAGCTGCATAACTAAACACTTCAACATTACGTTACAATGCATTATGCTTAGTTTGATACTTTGTAAGGTGTAAAAACACAGTTATCATTTGTTAAACCATGTAACATATTCAAAAGATAAAATATGTTCAACCTTTTTCAGTGTTGTCATCTTGCCCCAAGGCCAAAGTCATCTTGCCCCAGTACTGGGGCAAGATGACAATTTGTTAATGTTATGAAATAATAAAATAATCCTTTATTTTTTTAAAAAAAAAATTAAATGGTAATATATGGTTAAAGAGATAAGGAATTTCTCTTACCTCAGAATGTCGCAGGGTCCGCCCCGATCCTTTGTTGAACTTCTTCTGTGAAGACTTCTGCATATTTCACAAGAAAAATACCTATAGTGTTATAAATAGAAAGTTGGACTATGTATTGCTTATTTTTATTTATTTATTTATTTATTTATTGAATCAATAGTGTGCATGGTTGAACCATAAAAGCAGATTTCTTTTCCTTTAAATGATTTAATAAATTTCTAGGTTAAATGTAATTAATAACAGAAAATAGAGGGAGAGGAAAAAAACACCTCTTCCCTTCCGAAAGAAGCATTATAGAAGAACGCGCGAAAAGGCGATACAGATACATTGGGCAAAGTCCACATACATGCCCAATGTAGGAACATCAACCGGCAGAAATTCTGGGTTGGGAACAAACACGTACATCAAAGAACCCTGAAATGAAAGCAATAGAAGTGAATTAAAACAAAAAGATAGTCATTAAAAGTCTGGGATATTATAAAAGTTTTTGTTTCAAAGATTCACACATGTAACAGAAACGAATATATTTTCTTCATTATCCTGATTTTGTAACTCTTAACAAGCAAGAAAATCTTAATATAGTTTAAATGACGAAACATTCTTAAGGTGGATATTGCTCGTCCAAACCGTGTACTCGTTTTAGCCGTATTCGTATTAAACGAATTCGACTGCATTTGTATGATGTTTCATGATAAAATTTTCGTACTCTATTAATATGATACCTGTTTTGGGGAACCTTTATTAACTTGTGTTTTTCTTAATATCTCGGACAATTGGCTGTTAATACATTAGCTACGAAAAAAGAATACAAGATCCTCATAGATATCAAAACCCTCATGATCCGAATAATAAATGCAGAATATTTAGCTAAGTATGGTTTGATAGATAGTGAAAAAAAAAAAGTAAAACATTGTTACGATATTTTTGTATTTTCTTTGATTCCTTATTTCTTCTTGACTGCTATTACTAATATATGATATTTTTCTAAGAAGCGTTGTGCTTTGACTTTTGAAATCTTTCAAATAACAAATTATAAAAACCTATGTTTAACAAATATGAAATAAATATTTATCTCATTCATGGAAGAAAAACATTTAATTCAAAGCAAAAAAAAAAAAAAAAAAAAAAAAAAAAAGTTAGTATATTCTTTACAAAGGATAACATTTTGAATGAATTATTTATTTATATGTTTGTTTTCAAGCAAGCCATTCAAAAAGAATCAATATGATTAAATTAATAAAAAATTATTTAAATCTAAACTATACTAAAAAATAAAATAAAATAGTTGCACTTTTCTGATTTTACAATTGAGCTGAATAAAAAGATAATATGATTTATGGCTTTTTAAAAGAGTTATAGCTTGCTAAAGAAATAAGATTTGCTAAAGAAATAAACATTATGATTTCAAATCGAGTTCTTGGTAAATCATAAAAATCAAGCAACAATTAAACAAAAAAGGCATCTCTTAACTTGCATGTAACATATTAAAAATGTTTCTAGATTAAAGCAAAATTCGATAAAATCGGTAATAAAAGAATAAAGATTTTTACTTTCATCCAAGTTTATTGGATTACAAAATAGAAAGAAAGTGTCTTGTATAGCAAAAGGTGCAAAAGTCCCCATTAAGATTAAAATGAAGAAACGGTAAAATTGTAATCTAATTTATTTTTATAAAGAATAATATGATTTTACAACTTACATCCATTAATTACGACAAGCAAAGTTCTTGTTTTTTAACCTTCCTTTCTCCTGTGTCACAAGTTATTACATGCGGGTGATACCGGGTCCCCACCTGTTGTGATGTCAAATTTTTGGAAACAATTAATTTAAATCTAATTTTGTTAAAAATATTGTTATTATATACGATATGATATCAGTGGCGCGAACTTATATAGGCCCGGGGGCCGCCAGCCCACCCAATAATTTCATCTCTCCGCCCAATTTCCATCGATTTATTTCGTTATTTATTTATTTTATCACTGAAATAAAATATGGTTTTATTGAAGTTCTCAAAATAATTTTCTTTCAAAAATAGTAAGGACATCAGTTAGACGACTTACAGGAACATTGAAAGTCCCTTCAGCAGATGTAAAAATAAATCTTTCTCAGAAACAAATTACCTGCATATTTTGTGATCAGTTTTAAAGTCTTGATGAATCGATGAAGTTTATTAAAATGATATTTAGTTTTTGTTGATATTCAGTTTTTTGCATTTTCAATACTTAGCCATTTTTATGGTTTTTATAATAAATATTAATGTATTTATAAGGAAGAACTTGTAAGAATATGATTTAATAATTTTTTTATTAATTTATAATTAAATTATAACAATTTTATATTTTACTTAGAAAAAACATAATTTGGCTTAGAATTTATCTTTGGTCATTCTCTTCTCCACCGCCCCTCTCTCCACACCCGCACATTGGGAAAAAAATTGTATGTGCTATTTCACTCAAACTGTTTTGAGCCCACCTAACATTTTTCAAAAATTTGCGCTGTTGTATGGTATATGCTACCTACTGCTAGTAAATCTTCAGATCAGGCGCCTCAACGTCAATTTTGCAAGACATTTTAATTTTCCTCTCAATTTGCACAATATTTAACATTTTGCAATCCGTATAGATTATATGTATATTTTAAAGAATGTGAGTTTTTTCCGCAAATTCAGAAAATCTAACCTTTAACAACTACTGTATTAAACACTATTCTATGATATTATACTCTTCAATTGCTTATTGTTTCTATTTTGTAGAATAAAAACGGATATTGCTTCAGGGGGAATCTGCCTCCTCCCCCCCCCCCGAATCCCCCGTTGAACCATTGAATTTTTGTTTCATTTTCCAATAATTGTGCTATTTCAAAATTCTATTGCATCTACAAGCGATTTTTAAACTATATTTTATCACAATGAGCGAGATCGTTGTACACGAGATTTTATCCTATAGTAATAAGTTCCGACTTACGTATCGAACTACAAAACATTGATATTTTTTGCAGAAGTTGAACAAAATCTTATATAATAAAATATTTATGAAAACTTTAATCTCCCTACGATATTTACGTATATCAAATTTAAGAATCTAACATATTTATAATTTTTTTAAATTTATGATTTGTTCGGAAAAAACAGATTTGACGATTTTTTTAAAGCGCTTTTCGAATGAAATCGAAATCCCTTTCAACGAAAAATTGTCGCTAAAATGCATTTTTAAAAGAAAATGTTATAATCTTGGTTTCAAAGACGATTTTTTTATGGTGGAGAAAATGAACCTTTTTTTACAATTTTTTCCTTTTTATATTAATAGGAATTAAAAAAAAAAAAAATTCATAAAAAAAAACTTTTGTGGCCGCTGAGAGGTAATGGTAATGTATGAGTGAAATAATTTTACACATTCCAGGCATGCCAGTTCTTCACATTTCTCACAAATGTTGCTTACAAATTTCGTCTTACACAATTTTTGTCGTGACATCTTGGGGTATATTTCAGTTCAAATAATCCAACAACACTGACTGCCAAAAAAGTACTTCACGCTTTTTTTATATCTCTAATTGTACACCGGAAATAACATTATTAGTGCAGCCAAACCATAAAATTTGTACTTCTCTTGTTGAGGGATTCTGTAGTGAATAAGTTATTACCAATTTTTTGTTCTGTTTGCTATTGACAGTAATTATAATTATAAAAATCTAAACGTCCACATACAGTGGTGTCCAAAATTGCGGACTTTTTTTGAAATTTTCATGTTTTATAACTTTGTGGGCTTGAAGAATATAATAAATTTCACTTAAATACAATTCTTTATATATCAAATTCAAGGAAATTTAATGTAGAATTTAATAAAAAAACATAATTAAAATATCTGCATTACAAAAAAAAGTTACGCTTACAAAATATAAGATCTATCTTTGATTTCATTGTATTTTAAAGTTACACTTACACATTCAATATTTAGTAGGATAACCCTTGTTTTTTATTACAGTTTCACAGCGTCTTTTCATTGAGAGAACTACTGTTAATCACATGATGCCAAGAATCAATTATAGCTTCAATAAGTTGCGTTTTATTAGATGGACGTTTTTTTGTACAAGGATTTTCAAACGTCGCCACAAATTTTTTATAGGATACTGATCAGGGCTGTTTCCTGGCCAGGGTAATAATTGTATGCTTTTATTTTTAAACCATTCTTTGCATATTTTTGACGTATGGCATGGAGCTGAATCCTGCTGAAAGATAAATGGTGCTTTATTGGAGAAGAGATCCCTAATGGAAGGTATCAATTTTGGTTCCAGGACAGTTTCGATGTATTTTTTTGCATTCAAAATGCTATCAATCGCTTGCATGCGGACCGCACCATCTGCAGACATACGGGAATTCTATGTTGGGAATTCATGGAGAAAATTCTAATAAGCCTATAATTTAGCGTTTTCTAGCCAGTATAAATGAGATAAAAAGCAAACATTCATAAATGAAAAATATAACACGTAACCGTATAACCCATGACCATATAATACGTTTTGTTTGAAACTGGGGTAAATGGGAAAGGAACAATGAAACATAAAGCATGGCATAAAGACAAAGATGTATAGCTTCATTACATTTGTAGAATTATGTTAAAAATGCATGTGTGACATAAAATTAACCTCTTTCAAAAGTTAAAAAATGTGAAGAATAGTTGTTGTTAAGGTTCTATGAAGCTTATTCCACGGGAATAGAGCTTACCTTTTAAATATTGATAGATGTATGTTACAGATTAGGTAAGGGGGGGGGGGGAGGCATCGTGATATTACAGATGCTTCGATGGGTCGTGACCAATAAAAGATTGGGAAACACTGGCATAGCGTCTCAAACTCAGTATCAGCGGAATGAAAATATATTGAAATGTAACAATTTTATAAAAGAAAATGCGTAATTTTATAAAATGTGGTGACATTTTCTGTTAATTCTGATTTTTAAATTATTTTTATTTGTAATAAGGAAATGGCATCAATAAGGATATAATCAATAGAGATAAATAAACTCAATTATTTATTTTCAACAATGGAAGTGATCCAATTGCCACCCTTTTTTAGAAATTTCATAAGAATTTCTAAAATTAAACTTAAAATATAAAAATGGAAATATTTTAAAAAATAGCTATTACGGGCATGTCTACAAATGATCTATTTTTAAAATAGCTATTGCGGTCATGTCTACAAATGATCAGCTTTCATTTAAAAAATAATCAATAAAATTGGTTCAATAGAACGCTCGGGGCATATGTCAGAGAAAATCAGCTTTGTGCTTTAAATATATAGAATAGGAATAGGTAATTGCATGTGTTTCATTAAATTAAAATCACAATCAAATGTAAAAAGTGATGGCATATATTGTTTTAGAATTTATGAAAATTTGCGCCGTAATTTCTTTCGCAATTTTGGCAGAATATCAACTAAATATATAATCTCAGGAAACTAATCGTAGTTTCGATAAATTAAATTTTAGTTTTAGAATCAATAAATATAAGTAAAAAAAATTCAATTTAGTTTAATACAACATAAAAGCTCAAATATTCTTCTTATTGCTTTATCATTCTTATAAAGTTTTATACCGTATAAATTATTAGCGAAAATGAGTTTCATCGTATTTTTTCATTAGCTATCACTTCTCAACTTTTAACTTAATGTTTCTGTGTGACTTCATGATTTATGTGATGAATCATTTTCATGAAACTTGCTATACATTATTTTTTTGTCTTTTTATCACACTTACTTTAAACAATTTATCAAAAATTTAAAAAGAATAAAATAGTTTTAAAAATGTGATTTATAGATAATAAAAAACTTCACTTAAACTTCTAGAAAGATAGAGTATTATTTTTCAAAAAATTGTACATGGATTTAAAAAATTACCAACTAAACGACTTTCAACTAAATATTTATTTATTTCATTTCGACAAAAGAAAGATAATAATATTGTGACATATTAGAAAAATAAATTAAATAATGTTTTATGAAAAAGTGCAAAAATATCCATTTACAGTCTTATCGGTTCCCATATTCGTACCCTTCATAGCTATCAGCATTATAGTTCTTTATAACGACTACTAAAATTCCTAAACGTTTCATATATGCAACTTTTATAATCAAAAGTTATTTTTTGATCACTTTTAAACTTAAATCAGCCATTAAAGTTTGGGCAATACTGTATTTAAATTTTTCATTTAAGATGGGAAAAAACTCATAAATTTCCAACACTGTTTATGTATAAGAAACAGAACATTTAATCTAAATATATATAATTTTTCTTGATGTAAAATTTCGTAACTATGACATAACAGAAAACTTTGTACAACCCGATAATTACATCATCCTTGTAATTATAACCTGCCACACACTAAACGCAAAATATATGTTGGTCCCATAAATTTTGGCCTCAATGAATTATAAAAGAGCTTGTTGAGCAAGGTCATGAAGAAAATGAAAGCGGGGTACATTAACTTAATTGAAATCTGACATTAAAAAGTATGCGGGGTAGACATGTTGCATTTATTATGCTTTCACCTCTTACTAATACGAGGACAGAATAAAGAGATGAAAATAAAGAATTATATTAATAAAGAAAAGAACTTTATTTATTTAAATGTTTTTCGCCCCATTTAATCGCAATTAAAGAACGACATATTTTGTTGGTGCTTTAGAAATAGAAAAAAAAATAATTGTGTTTGATCGGGAACTTCTAGAGAAGATACTCTGAAATATTTTCAAATAAAAAAATAAAAAAGAAATTTGTAACTTGTTGCATTTGTTTAAATGTTTTCGTTTATTAAGTTCAAACGTGCACTGTCAGAAATTTTACTCAAAAGTGAACACCAGAACAACTCGTTTTTCTGTTTGTAAAAAAAAGTTGGTTCAATTGTAGAATGTATAGCATGCTACAAATTTCTTTTGTAACAAGTATAGCATGTTATGAATTACATTTTTTCTTTTCTTTTTTATTATTTTCCCTTTAAATATTTCAAAATATGTTGTTTAGAAATTCCCGATCAAACAGAATTATCTCTTTCTCTAATTTTAAAGAACCTAAAACATATGCTCTTATTCAATTGCGATTGAATATGATGGACGACTTTTGAAAAAGATAAAATACTTTTTTTTATTAATTTAATTTTTGAGCTTAGTCTCTTTACTATGCCCTTATATTATTGAGTGATGAAAACATAATAAATTTAACATGTTTACGACGTATAATTTTTTAATGCATACTAACTTTTAAAGTAAGATTTCAGTTTAGTTGTATCACCAACAGTGGCGTGGCGTCCGGTCATCGCTGGATGCGGTGATGACCAAGCAATATTTTAAAATTCTTAATAAGCTTTTAAAACTCTACGATCCAGTTTTAGCAGAACATTTGGAGTTCATGTATAAGTGAAGGTAAGATTTAAAGTTTCTTTTTTGAACATTCAACCATTGAATTTTAGAGTTAATAATTTTTCACCACAAACTTAAATAATTGCGATGACCACCGAAAATTTTCACGCCACGCCACTGATCACCAACTAATCATGATATGTTCAAAATAGAAGTGTGTTTTTTCTATCACCGTAGAAAAAGAACTTACAGTAACTATAGCGATTTACAAGTCAGCTCATAGATCAGGGGCGCCCAATCTGTTGACTTCCTCGAGCCGCATTTAAGATGAAAATTGTAAATGGGGCCGTACATATATGGGGCATTCTCACAATCTTTTGGCTTACGGGAATAAAAATCTGGTGAAATTAAACTTTCTAAAATAACATTTTAATCTGATAGACGACTGCCTTAATGAATCAAAATAAAGAAAAAATGGTCAGCAGCGAAATTTTTTTTTATTTAACTGAGGTTTAAGTTAAAATTGCGAGTTTAATTTTCTTTACCATTTTACCACTATAACTTTCTATTTTCTTCTAAATTTTTACTTATAATGAATTTGCATAGTACCCACAGGACATTCAAATAAGATATAATAAGAATGTAGTATTTTTAGTACAAAATTTTGGTATAGCATTGTCTTAATGGGGTGTTAAAGAAGGGACGGAAGGAAAAGACGATGTTATAGGAAAAAAGCGATGGTAATTAGAAAAAAAGGGATGGTATGGATGGGGCAGTAAGGAAAATTACCACTATTTTTAGGTAAATCATGTTAAGACTAAGTGATAGCCACAATGTGCATTGATTTTTAGAAACAGTTATTTACATTGGATTAAATTAAAAAAAAAAAATTACCTCGAAAAGTACAGGACCTTAAGGACCGTAAAACTACCAATAAAGCAACGATGCTTGAAATTGATATTTAAATGCTGATATAAATTCTGCAGTAAATTTCTTGCCAAAGAAATTTAGACATTCTTTCTCTAGCATGAGAAAAAACTTGCAAAAAATTCTGTGGCTGCATCTGATTTTCTGTATAAATTTAGCAAGAGGGATGGCCAGGAATCTAAAACCCAGGGACAGAGTTCAAAAAGTAATATCAACCGTAAAAATGTGTGCAGGTTAATTTTTTGCTACATATTTATATAAAACAATCGTCTTGGTTTCGAAAAAAAACTACATCGAATACGGTATGGGAGTTTTCCTGGTATTTGGACCCCCAACATCGTCCAAAACTCATTTATCTCGTTAATATTGTTATACAATCATTCAATGAGATGTTCCCCAGTATATGAAATTTTTAAAAAAACCACAAGAATGTGTAATAAAATAAAAATTATTATTCAGGGACTTAAAAGTCAAAAGATTGTGATAATGCCCCATATATTGTATTATTAATAATGTATATGTTAAACAAAAAGTATTTGAACTTCCTTTCATTAAGAAATGTTTACAAAAATTTTAGCACATGAGTCAGAACATTATGACTATCTACGGAATGTTGTGTTGATTCAACTTACATATATAAAACATTCGTAATTATTTTTGGCGTGAACGGTAAAGATGCTTAATAAACTGCGTAATGTAGAAAATGTTAATTATACAAACACGGGTCATTCTGTTTCAGCCCCCAAATGCTGATACATTATACATTGAATTAAGAGAATGGTCCATTAACATATGGTACGCGGGCAATTTTTCGAAAATGAGCACAAAATTTACGTTCCCAAATGCCACTGTAAATTAAAACCTGCTCAGAACCAATAAGAAGCAATCATGCCTGCACTGCACCTTCTTTTTTCGTCCGTACAAAATTTCCAGTACCAGTAATAATTTCTGTCCCCAACCCACAAAAATGTATTTTTACGTGTCCCGCATACAATGCGTTAAGGAAAATTCTTACTTTTTGCCTAGAATAGTGGTAGTAAATTTTTGGTTTTGTGTTAGGAAGCCTTGAATTTTTTGGGAAGTTTTTTTCTTATAAATCATATAAGAAAATTTTCTTGTATGTTCCTGTGAACGAAGTATGAATGCTACTTTTTCTCTTCCCTACGCAAACCATGTTGTGGTCCACCTAAATGATGTATATCAATGCCATTATGTTTCAATTAACGTAACATGATTAAACTGCACCGTAAATGATTTTTCATATAGATTACAATGTAATGGAATTTTTTTCTGTGTTCCTGTAAACGAATTTTAAAGGATACACATTTCATTTTCAATAGCGAACATTCTATCCAGAATCTCAATAACATATAAAATTTGACTGTCGATCTGAGTATATTTAGGAAATTTAGCGCACGGACAGACAGTCAGACAGACGGACGGCCAGACAAACCAAATTCATAAATATTTTTCAAATATGTTGGAAAGTATTAAAAAAATCAGTTTTCAAAGAAATTTTTCCACAGAAAGCATTTCTAAAACATGGTGTTTTCGTCATCTAAAAATATCAGTAGGCTTAGCCCAGACAATGCTGCCTTAGGCTGGACCTCCCAAGTTATGAGCTATAATGAATTGTTATAGTGCTCAAAACATTTTCTTACTTTATGTATTTTTCATGTTTCTTGCTTCCTGTTGCTCGCGTTTACTTTTCGGCGACTTGCATCTATGTACTCATTGCTGTAAGCTTTTTTAAGACCTTAACTGAGGTGTCTCTGGGGGGTGGGGGGCATCTATGCTCAACAGACTTAGTTTCCACGTCTGAAGCAGTTCCCCTTAGGCGGTCAGTATGTTATATAAAAGAAAGATTAGAAAACGTTTATCAAAATGTATAATCACCGTCAAAAAGGCTTTAGCACCAGAAGTTATTTGTTATCTAAAAAAAATATTTCGTTTGTTTAAATAAACCTAAGTCATTCTGGCCAATTTTCTTCGTACAATTAATGCACCAGCGATAATTCTGCATTTTCATTAATGATATATTGATTAAAATCTACAATCACGCTAACGCACTTTTATAGCGAAAGTACTTTGACATATCTCTCCTTTAAAGAATGCATATAAAGTTTGTTGCCGTAATCTGCAAAACAAATGAATCTGTTTTATTCATTAATCTTTTAAAACTAATACACTAGCATGGAGTATCGCAATCGGAGACTTAGAAAAATCTACTGCGTTATCTTTAATGGTAGTTTTGGAAAGAAAAAGTTTCGTTCATCGTTGTTTGGATTTCTCTGAAATGAAAAATGCAGATGAGCCTTTTATGTTAATGTGTTTTTCTTTGCGTCCGAGCGTTTATTTTTCATTCTTTATTTGAAATTAGATCCAGATTCTCATGACTTATGATTATCAATGAAACTTAAAGTCTTATGTTAGGTTTTTAAAAATGCAATTAAGATTATTGGGAATGTCTCAGCTAATTATAACTTAAAATGATTTCCTTACATACGGCGCACAATGGGGCAAAATCCCCAAAAGCTGGCCAAAAGTCGAAAAATAAAGTTACTATTTAGGGAATTTTGACTATACAGATGGCTAGAATAATGTTTGGAGGGTCAGAATCTATATTTATAAAAAAGTTTTCGTTTTGCCATGGCAACCTGTATCATTTCAAATGTGACGCTTGAAGGATTATCGTCTGAGGCGAACAAAAAGAGCAAAACAATGGTTCTTCTAGACACATGCTATATTTTCCCACATCATCCTATTTTAATGCTTTGAAATGCATTCACACGATGATAGTGTGTACATTATTTGTGCGTGTTAAAAAAATCATACTAAGCACATAAAAATAAATAATTCCATGATTATTTCTGATAAAAATTTTAAAAAATTAAATTATTTTTTTGCGTTCAAACATCAAAAGATCATAAGTTCCACAGTGTTCCGCAACGACATAGAATGGAAATAATAGCTTGAACTATTATCTAATGAATAATGAAAAAAAACCAGCTGCCATAAACTACCATTCTGCATTTCGTGCAGGTTTTTGTAACCACAAGTAAAAATGTCACTTTTTTAGTCGCTTCAAAAACTCTGAAATTTATTACTTTTCACAGTAATTTAGCCGGCAAACATTTTTGAAAGTTTTAGATTATTCAGTTTTGTGATAGATTATTATGTATTATATTACAAATAAGTATTATAATCATAAGCATGAATGAATTTAAAAGCAAGATTAGTAACAAAAGAATTTAAAATAAATCTCTATCATCGATCCAATAGAAATACATTTTGTTATCTTTATAGCTAATAATTTTGTTTATTCTACTGTAATTAGAATAATTATCTTGTCAATTGCAATCTTTTCTAGATCATACTTTAGAATATATTTTATTAATGCTAACGGAAATTATTAAGAATCTGACTTCCGAGAACATTAGCAATCTGAATTTGATTTGCAAGTGTTGCTGTGTAGGCACATATGGTCAAAGTACTTTTAAACAAAAATTTTAGCGATTGTGATGGTAGAAATCAGGTTCAAATAGCTTTTCCACTTCTCTAGTGCCACTAGAACGCGTAAGTGTTGCGAAGAATTCAGAAATCGTAATCTGGAAAAATTCGAGACCTTCATCTCTCGATTTTTTAGGCCCATTAAAATACATTTTTTGTACAAAAATACAGAAGCTGCTGTCAGTGAAATGGATTATGTTACAGATCAGAAGAGTAAACTTACTCCTTTTAAAACAATCATTGATAAGTAGGCGTTAATTACAAACTAGCTTTAACGATGATTGATGGTAGAATTTTTAGTTGCATTACTAGTAATTTGTCAACTCAACATTGATACCTATGTCAGGCAACTTCAAAACAGTTTAATAACGTTGATGACATTTTCAAACTAAAAGTGAATGAAGATAATTTACAAATCGGAATGCCCACGTTACATGCCTATATAAGATGTTTTGAGTGTAGCGTGCATTTGGCATACAAACGAGATATAAAGAAATGGCAAGCGCGCACTCCTGACGAGAAGAAAAAAGTTGAAATTGCGAAACAAAATTGACAAACAGGATTTCGTTTACAATTGGGTCTTCTCATCGTTAAACTAAAGCCCGGATTTGGAAGATCAAATTCGAGCGTACACGAAGATTTGTTCAAGCGATTCCTCGCCATAGTCCAAGTAATTTCTTAATATTCATTTGATCAATTTCGTGGATTATGGATTACAAACAGCTTGTAAATTCATTGAATTGTATTCCTAGTTATATATGCCAACTTCAGTGCACAAACTACTTATTCAGGCATGGCAAAGAAATAATAGCTTCCTCATTTTGCCAATTGGGCAAATGTCGGAAGACGCTCAAGAATCATGCAATAAATTCATCAAAAGGTATCGGGAAGTTTTCTCACTAAAATGCAGCAAGACGTAAACAATGGAAGATTTCTTTTTACAAATTTTAATGTTATCAGATCCCTTCATTTTAAGCTTACGTAAATTACCATAGAAGAAATTAATATCCTGACCACTAGAGGCGCAGACAATTCTGTAAAATATTTCGGCACCTCCCCTTCTGAAGAATCTACTTAATATACTACAGATGATTCAGAAGATGAATTTTAGAATAGCCTTTCGTTTTATTTTAATAATATAAAAGTTAAACCTTATAGTATTCATTAATGTACTTAATAGTATTTCACAAATAAAAAATCATCATTTAATTTTGATTAAAAATAATCTTAGTTCTTTGAAAAAACCTTGTAACGTATAGCCTCGAAACTTCATATTTTATTTAAATCTAATTTTTTTTTTTAATTGGCCATTTTTTAAAATTTAAATTTTGAATCGTACTTAGCATCCTCAAAAGCACCTGTATACTAAATGTCATATAAATTGAGTAACTTTCCAAACATTTTAATTTTAAATCTGCCATTTTTGTTTTACTTTAGAATCGCAATCAGCATCCTGAAAAACACCCTGTGTACAAAGTTTCGTGGCATTTAAATAACATTTTCATATTTTGGCCAGATTTTCGGGATTTTGCCCCACTGTGCGGCGTATAGTAATTCACACTTAATGCACCTTCTAACAAGTTAAAAAGTAAGCAACAATATTTATCTGTATATTTCGTGGGCTAATTGAGAAACTCGACTTTTTTCGAAGAGCCTACACTGTTAAAAAAAATTCCTTTGAAACTGCAGAGAATTTACCGACTTAAGTATTAGCCATTAGCTTAAGTCATGTAAAATTACAGAAATTAGAAAAACAGGGATTCTGTTAAAGAAAAGGGAAACTATTTGGTAAATTTACAGTAGACTTTGTAAATTTACATCGATAAAAATACACGAGACTGTGTAAATTTATTTAGCATATTTATTTTTAATGATAATAATTTATTTTTAAAAATTAGTGGATTTTTGAACTACGAAGAATCAAAACTTTTCGAGTGAATTTGAACTGCTGTTCCATTTAATTTTTACAATATTTATTTCTAGCCCGCCCTGGATTTGATCCCGAGTATTCTGGGTTTGAGACACTGACTGTGGCTATAGGAGCCGTTACTTTACTACAGTATGCAAAGGATGTCTTTTATGATTCAGCGGGGAAATACTTTTACATTTAATTTACTTTTAATATTACCAAGCTTCATACGCATGGTGAATGAAACGATTGCAAAGTAGATGTCGATAAAAATTCCCGCCAACTCCGCAGATACGAATTTTCACTTTCTAAAATACTCTAATTTTTAATAAAACAATTTTTAAACCAATTTTTACTTCTTTAATATTCCTAAAAAAATATATAAAAGAATTTTAAAAGTGTGAATTACAGTTTATAACAAAGATAAAAATATCTTTAAATAAAGACATGGGAAAACGTATGGAAAATGATGACCGAAAAACTCATTCGAATGCATTAACGGAGAACTAGTGTAAATTTGCAAAGAGTCTCTGGGGTTTTTTCTATGTTTTTACAGAAATTTTTAACAGTGAAGGCTCTCTGGAAAGAACCATGCTAATTAGATAATCTCCTCCCCCTTTTTTCCAATGAGCCTGATATTTTTCAGGATTATTGCAAACAGCCTATGCAGCTTTAAGTTAAATGAAATGTGTCTATCTGTTTCTCAACAGCAAATTATTGCAAATACCCTATACAGCGTTAGGCTAATTTAAAAATGACCATTTTTTTTCTCAATCAACCTGATTACTTTCAGGTTTATTTCTATGAGCCTATAAAGTTTTGGGTGAATTCGAAAATGGCCAGCTGCTTGTCCAAACATCCAGATTTATTGCAATAAGTGCAAGATAGTGAATGATTATGCGTAATTTTAGTATTAAAAAAAAGCAGGAACGTAAAATACTTATAAAAAGTATATAAGAAAACTGTCTTATTGGCATATTTCATTAACGCGATTGAGAATCTAATGTTAGTGAATACTTTTATTATTACCACTTCAACGTTAAGGATATATTTTTCACAAGCAACCCCTTGCAGAAGTATCAATAAAATCTGCAGATGAGGAAGATTTTTAATATTTTCCCAGCATTGCATAGAGAAGATGGGATGACGAGTAAAAATAACTATAAAAGTTTATAAGAAAAGTGCTATGTCAAAGAAATCTGAAGATGATGCAGATTTTTAATGTTTTCCCAGCATTACGTAGAGAAGATGGGATGCCGAGTAAAAATAACTATAAAAATTTACAAGAAAAGTAGTATATCAATGAAATTTGCAGACAGGCAAATTTTTAATGTTTTCGCAGAATTACGTAGAGAAGATGGGATGCTGAGTAAACATAACTAAGAAAAGTGCTATATCATATACCGAAATATGCAGGGGAGCAGATTTTTAATGTTTTCCAAACATAACATAGGAAAAATGGGATGCTGAATGAAAATAGTTATAAAGATTTATAAGAAAAGTGCTATATCCAATAAAATATGCAGATTACGCAGATTTTTAAAGTTTTGTCACCATAGCATAGGACAAGTGGGATGCTGAATGAAAACAACCATAAAAATTATAGATGAAAACTGCTATATCAGTGAAATCTGCAGATGAGGCAGATTTCTAATGTTTTCGAAGCATTATATAAAGAAGATGGATCGCTGAATGAAAATTATTATAAAATATATATATGAATAGTTCTGCATTAATGAAAGCTGCGGATGAGGCAGATTTTTAATGTTTTTTCAGCATTACACAGAGAAGATGGGTTGCTAATAAAAATGGTTATAAAAATTATGTAAGAAAAATTGCTGTATCAATGAAATCAGCAGATAAGACAGATTTTTAATGTTTTCACAGCATTAAGTAGGGGAGATGGGAGGTCGAGTAAAAATAACTATAAAAATTTAAAATAAGAGTGCTATATTCAATGAAATCTGAAGATGACGCAGATTTTTAATGTTTTCCCAGTATAACGTAGGAAAAATAGGATGCTGAATGAAAACAATAATAAAAATATTTATGAAAACTACTGTATCAATGAAATCTGCAGATGAGGCAGATTTTTAACGTTTTCGCAGCATTATGTAGAGAACATGGATCGCTGAATAAAAATTATCATAAAAGATACATCTGAATATTTCTGTATTAATGAAAGGTGCAGATGAGGCAGATTTGTAATGTTTTTTCAGTATTACGCAGAGTAATGAAAATAATTATAAAAATTATATAAGGCAAATTGCTCAATCAATGAAATCTGCAGATGGGGTAGATTTTTAACCCTTTTTCCGCATAACGTAGAGAAGACGGGTTGCTAATGAAAAAAGTTATAAAAATTACACGAGACATATTGCTATTTCAATGAAAAATCAGATGAGGCAGCTTTGTATTTTTTTCCCAAAATTAAGTAGGAATGATATATTGTTGAAAGGAAAAAATTATAAAATATATAAACATAACCTAAAACTTGAGAAATGATAGCATCCGAAAAACCCATATTCCATGTTGAGAAAACTGATTAATACACTTTAAATCACGAAAATATATTGGTTTTTGAGATTTCTAAAGATAAAGAATGCTCTTTGGAATTATGGGTAGCTCGGAACAGTTTATTGTGTGTTTTTGTTTCCGTAGTTATACTATTTTTCTAGATTAAGAAACATGAGTCTTTTTTCACAGTGTACAGAATCAAATGACATACAAACTTTTTGACTTTATTCTATAACTTTTCTCTCTCTCTTTTAGGTAGATTTCGTATGAAATACTACCTATTGGGATCGTTCCTATGTTGGAATTTCTGAAAATTTTTTGCAGATCCACACCGATCATGACCCCTAGAACCCAAAACCACCCTCAGAAAAAAACTATATATATATATATATATATATTACTTTCTTCTGGACACGATAACTTCCGCAATTTTGCACAAATCTCTTCCAAACTGATACATAAAATCAAGGGGCATAAAATCTCGGTCACGTTCGTTAATGGGCAAAATCAGACCAAGGGGATGGAAACAGGGAGGAGTTTTGTGAAAACCGAAAAAACCCCATAATTTCTTAATTTCTGTACATATCAAATCAATTTAAAGTTTTTATTTCTTCAAAAAATAGGGCTAAAAATTTATGTATCGCAGATTTTAGATCAAATTAAAAATGGGCTCAAGGGGGGTAAAAAATAGGGTTTTTGGGAGAAAAAAATTCATAACTTCGTCAATTCTCAAGATATCAAATCCAATTAATTTTATTATAAATCTCCTTAATATTATCTACAACTTTTATATTCACAAGTTTTTGATAGGACCAATTCTTACCGCAAAAAAAAATAAAAACGAAAACAAAAAGGGGGGGGGGGTTGAAGAAGAAAAAATCCATAACTCCGACAATTTACAAGATATAAAATTCCTATGAATTTATCATATATCTTCTTAATATTGTCTACAACATTTACATAGACAAGTGTTTGATAGGAGCAATTCTTACAGCAAAAACAAATTGAAAATACATAGCGTTTGAAGAAAAAAATCATCTTATTAAGGGTGTATTCAAATCCAAACTGCTTATTTACTGACTCATTTTTAAATCCATTTTTGCTCTCAAACGCGTCCAATTGATAGATTCTCTTATACAGAAACTATATAATGTACCGTAATGATCGATTTTTTGATAGAGGCAAAATATATTTCAAAAAATGATGTCAAAGTGGGCATTTTGAACAGAAATTTCCCGAAGCGATTGTGTTAGAAACGAAAAATATTGTCCTACTGAGAAAATAATTGTTCATAAATTAAGTTTTAATTAATTGAACGAAAAATAAAAACACAGGTCTTTTATACATCTCTTCAAAAATCACGTCAGCAAGTTTAATATTTTTTCTATTAAAAATGAATCTGAAAATGTACCAGAAAATGTCGAGTTGTTGAGCATGGAAAAGTATTTTTTTTAATACCTCCTTAACATGATTCTGATAAAACCAGCTGTTATATAAAAATAAAATAAAAACTCGTCAAAAGCAGCCAGATAAAATTGTTAAAGTGGATAAATCTCTAATCATGATTTAGTTTTTGTTGGTGAAATTAGTATACTTAACTTCGAAATCTACCTCCGCCTGTAGGCCGGGCCGGCAGGGATTTTTTTTAATGACTTCAAAATCAGCTCTGTTTTCAAAATGAAAGGGTGATGTTGTGTTATTGACATATAAATGATACTTAGCTCTAAGATTGTTTTTTATTCATAGTCGTCCATTTATTCTACACATACAAGGTGTCCATAATTAAACGACCCTACTTTAAAGTTGTGAACAGATGAAACTATTGTTCATAAAGTTGTGAAATTTTGTGAAAGACATAATAAAGAGATGGGAACTTGTTTAAAAAATTAGTCCAAAATTTCACCATCAGAGGGCGTTTTTTAATGAATTACACATTTAGCATACATTTAAAATAGTTTAGAAATTTTATTTATTAATTTTACCTGAACTTAACGACAGTATTTCACAACATGTTTTTAGCATTTCCCAGAATACATTGCGGTCAACTGTGAAACCTGCTATCTTACGATTCCAGATGGTGTCTGAAAAGGATGACCTTCATTAGGAACATGTTTGGTTGTAATAAAATTTGTAAACTACTATAATTTGTTTTAAAAGCGCCCTCTGGTGGCAAAATCTTGAACTATTTTTTCGGTCAAACAAATTCCCATCCCTTTATTATGTTCTCCACAAAATTTCACAACATTCTGAACAATAGTTTCGTCTATAGACAACTTTAAAATAAGGTCGTATAATTATCGACACCCTGTATATCAAAGTGTGCTCCAGACAATTCTCTATTTAACTTAGCGAGGTCAAATAAAATATGTATTTATCTGTTATTAAAAAAAGCAAAATTCTTTTAGCCAAAAAACTTTTAGAATAGAAAAATACATTATTTTAGATAATTTGTCTTTGACCTATTTTTGGAATCTCTTCTAAAATGTATTTAGAATGTTAGAACATTAATTTACTTTATTTCTATATACGCTGAAAAATACACTAAGGTTAAGTCACTTTGCTTTTATTACAAAATCAATAATTTGTTTCTAAAGATAGGTAACTTTTTTTTATCATTTTTAATAGCAGTAAATTAGGGTGTTACAAAAGCACACCATATACTTACTTTAATTAATTATTCTTTTAAAATGTCACGCTGTCATCTTAACGTCTCTATCTTAATAAGATCTTTCCACCTCCATTTTAAATTAAACTGAAATTGAACATTTCGCCTTTACGTAAATTAGAAGTACTCGAAATTAATGCTGCTTCATTATACTGAAGTAGGTTTTTTATGTTAATGAAACAGGATATACTGATAAATTGACATCTTATTAATAAGGACGACTTACAACAGTTTTTTCAAAAAGTACAGTACTTGTAGGAAATTTCATAGAAACAATTTTATTTATTACCTGTTATATTTTACATAAAATAAAAAGAAATAAAAAAATTATTCATTCTTTTAGCTAAAACAATGTGGATGTTTATATGTATGTTTACAATTTATAGGATTACTTCTATGACAAACCTTTAAGATTTTATAAGTTGCTTGAATTTATTTTTTTATGTAATTTTTCTTAAAATTCTCTGTAAAAAAAAAAAAAAAAAAAAAAAAAAAAAAAAAAAAAAAAAAAAACATAATTTTACAGGTGTAAAGTTACAGAAATATGTATGCTTACTAAACTTTCATCTGTAACTGTACAAAAAAAAGCTGCAAATCTACAAAACTAGTTTTTGTAAAGCTACAAAAATCTGTAACTTTACAAATGAATCTGCTAAAATTACATTAATCTTACTAAAATTGTATCTGTAACTCTGGTTGCAGTTACATGAAAAGTTCTGGGTATTCCAGTTTCCTAAAAAATTCTTAGTAACCTTAAACATTTTTTTATTTTCTTCGCAAAAGTGTGTCTATTACATGAATTTTTGTTGTTGCCGTTACATAAAAAGCTCTAGGAATTCCAGTTTCCTAAAAAAAACTTTAGTAACTTTACAGATATTTTTTAACAGTGTTTGAAATTTCAAAGTATTATACGGCACTACTTAATTTTACATTTCATTCACCTTTTATGTTATAATAGCGTAAATTTTACTTTTTTCTATGCATCACTTGTTTTATTACGTTTTGTAATTTAATTTAAAGTTAAATTATAAAGCAGGAATTTAAGTAAGAATACTTCAGTGGACAGCGCAATGAGCTTTATTCTATTCCTAATATTCCTGAGCGATAAGGTTTGCGCCTCAAATATATAATTCTAACTTGTCACATACCAAACTTCCTTTTTGACATTGCTCCATTAATCAAGTGTTGGAATTAATTAAAGGGAGAATAATTGTGTCATTCTGTTACAATCCATGTCAGTTATGATATCGAAATTTTAGAAAGTAGGTAATTAATTCTTATCTAAAAGTTAGGAACTATGTTTTTAAATTTATAAAATCATTGGACATAAATAAAAAGATTTAAAAAAAAGCTTAAACGTAAGATTTGTTGGTATTTGTGTAATTTAAGTTCAAAGAACCGATTATAAATTAAAGCTTTTCAAGGAATTGCTTTATTACTCTTTCCTGAAATTTATTTATAGTTCTATTCAAGTCAAGTTATTGTTTTTGTAGTAGGAATCATTCATATTCATACAAAAAAAAATTACAGAATCTACTAATTTTACTTTCTATGAAAATCAAATATTTTATTTAAAATTGTTTAAAATACCTAAAAACTTTTTTAATATGTACTCATTAAGAAATCCTTTGATCTATTTCATGTTATATTTCTCATTCAGTATCTTTCAAAAATATTGAAGAACAATAGTCATTCGTCATTTTTTTTACAAAGTTTTCCTGTTCAAAATTAAGTAAACAAATATTTAAAGAAGATGTGTTTTTCATCCCGGTGTCCCATTTATTTTCTTTATAGTTTTAGAATATTACCCTTACGATAGGCATATTCCTTGAAATTTTTCATGTATATATGCTTAAAAGTTCTAAAGAACATTCTATATTTTTTTTTTATCTTATTTCCTATATTTTATTTAAAATATTATTCTCATATTTTTGTAAATTAATCAAAATTAATTTTCATAAAGACAAAACAGTTTTCATGGCGTTTATCTTATGTATTTTTTCGTTCCCATTTATCTTTAGCAAATTTAAACAATTTTTTCCCATTTACCGTATATTTTCATGTATGAGCCGATAATTTTTGGATATTTTTTTTTATCTCGAAAGTGGAGGGGTCGGCTTATACACGAGTCTAAGAAAATTTCCAAATCTGATATTCGAAAATAGAAAGGATGGTAAATATAAAAAACATAAAAAGTACCAACAAATTTCCAAAAATACTTTAATATTCCATTCTTTTATAATGAAAAAGTCACCAATCATCTTTTACTATCCAAGTTATCAGTTTTTTCTAGTAATTACTAAAAAATTATCTTCTCTCTGGTACATTAGGATGAATATCGTCACTCGTCAGTATGTAATTCATCATCATCACCATCTTCTTCAAAAAGGGCATCATCACCAGTTCTATCCATCACATTACTGATGCAGCATTTTTCGAAAGATCGGACAAATTTATTTTGTGATAGCCTAAGTTTTCAAAAATCATTTGAAAAATGTTTTTCGGCTTTCTTTTTTTTAAATAAATCATAGAAAAAATACATTAAAAAATCATATTTTGTTTTAAGTACGGTTTACGGCTAAAAACTGTTTGTTACTAGTCGGCAATACTGGTGTTTAATTGAAAAAATAATTTTCCTTGGTAAAATTCTATAATATTAAAAACACAAGAATTTTGAGAACTATGATAAGAAATAAATTTTACTTGCTCACTGCAGAACAAAATAGGGTATTTCGCAAGCTTCCAAACAAAACAAAAAGAACATGTATCAACAATTGAAAAAATAAATCAATCTTTATTCATAAACAGCACAAGTGTTGCCATCTAAATGTTGAAAATCGATTTAATAATATTTTCAGAATGTATTTTATTGGCAACATTAGACATTATATCTTCAATATTATTCTAATAGTATTTATAAGCCTAAATCGGGTATGTTGCCGAAAGGCAACACCCGGCATTTAAGGGTTAAAGCGAAGTTTCTTTCCCCCGTTCATAGATAGCAACGATGTCAGTTTTTTTAATTATCGTCATTTGTAAAGAGCTACATCCCCAGAGGACATCCATTCAGTTCATTTCGAACGGAACCTGCCTTTTAATGACTTACTTGGAAAAACACACAAGTGTTGAAGAATAGAAACAGGGCCACTGGGATCTACCGAAGATCTTTAGGAGATATCAATAATGTCGGACATCGCATTTTTTCCCATTATCTAAGCAAAGCAAAAGTGCTAAGCTTTGGTTCTCTGAGTTTTTTCATCACGTTTGTTTAACATCAGCTTATATACGGTTTTCCGATTTTGGACGATTTTTCACTGAAAAGTCGTATACTCGGCTTATATACGGATCGGCTAATACACGGAAATATACGATAATTTAAAAAATTCATATATTATTTTCATTTTCTCATAAACTTTTGTTAACAATATTCATGTATAATATTTCTCTATACTTAGCTGTACAAAATTTTATTCATTTACAGGCCTCGACGAATATTAGATACCTTTTTGCAGCAATTTAAAAGTTCTAAAATCATGCGATAGCTTTTGATTGGAAAACATAATTCTGTGCATAATCTGAGATATACAGTGTGCAACAGGAATGATCGTTCTAATTTGGTGGGACGGTAGAAAATAGCAAAAGAAGACAATGTTACATACGAAAGTATGGGAGCAAACAAGCGCATGACGTTGTAGAAGGCGCTGTGTATCGACAATTTCTGCACAAGCACAAAGCTGTCTGAGAATCCCAGTCGGTCGTCATTAAACAAGGTGACTTTTCAGAAGTAACATGAGTCATTATACGTTAAATGAATACGCAGACATACATTTAACTTACGGTGCGGCAGGGAATAACGTTCGCATAGGGGAGTTTCGAAAATGAATGCAGAACGCTATTCCAACTGGTACAAACCTTAGGATTAAATGTTTGCACGTGTTCTTCAACAACTGTACGAAACAGGATAGGGTACCAGTACGTATCATGATAGAGGAGGCAACCGATCCACACGGAAAGTTCCAATAGAAAAAGCTATCTTACAGCGTTCTGCATACAATTGCGCAGTTCTCCAACCAATTTCCCCTATAGCGCTGTAAATTAGATGTATAGCTGCATATTAATTTAAAATATTATGACTCATGTTACTTCTGCAAAGTCACCTTGTTGAATGACAACCGACTGGACTTCATAGAGCTTTGCGCGTGAGCAGAAATAATCGATACACAGCGCCCTCTACAACGTCATGCGTTTGTTTGCGTCCAAACTTTCCTGTGTGATATAATCTTCATTTGCTATTTTGTACGTCACCACCAAATTTGAACGTCAATTATTGATACGCCCTATAATGGATTATGCAGTTAGAGAAAGTACAGCCTGTTCAGTTAGTTATTTAATACTTGCATGAATGCAACTGTTTGAATTTTGTGACTGATTAGTTTATCAATAAATGTATTCTCATAATAACGTCATGCGTTTGTTTGCGTCCAAACTTTCCTGTGTGAAATAATCTTCATTTTCTATTTTGTACGTCACCACCAAATTTGAACGACAATTCATGATACACCCTATAGTGGATTATGCAGTTAGAGGAAGTACAGCCGTTCAGTTAGTTATTTAATACTTGGATGAAGGCAACTGTTTGAATTTTGTGACAGATTAGTTTATCAATAAATGTATTCTCATAATTTCGATTAGTTTGTAAGCAGTGCGTCCGAAAACTCTATTGTCACAATAAAGAGCTTCATGATGCACATAATAACGTATATGTTTAAATGCATTTGGTCCTCTTCTCAACTTTTCAATTTGTTTCGTTTTTAAATTGCTTTTATAATTCTTAATTGCATATATTTCAGTTGTGCTAAAGTGACGCTGAATATTCCAGCCCTGTTCCCTCTGCGTAGGGATAAATGAAAACACGTACTCTGTTTTTCCCTCTGCGCAGGGAATTTGTTGTTATATTCTTTTTCTTTACCAGTTGAGCTTGTGACACTCGACGATTGTGTATTGTTATCCCTAAACGGATATCTTATTTGTGAATTTGTGAATAATTCAATTAAATAGTGTGTAAAAGTTAGTATTTACCGTCTACTGCTTCATTCAAAAAAACCTTTACGATACATATGGTCGCATCGCAGCCGGAGTATTGTGAAATAAGTGCAAAAAATTATAAGAATAACGCGTATCTAAAATTCGTCGAAAATGAAAGCGTGAAATCATTGAAACTGTGCCAAAATCGAATAGTGTGAGACAAAAAAATGGATAAAAAAGTAGCAACTGATAAACGAGTGTTGAAATCTTCAATAACGAGATTGAAAAATAAATTCCTTAAAACTAATCTGAATGTGTGAATTAGAACAATTTCAACTATTGAAAAAAGAAACGGAAAAATTAGAGGAAGAGTTGAAGCCGTTGTTTAAAACGATTTTTTCTGCGTGTGAAGAAAAAGACATCGACTCATTTATTGAAGAAAAAGACGATCAGCAAGACATTTTTGATGAATTGATAGTAAAAATCAAACATGCAATTACAGCTAGAAAAATAAATGTGGACAATCCGAAGAAGGAAGTTAATGAAATAAAATTACCAAAGCTTTCTCTACCATCGTTTAATGGTCAAATTCATGAATGGTTGAGTTTTAAAAATTTATTTAATGTGAGCATACATAATAATGCAAATTTATCGCCAGCTCAGAAGCTGCAGTATTTGAAATTATCTTGTCAAGGAGACACCTTGAAAATAATAAAATCAATACCTATTGAAGACTCGAAGTATAGTGTCGCGTGGAACTTGCTATTTGAAAGATATTCTAACAAACGTGAATTAATATACAGCCACATTAGAAAATTATTAAATTTGTCATTCGTGAAAGGTGATACACCCTCAGCAATACTCAATTTGGTGGCTATGACAAATGAATGTGTCCGTTTATTCGAAATATTGGATCGGAAGGTAAGTGGCTTTTCAGAAAATTGTTGATTTATTTAATATTGTAAAAAGTTGATCATAATATTAAATCATGGCGGGAACGTCAGTTAAAAAATGACGAACTTCCAACATTAGTTCAATTGATAAATTTTCTGAAAGATTATGCTCGTTCATTACAATCTGCTAGAGGAAATATTAATTATAAGAAAAACAGTTATCCTAAATTGTCAATATAATAAAACAATAATAGTCCTAAATAAATCAATGACTGCTTCTGTTAAATATATCTGTGAACAATATTTGTAAATATTGTTCATCACATAGTCATAAAATATCTAAATGCAGTGAGTTTCTAAAGTTATCTGTTCGCGAAGGAGTGCAATTTGTGTAAAATAAAAATCTCGGCTTTGCGTGTTTATCTGCAGAACATAAATTAATTAATAGTCAGTCAAAAAGAGTTTGTTCGAAATGTAATTTGAAGAGTCATAATAGCTTATTACATTATGAAAGGCGAAAATTAACTATCCAGATATAAAAAAACCAAGTAACGCCTCAATCCTCGAATCAAAATAGTGAGACTGTTGGTAAATCATCTAGTAATGTAAACATGTCAATAAATTCCTGCCTTGGTGAAATATACTCAAAATTATTTGGCATACTTGCAACTGCACTGATTAATGTGAAAGATAATTATGGAGGCAATAAATTATTGCGTTGAACTGTAAATGTTGGCAGTACCAATAATTTTATAAGTAGCGCGCGATACAATTTTTAGAAATAAAGAAAAATTCAGCTAATTTACAGATTAAATGTTTCTGAATGGGGTACTCCGAGGAAACTCGTGGCGTTGGAATTTTCTCCACATTTTGATAAACAAAACACGCATTTAGGTACTTTTTATCTTTTAAAAAAGATAACGAGTAATCAACCAGTTGTATCGTATGATATTAATTCATTCAGTCATTTAAGGAACATAACATTAGCTGACCCTAAGTAAAATGAACCAGGCTCAATAGACTTATAATTCGGCGTGTCTCTATCATTATCTATAATTAGAGCAGAAAAAATATTTGGGAAACCAGGACTTCCTTTCGCAGTATACGGATTACGGGTGGTTAATAACTGGAGATAGTGATACATTTTCAGAAAATAAACCAAATATTATAGTTAATTTTGCAAATGTTGAAACAGATTATGTGAAAAAGTTCTGGGAATTAGAAAATATTCCCTCGAAGGAAATATAGACAGATGAAGAAAAATATTGTGAGGAAATTTTCGATACATCCCATTCACGAGATTCGAATGGAAGATATATTGTGCGTTTGCCATTTAAGAAGCAATGTAAAGAATTTGGGGAGTCAAAATCACTAGCTATGAAAATATTTCTAAACTTAGAAAAAAGATTTAATAGAGAACCCGATTTGTATGAAAATTATTGTATATTTATAAATGAATACCTTGATATGGGACATATGGAAAAAATACCGAAGGGCGAAATTCAAAAGCCGGTTAATGAAGTTTATTATCTTCCACATCTTGCAGTCATAAGGGAATCTTGCACAACAACCCGTCTTAGAGTTGTATTTGATGGGAGTGTAAAAACTACAAATAACGTTTCTCTTAATGAAAATTTAATTGTAGGACCTAGGGTTCAACAAGAGTTATTTCTTATGTTGTTAAGATTCTACACACACGCTATAGCTATTAACGCTGATATTGCAAAAATGTTTTGTCAAATTAAGATATATCCTGAAGATCAAGATTTTCAACGAGTTCTCTGGAAAGATAAATTTTCCGATGATGTTAGTGAATATCCTCTCACTATAGTAACATATGGATTAGCATCTAGCCCATATTTAGCTACGAAAGTTCTACAAAAATTAGCGTTGGATGAAAAACTAAATTTTCCATTAGCATCAAGCATTGTATTGCGTAATTATTATGTTCATGACTTACTTACAGGTGCATCATCTCCCGAAGAAGCTATTACATTGATATCCGAGTTACAAGAATTAATAAAAAGAGGCGGATTTGAATCACATAAGTGGGCATCAAACGACATTAGTGTACTAAAAAACATTCCTGAAAATCTAATTCAGACTAAACCCGATTTATCAATTGAAAACGATAATTCAATAAAAGTGCTACGATTAAAATGGGACTCAAATCGCGATTTCTTCAAGATTAGTGTAACCATAAAACCAACATTAAAAGAAGTTACAAAGAGATCTATATTGTCATATATAGCCAAAATGTTTGATCCACTTGGTTGGATCTCTCTCTTTATTATTTCTGCAAAGATTCTACTTCAGGAACTATAGAGTTTTCATCTGGCAGGGGACGATCCTGTTCCACTACTCATAAAAAATAGGTGGATTAAAATTCGGGAAGGACTTGCATGTTTAACATCTATCACTGTTCCTCGGCTAGCAATTATTCCCTCAGCTAACAAATTTGAAATTCATTCATTTAGTGACGCTTCTTTAATGGTATATGGTGCGGTAGTTTATTTAAGATCCTTATCAAATGATTCGACTGTATCAGTTAGAATATTAACTGCAAAAACAAGAGTTTCAAAACTAAAAACAATACCTTTACTTAAATTAGAACTCAGTGCTGCCCTGCTGTCAGCCCGTTTCGTAAAAAGTGTTCTAGATTCATTGTGCTTGGATATCTCTAAAATTAACTGTTGGACAGATTTAACAATAGTTCTCTCTTGGCTATCAACAGAATCAAGAATATGGCAAACTTCTGTTGCGAATCGTGTTTCGGAAATACAAAAACTTGTTCTGTCAGAGTGCTGCGTCATGTAAAAGGAAAAGAGAATCCAGCAGATTGTGCATCAAGAGGTCTCTCACCCTCAGAATTACCCTTGCATGATCTATGGTGGAATGGTCCGAGTTGGCTTAGGGATCCACCTTTCATTTCTCCAGAACCGCAATTAAGGAGTGTTTTGTGTGACGAAGCCTTAATAGAGCAAAGAAAAAATTATTTTTGTGCTACAGCTCAGTTAAGTGAGGGAATGCCTATTCTCCCAAATATATCGTCATTTACTAAAGCTAAAACGTGTAATTGCTTGGTGTTTGAGATTTCATACGACTTCTCGTTTACCTGTTTCAAAAAGAAACTTAGGTTTACTTACAAACACAGAAAATCAGAGTGCCTTAAAAGTGATAACAAGTGCAAAAGTCATCATTGACTGACGACATTAAATGTATGACTTCTGGTAAGTGTTTACCTCGCAATAGCAAATTGATCAATCTTTCTCCAATCCTTGATGGAGAAGGAATACTTAGAGTGGGAGGAGGTCTTCGTCATTCAAATTTCACACAAGATCAAATGCATCCAATATTGTTACCAAAAAATCATTCAATGACTGTGTTGATTATTAGATATTTTCACTTATCTCACTTTCACGCTGCCCCTCCGCTATTTTTGTATGTTATCAGGCAGAGATATTGGATTTTAAGTGGAAGAAGTGTTTTAAGAAAGTTTGTAAAGCATTGTGTAATTTGTGCTCATGCTTCTGCTTCTATGTCTAAAAAAATCATGGCTGATTTGCCTTCAACTAGAGTGCAACCTACACACCCGTTCCTTGTTATAGGAACTGACTATGCAGGACCTATATTATGTAAATTTAGAAATGGTAGAGGTACAAAACATTTTAAGTGTTATATTTCATTATTTATATGTTTTCTACCCATGCAATTCACATTGAATTAGTGACTTATTTATCTACTCAGGCCTTTTTAGCTTGTCTCAACCGATTTATATCCAGACGAGGCAAACCAAAAGAAATTGTAAGTGACTGTGGCAAAAATTTTGTCGGTGCGATCAAGGAGTTGAAAGATTTGTATAAATTTGCAACTTCTTCTCAGCATAATGAAGAAGTGGCAAGGTACTTAAATTCGGAAGAAATAAATTGGCATTTCAATCCACCCTCAGCCCCTCGATTTGGAGGAATTTGGGAGGCTGGTGTTAAATCGATGAAATTTCATTTAAAAAGAACCGTTGGCAATTCAGTTTTAATATTTGAGGGACTTTGAACTCTTTTAGCTCAAATCGAAGCCTCTTTAAATTCTAGACCCCTTTGTCCTTTAAGTTCCAATCCTAATGATTTACAGGCCTTAACCCCTGGTCATTTTTAATTGATGCTCTGCTCCTCTTACTTCAGTACCAGAAGTTGATATTTCAGAGGTACCTGCATCAAGATTGACCAGGTGGCAATTAGTGCAGAAAATGTTCCAACACTTTTGGAAAAGATGGAGCAATGAGTACCTTTCGACCCTACAACAGAGAGTAAAATGGCTTAAAGAAGAGTCTAATATTAAGATAGGTGATTTAGCTATAATAAAAAATTAAGGTCTTTCCCCTTTACAATGAAAATTAGCTAGAGTGATTAAAACACATCCTGTACCTGATACAAATATTCGCGTAGTTACCCTGAGAACTGAAAATAGTGAATTGAAAAGACCAATTACTAAGTTATGTAAATTACCTTTAGAGTACATTTTTGAAAACCTTTCGGTTTTCAAGACCGGAAAAATGTTTAATTTTTAAATTGCTTTTGTAATTCTTAATTTCATACATTTCAGTTGTGCTAAAGTGACGCTGAATATTCCAGCCCTGTTCCCTCTGCGTAGAGATAAATGAAAACACGTACTCTGTTTTTCCCTCTGCGCAGGGAATTTGTTGTTATATTCTTTTCCTTTACCAGTTGAGGTTGTGATACTCGACGATTGTCTATGATTCCTAAGCGGATATTTTATTTGTGAATTGGGGAATAATTCAATTAAATAGAGTGAAAATGTTAGTATTCACAGTCTACTGCTTCATTCAAAAAACCTTTACAATACACAAATATTTTTTAAGTAGTTTGTTTAGAGCTGAAAAATGCTTAAATTTTGTTCATTCGGTAATCACTATTGCCATGTACTGTTGCGCTTCACACAGAAAAGCTAATATAAAGAATAATTTCTAAATTTTGTGTCTAGTTTTATTACTCCCAACTCCCTTGCGCAACGTTCGTTATAATATTCCTGTACTTTAATTACTTTCCCGCATATAAAGTAAAGAGACATCTATACAAACCATATGAAATAAGAAGTACAGGAGTCGCATTGTATAGGGAAAATTTTATTGTTCGTACCAAACCCTTAATCAGTAACCTTCATGATCATTCTATTTAAATATGCTACTGAAAAGTACGATGAAGATATTATTTTCAAAATAGTGGTAGGAACAATAAAATTCTCTCTATAGAATGCGACCCTTGCAAGTATCTTCATACGCCTGCAATATTTCAGCTAGAATTTGTAATCTACAGAACCGTAAAAATGCGTCATTCGTATCTACCGGATCCTGATCAATGATGCAAATCGCACCAATTCACATTTGAACTTTTCACTTTTGGTTTAGGTTATTCATGCACACGGAGTGTCATTTACTGTTGAATCAACGACGCTAAATAACTTTCTAAAGGACTTTTCCCAATTTCTCCAATAGGTTTACCTATATTATCTCTAAGTTTTGCCTTTCACCGCTAGGGGTGTTTTAAGAAGTCTTTTATGTAATGCGTACTCTCTGTCTTATAAGCAGATATCAATTTTATAATGTAAAGAATATCCGTTCACAAATTAAGCTTAACTGCTAAATCAACTGCGTAACTTATACATTTTTCACTTTACATAGAAAAAATGAAAGATAACTGTATTGATTATTATTATACTAGAAGAAAAAAAAATCAAAATTTTGGTTAAATTATTTCCAAGAATTTTAAGATGATTCATAAAGCGTCAAGAAAAGATTATAGTATAACCTTCGTAATGCATTTTCAAAGCGAAAATTCTAGAAAAATGTCCACTTTTTGATTCTTTTTAATTAAAACTTATTTTAAGAAAGTATAGTTAAAAATAAGATTAAAAATACAAATTATATGCAGGGTGCAATATGTTATCTGTCGCCGGCCTTTAATTTCTCAACCGTTGGTCGTAGACATATAGTTACAATTAAAAAAACGTTTCAAATGAATATAATAATAATGTAATCCATGTTGTGGCATTATTTAAAGTAAAAAATCAATTTTATAAAAATTACGAATTCTAATTTTTTATACGGTCCCCCAGTCCCTATAGTTATATTCAGTAAAAGTTTGCACATATCATAACAGATATAGCACAAAAAGTTTGACATCTGTACTACAAAAATTGACACAGTTATTAAATTTCAAAATTTGACATTTTTGCACATGATTTCGTCTTTTATTGAGGGATCAGTTAAAAGATGAATTAAAGTAATTCTATATCAAAATCAGGGTACAATGTCCTTTTTACGGCGAAACCACCTTTAGCCAGTATCGCCAAATCGGTGAATCCCCTAAAAGGGTTATTTCATCTAAAAATTTAAGCTAACTTTTATGAGTCGAACAACATTCAAACGTCAAAGTAGGTTGAATCGACAACCGGAAAGTAAAACATACTCAATAAGGACTAGATAAATGGCAGCGGAATGGAAATGACAAGCCGAGCTATAACGAGCATGAAAATTGGGATTATGTAAATTACAATAGTACCGCAGCACCACACGTTCGGGATAAAATACGAGCCATCTAGCAGTGGACATGCTAGTCAGTGCTGAGATCGTAAGGGCATGCATGCAATATACAGAAATGATATTTATTTGTGGTGAATGCTAAAGGAATGCCAGACAGGCAGCGAGCGTTTATTCAGAACGTTTCCTTAAGGATCTCCATTCAGCGCATAAAAGTATAACTGATGCATTGCACCATCTTAGAGAGACCGACTGTGTTTCACCACGGCTCAGAACAAGTAGACGGTCAAGGTGTAATGTTCAAGTGACGACGGAGGAGGTACTGGCATTCGCCTCTTTAATTCCACAACTGAGCACGGCGTAAATAAGCGAGGCATGTTGTCAGCATGTCTGGCATTTGTTACATGCAAATGATGCGCATCCATATCATCCTACACTGGTGCAGACATTGATGCTGTGTGACCACGTACGACAATTTGATTATTGTAATTTCATGCTCAAAACCTTAGAAAAAAATCTGTCGTTCCGTTGGGACATTCTGTGGAGAAATGAGTCAATTTTTACACGGGGTGGTATTGTGAACGTGCACAATGTGTAATACTGGTCTCTAGAAAACCTCCACATCGCCCACACAGTACGACACATGTGGTACGGTATATGGAGAACCCAGATTGTTGGGCCCATCTTCTATGATGGGACCTTAACGGGCGATCATTAGCTGCATCTGTTACAAGAACGGTACGTGACTGCTATGAAGAGATGCCTCTCCGACATGCATGCCGGGTGTAGTTTTAACATGATGGGGCCCTCTCCGCATAATACATCAAAAGTCCGGGCGTATCTGGCCATCGAATTCGGTCAACAGATCCTTGGACATGGTGATACGGTAGAGTGGCCACTGCGTTCTCCGGACTTGACTCTCATGGACTTCTACCTCTGGGGTTACATCAAGGCATAGGTTTATGAGACTGAGATCACCTCTCTGGTTCATCTGAAGCAGCGCATCATCCTTGATTGTTGCACAGTTTGCACACATGTTATGCTCTAACGTGTCCAGGACTCAGTACTGTCACGCATTCAATTGTGCATTGCCGCCAGAACACTTTGAGAAATATTTCTAGTAAATTCCGGAGTTTGATGTATTCATTTTTTATAGGGGACCGTTTTCTGATATTATAATAAATTGATATTTATTTTTCTGTTTAATTTCAATATTTCATTCTTCGCTTTGTATACGACCCCTAAAAGTCAGCTAAACTTTTTAGATGAAATAATCCTATTTGATGATACCCCTATTTGGCGATACCGACTAAAGGTGGTTTCGTAGTATAAAGGACATTGTACCCTGATTTTGATATCGAATTATTTTAATTCATCTTTTAACTGATCCCTCAATAAAAGACAAAATCATGTGCAAAAAATCTCAAACTTTGAAATTTAATAACTGTGTCAATTTTTGAAGTACATCTGTCAAACTTTTTGTGTTATATGTGTTACGATATGTGTAAACTTTTACTAAATATAACTATAGGGACTGGGGGACCGTATAAAAAGTTAGATTTCATAATTCTTATAAAATTGATTTTTTACTTTAAATAATGCCACAACATGAATATTTACCTCATTTGAAACGTTTTTGTAATTGGAACTATATGTCTACGATCAATGGTTGAGAAATTAAAGGTCAGCGATAGATAATATATTGCACCCTGTATAAAAATAACATGAAATTTAAAAGACTTTCTTTTACTGTACGAAATGAAATTAATTCACAAGCTAAATTTTTCCGAGAGTGTTAATTATTTTAACATGTTCCTATCAGAAAATATAAAAGAGATTCTAAAATTAAAATATGACGAATTTTTACAACAGTACTAAATGTAAATTTGTGATTAGGGATTAAGTTGTAGTACAATAAGGGATTAAATTGTAGGGTTTAGAATAATTAAAAATATATGCGTTTTTGTTTGATTTTATTCCGTGATTTAGTATTTTGAAGCTTAATTTCTGAATAATTAATGTATGTTCTTATGTGTCGTATTTATAATTATTTGTCAGACTTACTATTGTCACAATAGAATATCCATAATAATTTCACATTTTTATATGTGTAGAATTAATGACGAAAATAAAATTAAGAGATAAAACTTAATATTTATAAATCTTGGAAACAAACTGTTATTCTAAAGTAATCAATGTTGATGGTTTTCAAATTAGGCATTTTTTCTCTGTATAAAGCATATAAATTATAATCCATATGGTAAATATATGTTTATGCAAGGAGTGTAGGTATTTTTACCACAAATGTTATGGTGAGGCAGAACTAATGTAGGAAAGCACTAATCATCACACAATGCATGTTTGTAATAATTTTATCAATTTTTAGTAATTTTGAGTCCCCGCCCCTTATGATATTATACGTTATCATTTCTCGAAACCCACTCACCTCCCTAATAATATCGTTATCAAAGTCTAAAAGTAATTTTGCTTTTTGCAATTTTTTCTTTTGTTTACAGATATAGTTATACATTTATTATTCGCATACTTTATTGATTGAAATGAGGAGAAGTCAATAAAATATCACTATTATATATGAAATAATTTTATATCAAATAACACATAAAAGAAATAGTTACTATTTAAAAGTATTTAATAAAAGCTTTTTGTTACATAATGCATTCAACAGTAATAATGTCTTTCTGCGATCATGGGGGTGGGCAAGCAAAACTTATCAACAAAACAAGTGGACAATATTCTTTCTGTTCCGTTTACTAGTAATAACAACAAGTATCATTTCAAACATATTTCGTATCTGGTTTCTCGACCAACGCACTATTTATGCATACACATATGGCAGAATAATAGGAATACCAAATTTTGGGTATTCCATATTTTGGATTTAAATAATTTTACAATCATTAAATCATTTTAATAATTTAAATTTTTCAGAAAAAAAGATAACAGAATATAAAAGATATAAAGAACAAGTTGCAAATAAGAAGCGAAATTTGATAAAAAATTGTATGATATCAAAAGATAAATCATCCTCTCCCTGGAGGTATCTTACAATATCGTGTGCCAGACCGCCCCCTCCCCCTAAAGTGATAACGTTATATATGTACAACTCCTAAGTGCAATAGGACACTTTTTCATTGTGGTAAATGATGTGTTTTTATCTTAAATTCTAGTAATTCTGTAATTTATGTCATTTGTTTTTGCAAAGAAAAATTTAAAAGGAAAAAGAAAAGAAAAGACTAATGATTAAATTTAGTGATTAAACTTTATTTAGAACTGACTAAATTAACAATTACTTACTCAAAGTCGTGGGTATAATATCGCCATTCCCTTGGAGAATCTTACACCTAAATAAATAAATATTTCTCTAACTTTCTTTTCAAAAGACTTTTTTGGAGGTTTGGTGTATATTAAGGGCAATTGTTTTTAAAGCACTATTATCCAAAAGGTTGAAGGCTAATTTTATGCCTCCCCTCAAAAGAGTGGCAGTCAGTTAGATCTCAAATTCCGCTAGCCAATATTAAACAAGTGAGCATGTGATGCATTCACATATTTAAAATTTCTCTTCATAAAATTACTATGTTTTACTTCGTTTTGCTATAGGGGAGACTAGGGACGGTTGACCCACTTTTTGCAAAATGATTTTTTATTTTTAAAATATTGAACCTAGAATAAAGTTTAATGTATCATTTTATTCGTTATACAATCAGTTATCAAAATAAAATTGCTGTATAAGTGTAATATATAAGAAATTAGAAAAATCATTGATTTTAATCAAGAGAAAATAATGGGTCAAGGCTCCCCACATATGGGAGGGTTGAACCACTATATGGGAGGCTTGACCCACTTTGTTTTATATTGAAGGGGAATAAAATTAGTTTAAAAAAGGCAAAATAACTTTATGCTACATGCTTTAATTATTATAAAAAATTTATTTTTCTAAATATGATGCTTAAACAAACCTGTTTAGATGCAATTGTAAGTCAGAGAAGAAAAATTTTGTTTTAAACATGATTTTGCCTGAGCAGGTATAATTGTACTGCAGGAAAAAATTAAATTTTGACATTTAAGACAGTATTCCGTTAGAAACAGGTTCCGTTTTCATAGGGTTTTCTGTATTATTATGACCGCATTTAGGAGCCACTGCCATCCTTTTTTTTTTGTCTCCTTGTCCTACTTTTTGTGACACTCGATCTGACAATTCTAGTTTTCACAAAGTTTGGCTTCATCTCACTGTATTATTCCTGGTGAGATTTGTCTACAGACATTCCTAAAGTTTTTCGATCGATGCTATGTTCTTTTGCAGCCGCATGAGCACTTAACTTATCATTAACATCTTTTAACGCTTTTAGTGGCAAAGTACTTTCAGTAATAAAATGTTGAAATAAATGACTGGCCCCGGAATTTACGAACAAAGTGACTTGGAAATAAGAAAAAAGGCTATATTTCACATACATATTAAATGGGAAAGATTTTACAAAACTTCTGGTGCCATTGTGGTGTTTGGAATTAAAATTAAGTGGTTTCATAAACGTACCACTGCCGCTGAAAGAGTTAAAATTGCTGCTTTCATACTTTCTAAATTCCACTGCTTCTATTTACCTGTTGTAAGTAATATTTAAATGGAAAAAAGTTCCTATTAACTTTCCAATTTATATTTCATTAAATTTTTTCTTGAAGTGGATACTATAGAAATTTTTCACATCTTTCTTTAAACAGTTTTTAACATTTTCTATTCCATCACCCCATTTTACTGTAGCTTTATAGAATAAATGTGGATTTTTTTAATATAACCATTAACATTTTATTTTGCACAGTGTATAATAAAAAGATTTCCAAAACCACTTAATTAAGGAAGACTTGAGCATCTGGTCAACCCTCCCTCACATTGACTGTGTCAAGCCTCCCCACATATCCCTTTTCTAAAGAATGGCAGATTGTTATGTTAAGCCTAACTTACTCTACAATCTTTATGCCTGGAATGAAAGCTTGATATTTATACAATACTTAAAAGCTACTTACTTAAATTTCTATGATATATTTTATCTGAAAAAACTTACAAAATATTTCTAAAAAACACAACTTTTAGGGTAAAAACCCTTAACAATTGATTTTTTTCACACATATTTCGATTATCTGTATGAAACTAAGACTGTTGTTTGAGCATTCTAGTAGCTTTGCTTGACCCCTATTGATAAAACTCAGAAATTCTTTTAAATATGAAAACTGATGGGTGGGTCAAGCCTCCCGTATGGTCAACCCTCCCTAGTCTCCCCTATACCTTTCTTAAATAATCTATCTTTCTGTTTTAGTTGACAAAATAATTCTAAAATATAATACTTAATTTTATTCGAGTTGTTAAAATACGTTTTTCTAGGCTCTTAACTCAAAATATATAAAATTAAGCAAGTATTTTAGAAAAGATTTGTCAAACAAAGAAATAAGAGACATCTAGTTGAAGATTAGTTGACAAAATAATTCTAAAATGTATACTTAATTTTATTTGAGCTGTTAATATAGAGACATCTAGTTGTAGGGAAAGAACACTTAAAATTATTGTTTTCTAATAAGAAATTTTAACCTTTAACTGATGTCACAGATATTGTCACATAACTAGTGTGGAGCGGTCTGTGAGACCGCTACATCGGAAGATAAATAAATGACGCGATTAAGTCATAGGATGGTGCTTTCGTACTAAACTTTTTGTACAGGACTGCTATATTTAAAAATCACCTATTCAAAAGTCTCTGGTGATAGTACTAAAGTTCCAAACGGAACAAAATTTCGGTAGTGTTTGTAGTTAAACTGAAAATTGAAAGTTAAATAATAATTGCAACCATAAAAATTGAAAAAAGTCGCGGTTTGAGAGACCGGTAACATCAGTTAAAGGTTAAAAATACGCTGCATTACTTGTGCATAGGTTTAACATTGGAAAGGGAAATTGGAGATTTGTCTGAAACCTTAAGAACTGTTCGTCGTGGAATAAAGATATCTTGCTTTGAAATTTTTAGATTTCTTCTTGTAAACATCATTCATATGACTGCCAAAAATTGAAAGAACAAAAAATAAAAAATCATTAATCATTTACTCTGTATTATGTACAGGGGCGTAGCTACAGATTTTTTTTCGGGGGGGAGAATTCGAAAATTTCCCAACTTGAAACAAATTCTTCCAACTTTCAACTAAAGTGTGTATAATACGTATACCACAATGTGTATAATAATGATAATGAAACTTATGCATAAAAAATTCCTTTCCAAAGAAAAATTTTGAAACTGGAAACATAAGAATTCTAATTATTGGTTTGTTTAATAAAAAACAAACATGCAGGTCCTGAACACGATTTGACTGTTTTTAGAAAATGTCTGTCTGTGTGTATGTGACACAAATTTTGTGGTTGCTCTATCTCAAGAACTAATGCGAGGAATTTAATAAAACTTTAGATTCAGTTACATCTTGATAAGAATTAATGCTGATTAGTTTTTGGTGTAAATCTCCCGAAAGGTGGCGCTGCTAAGCTGCATTTTTCACGATTTACATGATTTTAGCGATAGTTATCTCTCAAAAATTTTTGCACGGAATTTGATCAAACTTCATATTCTGTTAAACCTTGACATAATTTGGTGCTTATTAGGATTTTGTGTATATTATAATAACAGGTGGCACTGCTGTGCAGCATTTTTCACGATTTTCGCGTTAGCTATATCTGAAAAACTAATGCACGGAATTTAGTCAAACTTCATATTCGGTTGCACTTCCTTATTGGGCTTCGGTGTTTACTGGGTATCACTTTTGTGTTCTTTGTGTTCGAAATTTTGGTTGCATCTAACTGGGTGTGTGCCGAAATTCAATGATTTGTTTGAAAAATGCAAGGCTTCTATCTCCTTTTTAACTGAACACAATTAAAGGAATCTATACCTTTAGAATTCATTATAATGTGCATAGAATTATTATTTAATTTTAGCATTGTGGTTGCAAATTTTGAGGTATTAACATATATGCAGGGCTCCCAAATGGTCCGCCAACTGAATGCCAATATTATTTTAGAAAAAATTTCTTTTTAGATTTTTCTTTCAAACCGCCCCGGAAACACCTTTGAAAGTTGATTCTAGTGCAAACCTACCATAAAATTTTCTGTTAAAATTTATTGGTATTCAGTTGGCGGACCATTTGGGAGCCCTGTATAAGGGATAGAATAAAGTTTTGGGATTGGCACATCCGAATTGTTTTCATTTAAAATTAATTCTTCTTGTCTTCAAAGAAGCCAACCTGATAATAACATCGTCCAGTTTAATAAAATTCACTATTTGACTTTCACATTTTAAAAGCATTAGACTGTCAAGCCTGTCATCCCTCATTGTAGTTTGTAATATATATTTTTTTAATTTTTATTTGACTACCGCCCCGGAAATACCTTTGAAAGTTAATTCTAGTGCAAACCTACCATAAAATTTTCTGTTAAAATTTATTGGTATTCAGTTGGCGGACTATTTGGGAGCCCTGTATAAGGGATAGAATAAAGTTTTGGGATTGGCACATCCGAATTGTTTTCATTTAACATTAATTCTTCTTGTCTTCAAAGAAGCCAACCTGATGATAACATCATCCAGTTTAATAAAATCCACTATTTGACTTTCACATTTTAAAAGCATTAGACTGTCAAGCCTGTCATCCCTCATTGTAGCTTGTAATATATATATTTTTTAATTTTTATTTGGCTAAAGATTCTTTCATTAGATACAACGCCATAAAGATAAGCTTCTGTGAATGTTAAGATATGAGTATATAGTTTGACGGCATGACCCAAATAGTCTTTGAATTTCATGGCATGAGTAAAAGGTTTGTTTAAAGCTGCTATCAGATTCACCAACTTTTCGAGCAATTTTTGAGCCAACTCTTGATTTCCTCCAACTTTTCGTGAAATATTGTCTCAACACCCAGTGTGATAGCAAACAGCAATATCCCCAACTTTTTATCCACAGCTCTAAAAAAGTATGCGCTAGCCGTGCCTTTTCCCCCCAACTTTCAACATTTCAGCCAATCAGAGATAAGCGATTGATACGAATAGGCGATAAATATTAACGGCTGGTACTAGTAGTAGTGGTTTTCATCCAACTTTAGCAACGACAACCTTTTTCTCCCTTTGAACGAGAAAAAGTTGAGTTTAAAATCGGCTGAAAAGTTGGTGAATCGGATAGCAGCTAGTCCGTTAGGATTTGGTTTATTTCTATTTGACTCTGCAAGTCATGTACATCTATTTCTCATATACAGGTGGAAACATTATTAACTTTTCTAAGTTAGTGACACTCAAATTTGCCTTGAACAATTGAAATTTAAATATGAAATGTATTGGTGCAATATTCTCCTGATATAGGGAACATTGTCATTTAAGATCATTACTAAATTACCGAAATTTTCTTGTATTTCTTATAATTATTTCCTGTAAAACTTATGTGTATCAATGTTCATTGCTGTGCTATTATTTTTATCTAATCTCTTTGGTGAAACCGTTTTCCTACCGTGCTTTCGTAAGTCAGCTTCTTCAGTCATATCCTAATATTCATAATTGTTTGTGAACTTGTCTATAAAGAAATCTTTATTTCTTCAAAATTTTATTCAAGTGCAACGTGTCAGCATTACCGTGCATGTCGATTTTTTCTTCAGATGATGGACAGCCTTCATAGTCATATTTCTTTCCAAATTCAAATCGTTCTTTTTTTACCTTTATCATCTTCGAATGAATTTTTAGATGCTCCAAAATCTTCCACGAAAACTCTTTTCCTATTATGAAGGGTTCTTTCGATCTGATATTTATAGTCATTTTTTAGAACAGCTTTAAACACACAACACTGGACTTTTGTTTTAAAATTTCACAAACACCCATAAATATAAACAAACAGGACTAATATATATTTCGCACACACACAAATAAAAGTAAAATGTGACAAATTTATCAGAACCAACGACTTCTTATATTCACATTTGCTCATATAACGCCCTTTTCTTGACTGCGAAGGGTTAACTAATTTTTGTGGCAAAAAATCATGAGAATGAGTAAAATATTGTCAAAAAATCGGGAAATTAGTTAAAAAATTATTGCAATTTGTGAAAACTCATCAAATCTTCTTGCCCAGCTGTGTATCAAGTAGGTGACTACATTCCTTTCTGTTGTGCTACAAGTGATATCCAATTTTCAAAAGAAGATGCAATTCCTTTGGATTAAAATAGCTGGATTCTGTTTTAGGAGAAGAAGGTGGGGTAGGTTGAAATATTTGAGAAAGGAACAAAGTTTTGAAGGAAATAAAGGAACTGGATAGTCAGCTATTGATGGACAGGAGTATAGAAATTTAGGTCTGGTAGATGTATAATATTTTTGTATAACTGAAAAACACAATGATAAATTGAGTGCGGCTGATTTCTTTTTGTATTTCTTTTGATAACTTGTTTACTGTTACAGTACTCAGAAACATAATCACCAAAACAATAAAAATTTCGCAATTTTTTTACTATTACTTTTAAAAAAGAAATTGTCACAAAAATCTAGAATTTCCCAACTCTAAGCTCAAATTTCCCAACTTCATATATATTGGGGGGGGAGGCTCCCCCCATACCCCCCCCCATGGCGACGCCCCTGATTATGTAGTAGTAAACAGACTTCACTTTACGATCAGAACGCGCCCTCTAGCGTTTCATTGTTTGATTTATGGCCATGCATTGTACAAGGATTTCCGTTTATCTTAGGATATTCTATCGTCCTAAACATTTTTACCGATAATCTTGAATATCTAAATAAATTAAATTTTAAATTTAATTAAAATTCTACAAGAGTACTGTACAAGGTATTTCAGGAATGATCGTTCAAATTTGGTGGGGAGGCAGAAAATAGCAAAATAAGACAATTTCCCATAGGATAAAGTATGGGCACAAAAAGAACGCAGGGGGGGGGGGGGGAGTTGAAGAGGGCTATGTGTATCCACAATTCCTGCTCACGCGCAAAGCTTTCCGAAAGTCCAGCTGGTCGTTATTCAACAAGGTGACTTTTCAGAAATAAAGTGAGTCCTTATATGTTAAATGAATATGTAGATATGCATCTACTTTACGGTGCGAAAGGAGAAAGTTGTCGATTGGTTGACAGGTACTGGTAACCAATCTAGCTTTGCATAGAGCTTGTTCAGCGACGGAAATCAGACCACCCGGGCCTCATGGAGTAGGTCTTAAAAAAGTAAGGAATTTCGAAATAATTTAATTATTTTGTAATTTTATGGTTCGAAACAGGTGAAACCAATGATTAAATCTTCTTATCTTTCCAAACAATGTCTCTCGTAATAGGAATACATGTCTATATGCACTCAGACAAAATCCAAAGCATTCATGAAAAGTATCACGTGATCTGATATAAATCCGATCAGCAGCAAATTTTAAGCCCGGTCTTCGCTCACTTGGCCGACAAAAAATCTGTGGTCGTTATGATCACGTGCTTGGCCTTTTTTTGTTTATGTTTTCACTCGTTTTGGTGGGTTGGCTGATTCGCTTGAACAGCTCGACAAAAAAAAAAAAAAAAAAAAAAAAAAAAAAAAAAAAAAAAAAACACTACATTATAAAAAAAAAACAGTGGTGGGATTCAAACTCAAGTTTCAAGAAAAATAATGTGCCACACATAGATTTAAAAAATAATTTCCAACGTTTTAAAATAATGAATAAAAAAGTTTTTTATTTTTAAATACAGTGAAAAAAAAAAATGTGCTTTAATATGCAATTTACTACCAAAAGGACATAATTTATTCAGCAAATATTCAACAATTACAAAGTACTCATCAAAATTTTTATCAGAAAATGCGTCAAAATGAAAGTTTCAATTGTAAAAATGTACTATTTTTCAAGCGAAGGAAAAGACTAGGCTGTCACCAAGCTCTGCCAGGCTGCCATAGACTGGACAAAAACTTTGGAACTGAACATTCGTTCTGCGCATATATTCTCTTTTTAAAACACTCTGCGGAACACTGCCTTATTTTTATCTATAATCTCGTATTATCTTTACTCCGAGGTAACACAAAGCTGCTGAGTATTTAGCTCCCAAGTTCACCGTAACTATACGTTTAAAATATATACCACTCCATATGCATCTGTCTCCTTCGTGCCCGGGCGAAGTGGTCGTCGTTGCTGAACAAGCTCATAGTCGTTGGTGAACATGTGCAAACATTTTATCCTGAGGTTTGCGCCAGTTAAAGTAGCGTTCTATATCAAGACCCGATGTATTTGTAAACAAAGCTAGTAATGCCTGTAGAAAGTAAAACATGGACTGCAACTGTTGATAAAAAAATGATACTTTACTCTATCTGCAAACCAGAACCATCGTTCGATTCGAGTTTTTATTACATACGGCTCAGAAACAAAAAATCTAAATGAATGTCTAACCCGCACGATCGTGCGGGTTGGGTTTTAAAGGGATAGATATTTGCGCAACTCCCCGACAGCTGTTCTCCGCTGCACCGTACGTGTAATAATTGAAGAGCTGAGTGGATGAACATGTTATACTACATTTTCTAATTTATTTTTTATCTTTTGGATGAAAGCGTTATGAGGTATCCTATCACATGGTGAAGCTAAAATACTAAGATTCTATTTGATCTTGAAGATTTAAGAGATTATTCATAAATATTTAATATTTTAATATTTAATAATGTCAATAATATTAATAATTTTTAATATTTGAAAATTAATTAGGAATAAGTTTTTCTGAGAGAGTTTAGTACCATACCTGTTAATATTTTAAACACATGGTATCAAACAGAAAATAAATCAGTAAAATTTACAGCAAAAACTTTCACCTCAAATTTCTTCAAATGTAATTTTTGTTACTTAACATGTTCTTCCACTTAGCTCTTCAATTCATGTTACTTCTAAAATGTCACCTTGTCGAATGACGAAAGTCTAGATTTATCAGAGATCTCTGCGTATGATAAGAAGTTGTGGATACACAGCCCCTTTCTACAACGTCATTCGTTCGTTTTGCGCTCATACTTTCCGATATGAGAATGTCTTCTTTTGCTATTTTCTTCTTCCCCACCTAATTTTAACGATCATTCCTGATACACATGCTGCAGATTCCGTATCAATTGACGGCAAGGTTATTAAAAATATTGATTGCTTACCATGCCCTACATCTAATGTTTGATTAAATTTATTTAGACAAAATTCATATTATGATTTTTATCAACCTTAGTCTTAAAAGATATCAGAGGATTTCCATTGTACATTTAGTCTACAGTAAATTTCTTAATAAAACCTTTATAATAACGATAATATTGAAAGTCTGTTAAAAATTTCATTAAAGATACCTATAACCATTATATCAGCATAACCAATCATATAATCATTGTCATTTTAAACTCAAGTGTAAATTATCATAACTACTTATGCCATATTAATGGCTTCTTACATTCCGACATATCTGGAAATCTATTTCGAAAATGATATCAATCCCATTTTCATTAGAATAAAGTTAATTAAATATATAAATCTTGAATATATGAAAATTTAAATTTTGCCCCCGTAAAGCAATATTCCTCCTAGATTGATTCTGATTTTTACGAATAAGTGAAATATATTACGTAACACTTCTGAGTCATAATTAATTTTCTAAACTGCATTCGTGATTTTCGTCCTGAATAGTTGTTTTTTTTCCCTTTCACAATTGAAAAAATAATAATTAAAATATGACTCGCATAGATCGTGAGTTTATGAAGATATGGTTACGAAATGTTCAGGTTTAAATTTGTAAAAGCAGATTTGTTCCTTCTTAAAGAATATGTTTTTAAATGGAAAATATTTCTAGATTATGCAGAAATATTTCAGAGCTCAGTTTGAGGCATGTATTACTACCAATGACTGAATGGAGGATATTCCAAATATAGGTTCGAGGCTGAAAAATGTCACGTGATACCGGTAATTTACCCAAGGAACTTCTAACTGGTAAGAAGGGAAGATGCTACTGCTTTGCCTGATGAACTGTTTCATTGGCTAGCGGGGATTTACATTACACGTCTACGGAGCCTTCCCTTCTTTACGCTAGACGTTTTTACCTTGATCACGTGATCAAAACGCAGATGGAATATCCTCCATTGGAAGCAATGGGAAGTGGCTGAAAACGTCGCTTCTAGTTTCAGAAAGACGGCTGCAGATGTCAGCTAAGGCCTCTAATTAGTGCTTTTAAAACTAGTCACTGTTTGGGATCCAAGTTTCACCAAAAAAAGCACTTATCATAGTTTATACGAAAAAATTCAAAAAATTATAATGCAGCATAATAGAGAAAACAAAGGATCAAAGAAACTTAAAATTCAATCTCTGAACATAAGAGTTCCATTGTGTAATCCATTACTCACAAATTTTTTAACCGACTTCAAAACGAAGGAGGTTATCAATTCGAACTGTATGTATGTTTTGGTACTGTTCACGCATAACTTCCGAAAATATAAACTGACTTTGATTATTCTTTTTTTTTTTTTTTTTTTTTTTTTGAAAGTGTAAGTCACCCGTGTGGTCCCATTCTAATTTCATCAAAATCTGATGACTTTTTTGCGAACTTTTCGCTGCTTGCAAAAATGCAGGCTTCTGATTGGTCGATCTCGTTTCGTTAACCCGTTATTAGTCGCGCGTTGGTCTTTTCCCCGCCAAAATTCGTATATCTTCCTAAAACCCATCTCCCCTTAAAGTTACAATGGTGGGATGCCGCATAACTGACCTTCACTGTTCGACCTTCTGTTTACAGAAATTACAAGTCATTCCTGCGTTTTGTCAGGATTTTATAGCTTTTTAAAGTTAAATTCGGTCTGAATGACCGGCGTGCGATCACCAGCGTTAGTTGTTTTTTTTTCTTCCTACCCATTCTTCATTCCCATCCCCCCGAATTTCCTGGAAGGCGGAAGAAGGGTTCGCGGAGTCTCTTCCGTTTGCTCTCTCTCTCTTTTTCTCTTTCTGATATTTTTCTCATAGACTATTTGATTATTTTAACAATGTCTCGTAAACAGTTTTTAACTATTCAAGAAGCTCTAAAACTTTTTGATAATTTAGAAGACGATTACATTAATGATGAAGGAAGTTCACCAGAGGAAGATAATTATTTAATTCTAAACGAAGATGAGGAAACTGATAATGAAGAATCAGAAAATTTCCTATCTTCATGTTTTTAATATTTTGCTATGTATTGTAAGAAAAAAGTTTTAAGTGAATTATTCAGAGCATGAATTGATATGCACAAATGTATATTTATTTTAATTAAATGAAGCGGTACAATCAAAATGAACCTTTTGTCAGTTCGGTTCTTTAAAATTATTTATCCGTAAGTGGGATTAAAATCCACAGTGAAAATTTATACAAATAAAATATTTAATTTTAATAAATTATTATTTATTATTTACTTCATATATACGAAGCTCGTACCCAGAAGGGTGAAAAAAGAACGCTGCCCTACCCTGGGATAACTCCGTATATTTTCATTTGTTTCATTTATTTTCATGCATATATTTTCATTTGGTTCATATATTTTCATTTGAGATAAAGTATTGAATTATGAAATCTCTAAAGTTGCACACACAAAAACGACTCAACGAAAAAAAAAAAAAAAGTAGCTACTGCTCTTACATTAATAATTTTAAATTAGTAGTTATTTTATCTCCGTTTTTTATGATATGTATAGATAGATATGGTAAGAAAAATATATTAGAAATGTATTTTTTTCAATTTCAATTAGCTCCTAGTGCCGGACCACTGTTAAAACCAACCTGACTTCGCTGCTGTCCTTTCAAAAAATATGAATTACGATTTCAAATTTATAACTGAAATATGGTTTTAATTTGTTATCCATTGTATCTTTACAAATTCAGTCAGTTTATATAACAATTTTTATCATTTTTTACAAATTTTGCAAAAAAAAAAAACGTGGAAATTTATAGAAATAAAATATTGGATTTTATTAAATTATTACTTATTATTTACTTCATGTATACGAAGTTCATACCCAGAAGGATGAAAAAAGAGCGCTGCTTCACCCTGAAATATGTCCGTATATTTTCATGCATATATTATCATTTGGTTCATATATTTTCACTTGAGAAAAAGTATTGAATTATCAAATCTCTAAAGTTGCACACACAAAAACGACTCAACGGAAAGAAAAAAAAATTAATGGAATAAAAAGTAGCTACTGTTGTTATATTAATAATTTCAAATTAGTAGTTATTTTATCTCATTTTTTTAATATTTGTATAGATATGGTAAGAAAAATATATTAGAAATGCAATTTTTCAACTTTAATTAGCTCCTAGTGCCGGACCACCGTTAAAACCAACCTGACTGCGCTGCTGTCCTTTCGAAAAATATGTATCACGATTTCAAATTTATAACTGAAAATTTGTTTTAATTTGTTATTCATTGAATCTTTACAAATTTTGCCAGTTTTTATAATAGTTTTTATCATTTTTACAAATTTTGAGGGAAAAAAAAAAAGTTATTAAACATTTATTTAAATGTTAACCAAATATATACTTAACGTAAATTCATGCTAATTGCTATAACGTTTATCTTATCGCATTTAAGCGATATTTCCCCCCTTATTTTCGCCGTTTTCGATCTTCCAGTAACACTGGCAATTTCCTCTGTTTTTTCGGCCAAACGGGAACGGCGGCAAATAGACCGAGCGCGACTACTAGCGTTCTAAAAAAAGACGCGACTACTCTCGGGTTAAGAGAGAAAAAACCTATCTGGATCTCGGATCAAGTTCTATCATCCACCAAACCGGAAAGGCCCACATAGGTACTAACCGATATCGGAAGTAGGTGTTGAAAAGTTAAAAATCAACAAGTTTCCTCATGTATCAGAGAACAAGTGTCTGAGTATGAGTGTGCCTGTTGTATTGAAGTCACAAAGTGGCTTCATATGTCAATACACAGTAGAGTGCATTGCTATATGTAGCGACACTGTCTTTAGATTCAGATTCGGTTATCGAATTAGATATCAGAATGATTTCAGATTTTCTTCAGGTAGGATTCCTCGATAGAAAAGTGGCGTCATACGGAGATATTTGATTAATTGAGACGAAACTAGACAAATGCGATTTTTAATTTTTGTTTTTTTCCTCATCATGAAGCATTTTTCATTTCATTTTCTCGTCATCAAAATCCGTTTTTTTTTTTTTTTTTTTTTTTTTTTGTCAACACGAAGCATGTTAGTGAGTGTGCCATTACCATCAAGCTTGTTAAATTTTCTCATTCGTATGACCGAACTCGATCAGGCAACCATCGTCATGTTCTGGAATAGAAAATGTCCCAGGATTGCTATAGTTTGGACAAAAGCATCAGTCAAAGCACAATCTGAACATCGAATGTTATGCCACTCTCACATAGAGGCAGTCAGGTTCAGGTTTCCAGATTCGGACTCAACATCTAAACATCACCACTCAATTCCAATGCCATTACTTCTTTTATAGATATTAGATAGCTGCAGTTTATTTACTAAGGCATGGTGCGATTTTTGCTAGCATTTTTCTTTTTAGCTTTTTGTTTGTTTGTTTGTTTGTTTGTTTGTTTTTTGACCGAAGGGGAGTACCTTTGACTACACATAAGAAAGTACTGTGCACTAACATATGGAGTCACTTTTCTGTGCACTGACACATTGAAGAACTTAGCCGCGCTCTGATGTGTAAGGGCACTTTCGTGGTGGATTATCAGCTTTTCAACAACCAATTCCAATGTCCGTAGGTATCACTGTTAAAAATCTGCAACTTTTGCTGCATAGTCACTCCACCGCTTTTATAGAATAGCTCTATTCTGACCAATAAGAATGCTCCATAATATCGTCAAGTAATCGTTTCTATAAAAGCGGTGCAGTGACTATGCACCAAAAGCTACAGATTTTTAAAAGTGTATCGATGTGGACTTTAAGGTTTGCTGGATGTGGTAACTTTCCGAAGTGCATGATCTTTACAAAGTGCGAAATCTTAACTGGACAAGTTCTCGCATCTATCAAACTGGAAGCCCCACATCGATACCATCGGCATCGGAAGTAGCTGTCGAAAAGCTGAAAATGCACCAGTAAAATACCTTCATATATCAGAGCACTAGTGCCTGTGTACGAAGGTGCCTATTGTGTCGGACTAGACACCTAATCACTGCCGCTGATTTCTGCTGTCTAAGGATAAAGAGTATTGTTATGAAAATGGCTTGTCAAGCGAGTATCGCCAAATTCTGAAATAGAAAATGCTTAGTTTTGCAATAGTTTAGAGTTAGACAAACACGTATGTATAAACAGAATCTGAGCATTGTATGTCACCACTCTCATATAGAGACACCTTACATGAGGAAACAACTGATCGAGATTATCAGAAAATAATAATGTAGAATTCCGGACCACATTTTCAAACCTGACAAGTCTACAGCCTTTTAGATGCCAGTATTTTAGTACAGAAGATCTTGCTTTAATTGACAGAGTAATTTTTGCAATTTAAAAAGATATACTCTATAAAAATTACAGGTATCCAAAAAAGCCAGAGGCTTGGCAACTCTGCGCTTTAGGTCGGGATCCAGATAGATTTTTTGCTGTTAGCCAGACGAGATTGATTAATCAGTTGCCTGCATTTTGCCGGTATGAAGAAAAAATCAAAAATGCAGGCTTCTGATTGGTCGATCTCATTTCGCTAACAGCAAAAAATCCATCTGGATTCTGGCTAATATACGTGAAGAGTCAATACAGATTTTAATACATAGTCTGCATTTTGCTTCTTGACAATGGAGTCCTTCAAAAAATAATTCTTAAATGTAAACTGTTGTGAATACAATGTACTTGTTTAAAAAACTATCACAAGTATTAAATGCTAATAAAATCAATATTTCGGATGAAATTACAAAGAATTAGTTAAAAACTATTTGTTTAATAAATAATTTTTGTAAATTGTAATTTCTATGACAAATTAATTATTTATTCAGCAGATATTGAAATCAGGATAATTATGTATTACGATATGATATGAATAACAAAAAAGTAGGAAATAAAATAAACTTTTCAAAAAAAAAATATTAACCGACTTCAAAAAAAGCACTAAAAAGAATTAAATAATTCTTTAAAATTCTCTAATTACGAAACGTTATCCAATAACCACACATCGGATATCATGTAAATTAATCTCTTGTAAAAAAATATTCTCTAGAAAATCTATGTTTGGTGGATATTAAATTCTACATATTAAATTTAGCGTTTTTATGCCGATACATGATATCCGATGTGTGGTTATTTGATAACGTTTCGTCATTAGAAAATTTTAAAGAATTATTTAATTCTTTTTAGTGCTTTTTTAAATCGGTTAAAATATTTTTTTTAAGTTTATTTTATTTAAACAGGTTTTCGCAACAATATTAGTAAGTGTGTGGAAAATCATTTTTCATGTTTGTTTGGTTTATTTTACAGTGGAAATTATATACTTAAAGCGTTTCAAACAATTACCGTCGGCTGACGGTAATGTATTCTAATTCCTTTGTACGACTCCTTTTAAGTTTCAAACATTCTTGTACTAATTATATAGTTTTTCAAAGTTTGCACTAAACAAAATAAAAGTAATCTACTGTGTTGAATTAAAATTCATTCTCACAAACAACATGACTTTTATTGATTAGATAAAACTCTCCTTATAATTTTTTTTTTATAAATTCATTAAGATAAAAAGTTAATTAAAATTTTAATCATTTTGTTATTCATTAAATTTTAGGGAAAATATTTGCTTAGTTTAATTACTTTTAGTTACCTAAGGAAGTTAAGTATAAAGAATAATTTATTTTATTACACTAGATGGAAGATTAAAAAGTGATAATTGGGATATATTTATGTATAATGATTTTTCATTATAGTGACTTATTAAAAGAATAAAAAAAGGTTGAATAATTAAAAATTAAAAAGTTTATGCATTTTCAAACTGCATTTTCATGAAAATGCAGTATAGGTTGAATTTATTATGATGAAATCTGTATAAAAAATGCAATATTGTATTTTAACAACAGTGTTTTTGTTTTCAGACATCAATGAAGCTGTATACTTTGCCTTTTTACATGTTTCTTGTGGATGCGCGTTATACAGTGAGATGAAATAGAAAATTAGTTCTCTTAAACCATGAAACTTTAAACCAAAATCAAAGAGTTTAGCACGCTATGATGTCTTTAGTAGAGAAATAAATACTGAAATCAGGTTAAAACTATCAGAAAAATAATCTCAAATGCATTGATAGAGCAATGTTGTATCCATGAGTTATTAAACAATGTGTGTTGTGTTAAATATTTATTGAAATTTGTAAGCGTTTAATGATAATTATTTTCAATGTTTATGCATAGATAAAATGTGAAATGCTAGTTAAATAAATTAAGGCGCAGATTTTGAAACAAGAACACAAGTTTTTCGATTCCTCATTTTTGCGTCGAAAACAACATATTTGTTAATTTATTCAGAAAGAAAACAAAACGACGCTAATGTAATTTCAAATAATAAAATCGTCAAAATAAGTACTAATTTTTCATTGTTTGTGAGACCGACGTCATTACATACAAACATGGAAAAGACAACCAAATAAAAGATAAAATGTTCTTTTTCCTGCATGCAACACTGAATTGTTGCTAAATTTAATTTCTCGCATAAGGTTATCAACTAAAATGTTTCCGTCGGCTGCTGTTTTATAGTAAACAAGCATAGATAGAAGAAGCGATATCTACAAAACAGGGGATAAAGGGACTGTGACTTTTGAAAGGAGTAAAATTATGAATTTTGTGTGTCTGTGTGTGTGTATTTTGTGGCTTTGCTTCCATTAAAAAAAAGAATAATGAAAAAAAGTCTGATTTACTTTGAAGATTTTAATAATACATCCACAGGAAAGAGCTAGTCGATATGCCGCTAGCTTTTATGCCGTTTTAAAAATTTGTATGAATCCAGATAAGTTTTTAAATTTAAACGAAAGTAGTGAATTTGGTTCCATCAACTTTAGGTATTGTACAAATGAGTCTTTATTGTAATGAATGTGGTAAATATCATAACAATGTAAAATTAAGTTAAAACATTCAGAACACGCATGTCAGTGCTTGGGAATGCAATAAATGCTTTGATAGTCAAGTTCCAGACAGTTGCGACTGTAGCAGATGCTTACGTTGAAAATACCGAAAGATGAACAAATGTTAGTTTTTAAAGATACATTCTGAAAGCAAAAAAGAGCGAAAAATCACGCGTAGATATAAAAGCATAGATTATTTACACATTTTCCAACATATGTAGAATACTGTAACAAAACATCACAGTTTATTAAGTTATTAAGGTGAAAAATTCTGCCTAAGTAAACAATTTGGAAAACACATAACACATTTGAAAACCCAATTTCAGCAGCTACCATCAAAAGTTAGATGAATATCCATTTTTTTTTCTTTTGCGAAGACCTGTATATGATATGTATATTTGTAAGCATAGTAGTATACTTATATTTAGTTCGGTTTGATAATACATAGTACGGTTTAAAATTCCACTTCCGCAATCTCTGTCAATAAACGGAAATTTACTTGAGATCGTTTGTGCATCCCTGTGTATGATCTATGGAATTTATTCACACCAAGTAATGTGCAAAAAATTAGCTACATTTAAAGACGCGTGTCCCAATTGAAAATACGCTTCCAGCAATTATTGTTTATAGACAGTATTCTAACCAAAATATTTTGTGTGCCCTTGTAAATGAAAGATAAATCCTATGCAGGGATGTAGTGGAGGGTATATGGGGGTATACGCCGTATACCCTCTGGATTTTTTTAAGGAACACTGTATACCCTCTGTTTCTCAATAAAACTATAGTACATATGCACTGGGGTATACCCTCTGCCTTGAGCGTAATACCCTCTGCTTAGAACGTATACCCTTTGTTTTTTATACGACTACATCACTGATCCTATGTACATCATATTCTACAGAAAGCGCCTTGTAATGCATTTCAGTTACATATATCAAATTCCAATATGCTTAAAATAGTGTAAAATCTTTAAAATACACAGCAAACGATTTTTCCCCATACACCGTAATATAATGGAATACTTTTGAGTGTCCTTGTAAAAAAACCATTAATGCTACACAAGTCCTTTTCAATACCGAACATGCCATAGTAAACCTCAATAACATATATGAATTCCATGCCAATCCAAGTATATTTACGAGAGTTATAAAAAAGGCAGACAGACAGGTAGGCAGATTATTTGAAATCATAAACGCTTTTCAATTATGTTGAAAAGTATTAAAAAGAAGATAGAACTAGAACCACAAATGACTTACGTACGTCTAGGATAGGGACTGCAAATTTTCAAAATACATTTTCAAGAAAACTGTTCAGTGTAATTTGCCCGTTTATGGTGATCCGATACATAAAATATTAGGGGAAAGTGGATCACCTTGGGACACTTTTTCTTTCTTTTTTAATTTTTTTTATATTGATCAATTGTCAAAATTTTACCTGGTATTCATTCTTTTAACCTTTACCTACATTATAAAATATCTTTTGATCTTACATCCCTTATAGAAAAATTCTAACAAAATATTTATTAACCCTTTTTCTACTGACGGTTTAAGTAGAGGAAAATGTGTAAATATGGGCACCCTCTTTTGTTTTCGACTTAAAGTAACTTTCACTTTAAAAATTTTTAGATTTTTGACCTTCATCAATAACTATAACTAGTTTACTAAATGAAAGGATGCAAAACAATGATTAACATCAATTATTTCGATTCAAAAACGAAGATTTACAAAAAGCTTTGAAAAGAGCACCAGAAAGAATGGGGTGCAAACATAGACCCCTCTCCAAAAAAGGTCACAAAAACTAGTTTACAATATTTTAAAACAGGATAAAATAATACAAAATGGTAGAAAATTTATTTATTACATACAGAAATTATTTTCAGAAATCAAAAACATGTAGCTGACGCTTTCAGCCCGGCACAATCTAAATGTGCCTACATTTGGCACATAACACATTTAACTCGCACTTCTCAGTGTCTTCACAGAACTTTCCATCACAAAAGATGCAAGTTGCATCACTCGAGACTGGTTTACTCGCATCGTACATATCCAAGTTTATATGATCATCACTGTCCACAAGGGGAGGGTCAGTGATGAGTCCGAGGATAAATCGCATCGTCGTTTCATGGGTTGATTTTTTATCTTTTTTCTTTTGATGGCCTTTGATCTACCAATCACTGTCCCCTTACCGGTCTCTTACTATAGGAAAACTCAAGCATGTCTTCTTGAGAGCCCTTTTGTCAAGTGACTTGCTCAACTGATCCTTGCATGGTGATCAGTGATGACGATGAACCTTGCCGCATCCACGAGTAGTGGTTCTCTTCTTCATGTTGTGGTCAGGAGATATGTCGACCGAAGAAACTACATTTAAAGTTCCCGGGGAACATTGCGGTGTTTCAGCAGCCTCACCATTTAGCATAGATAGAGTTTAATGTGCTTGTATACCAAGATAATTCGAAAAAGAGGGTACCCATATTTACACCAAGAAAGTGTGCCCATATTTACACCAACCCCAACTAAGAAGATGTCTACTTTCACATGTAACCTAAGGACGTGCCTGACTAAAGGCGTACTTCTAAAAGTAGCTTAAGATCTTCGCTTTTCCGACATGATTATGAAATTATATTAGACAACTATAAGGACATGAAAAGAAAACGGTTTCAGATACCTGACAAAACTTTGCAGTCCCGAACAAACACCAATTCCCACAATAACTCATGCTGCATTCACACTATTTGAAAAAATGGTTCCAACTGCTATCGATTATCTTACATCAACAAGTGGCATCATGTTCTGTACAATCCTGGCTGCCAGTCTTCAGTACCTCAAATGGCCACTTCGGAAGGGGTGCCCATATTTACACCTGTACCCGTTTTTACACCTTCTCCTCTACCATTACAATAACTTGTTATAAAATTCATTTAATACATCGATTAATTGTAATACAGTTTAGAATGAGTTATAGATATATTACTTTATCTTGTTCTAAAAGCTTGCTTACGCAAAAGAAAAACATTTTAAAAGGATGATTTCTTTTGCCTTTGCATCTTTTCAGCTTTCTTGGCGATAAGGTAGGGGAAGTGGTAAAGTAATTCTACTATTTTAAAGCAACATTTAAATCATTAGATATGAACATTTGCCCTGATACATTAGCTGATACAATTCCATTTAAAATCTTACGGTTAATATGGGATACGGAAGAAGACATTTTCAGATTTGATAATCAGAGTCTTTTAGAATTTATTCATTGTCAGGAAAAATCCAAAGGAACTGTAATTCTAACGGCTGGAGACCAAAAATTGCCAGAACATTTAGAGAAATAACAGGATAATTGACGCTCATAGATTCCATATCTTAGTAAAATAAAAATCCCAAGGTATTATTTTCAGGACATAGAAGGTTTTGATAATGTAGAAGTTCACTGTTTTAGCGATGCAAGTATTAAAGCCTATGGAAGTTTTATTTATCTTAGACACAACAACAATAATAGCATAAAGACAAGTTTTGTTACATCAAAAAGTAGATTAGCTCCCATAAAAAAGTTAACTTTACCACGTTTGGAGTTAATGGGTGCTATGATTGGATCTAGACTTGGAAAACGGGTAATTTCCGTTCTCAAGATAAGTGAAAATAAAGTACACTATTGGACTTACTCGAACATCGTACTTCACTGGATCATGTAGTACTTGGAAGCAATTTGTGAACAATAGAGTATCGGAAATACAAACTTTGACAAATCCGATGAACTGGCGATATTGTCCCGGTAGCTCAAATCCTGCTGACCGACTTACGAGAGGACTCTCACTTCTCGACCTCGAGAACGATTATCTATAGTGGTCAGGGCCTCCATGGTTAATTAAAGATTCAAATTTATGGCCCAAGGAAGACTAGAAGCTAAAGGAAAAGTAATTTCCAAAAACCTTTGTTCATCTGAACAACAGAAACCACTTATAGAGATTGAGCGTTTTAGTTCTTTCTTGAAGGCAATTAGAACAGTGGCAAGTATTAAAAGATTTGTCTTCAATCTAAGAAGTCCAATTAAACGTAAATGTGTATTATCTGCTGAAGAATTATTAATCAAAGAAGTACAAGTGAAAAACTATAAGGAAGAAATTGAGTCATTAGAAGGAGGAAATCCTGTTGCTAAGAAAACCTCACGAATTTATTCCCTATATCCATATTTGGATGAAAATAAAATTTTACGAATAAGAAGCAGACTTAATGAAGGTTCATTTAGTTCAAATGAAACCAATCCAGTCATACTGCTAAAGAATGAAGATCTTCCCGAGTTACTGATTATGCAGGAACACAGAAAATTGTTGCATAGTGGAGTTTCTTTGACACTTGCACAAATCCGAAGAAAATTTTGGATTGCACAAAAAAGACAATTAATTAGGAAAATTGTCAGAAAATGTTTAATTTGTAAAAAATACAATACAAAAGCAGCTGACCAACTAACTGGCCAACTTCCGAAGGAAAGAATATCAGAATCTCCAGCGTTTACCGTTATAGGATTGGATTTTGCAGGCCCGATAATCATAAAAACAGAGAATAAGGAGTCGTCAAAGTAATATATTGTACTGTTCACCTGTGCCACAACAAGAGCAATACATTTGGAAGCAGCCAGGGATATGACTACAAAATCTTTCATTTTGTGTTTTCGTCGATTTATTTCAAGACGCAGAAACTGTAAAATAATTTTTTCGGATAATGCATTGAGTTTTAAGGCTGCTGATAAAGAACTACAACAATTTGAAAAAATCATTAAAGATCAAGAACTTCAGGAATTTATATCGAATAAAGGTATGACATGGAAATTTATCGTCGAGAGTGCCCCATGGTGGGGAGGGTTTTACGAAAGGCTCGTAAAAAGTGTAAAAGAACCCCTAAGGAAAATTTTAGGAAGAGCTCTCATCACATTTGAAGAACTGGCAACAATCTTGATAGAAATAGAAGTCATAATAAATATGAGACAACTAACCTATACAACAAGTGATTTCGGTGAGCCAGAGCCACTTACACCGGCTTATTTCCTTCAACTAGGAAGAGAAAACATTAGTTTTCCTCTACATTTTGCTGAATTAGAAAATAAAATTTCTACCAAAGAAACTTTGTTAAGGAGAAAACGATATCAAAGTAAGTTGTTGAAATGACTGTGGATTAAGTGGAAGGAACAATACTTATTGAATTTAAGTTCAATTCATCAATTTAAAACTCTTGAGAGACACAAAAACTTAAAAATTGGAAATCGTACTGCTAAACCTAAACTGTTGTGGGACTTAGAAATAGTTAAGGAAGTCATTCTTGGCAGAGGTAAACTTATTCGTGCTTGCTTAATAAAAACTGTTAAAGGACTGCTGAGAAAACCAGTACAACTTTTGTATCCTTTTGGGCTAGTTTGTTGAATAATAAATTATTTCAGTATTTGATTTGAATTTTTTTTATACTAATGTATGAATATCAAAATGTGTTTGTTTTATAAATTCATAGTTGGAAATATTTTTTGTGTGTGTGTTTTGCAATTAGTTGTTTATTCATTTAGTAAAAATGTTTCATTTTATGCATAATTGTACCTTATTTCAAATTGATAAGGTTATTGAATTAATAACGGTATTTAATTTGTTTATATTATGTATATATATATATATACTCAGTTAATCTTATTCAGGTGAAATATCTGGCCAGATATGTTCATGTAGCTACATGTTATAAGAGTGTCTTTTTTTTTAATTTATATTGATATGACCTTGTTATTTTATGTTTAATTCTTTATGTTTCAACACCTGTAGATTGAAAATTTCCTATTTTATCATTTTAGTTGTGAATTAAGGTTAGGTTTATTATTAGAATGCGCTTATGTTGATTTATCATTATGTACTCTCATGAGTCCAGAAGGCGGTGGCTCTATTGTTTACGTGGGGTTACTCGCCACCAGGGCTCTCTCTCTGTATCAGTAGGTGTGTTGAAAGAATGTTTTTAAGAACATTTTTTCGCTTTTATTGTAAATTAAATGTATATAGTGTAGTCTTCCAATAAAAAGGAAGAGAAAAAATGGATATCCCGTGGAATTAACTGAATAAGTGGCAATTGATTTAAATTAAGATAGCGTTAGTTAAGAAATCCACTGAACAGTAGAACCGGCCGCAACAGTATATCTGTATGTTACTAGAAAAGTATGAATGAGCATAGCATAAAAATTCAAAGAAATATGAAGCCTAAATAATATCAAATATTGCTTTTTTAATCTTATCCTAATATGTTTATGATGAACTTAATTCGGTACTGGCAATAAAAGTAGTGCATATTTAAACTTCATTTGGCAATTCATAAAACTAAATTCAGCGTAGTAATAATCTCTTCTTTTTACAGTGTAGCTAAAAGAAAACCCTTGTTCAAAGTTTAAAGTTGGCATTGTGCTAAGCGCGCTTCGAAAGGAGGTCGTAAAGTTGCAATGCCGCCTTGGTCCGTGCAGCGCTTTTCCAGATAGGTTTTTAATTAACATTTAAAAACACTTGAGGTGCATTGAGAAATCCCCTCAAAGCAAAATAGTCGCGAATCTCATAGTATTTATGTGATTCATTCTAATTAAATTAATCTGTTTTTAACAATTTCACGTTTATTGCTTTTATGCTGCTACTGGACATTGCATTACACAAATATATCATTAAAAGTTATTATCTAGGCTCTAAAAGTCGATGGTACATAGAGTACGCTACCCCTGGCATTATGTATATCCAAACCGTCCGTGTCTTTGAGGGTTAATATATCAGTTCAGTACCGACGATTTTTTTTTCGAAAATCATTATCAACAATGCTTTTATACTTCTGCTACGATAGGTACCTCCGGCTCTCCTCAACACCTTTGCTGAATGCCCACAAATCAAAATTTTTGTGTTGTAAAAATGCGCTTTTCTCAAAAACTACATGGCCTACGGTAATCGCTATAATTTTCCTGCAAGGTTTAAATTAACGTCTACTACCTCTAATTTTTTCATAATTTTAATTTCAATACATTCGGAAATATAGTGTGGTGGGGGACATATTTTTGCACGACATTTTCGACGATATCTCTGAAAATATAATACCTAAAATTAAAATAAATGTATTTTTAACTTTAGAGTTAAGAAAGCTTTCACACGATACCTCGCAAAGAAAAGATTTTTTATTTCAAGTAACTTAATTAGCCCCTCTACATTTTTCCTAAATATATTTGTGAATGTTTAATAGTGCATATTTAAACGTCATTTGGTATTTCATAAAACTAAATTCAGCGTAGTAATAATCTCTTCTGTTTACAGTGTTGCTGAAACAAAACTCTTGTTGCAAATATGTGGGTCAATAGTCTTTATTACTTCCCCCAATTTGAACTTTCCACGTTCCATAGTTTACGAGTAAAACGGCTATGACAGATAGACACAGAAGGGATTTTATAATGGTTCCATTTTTACTTTTTAAGTACAGAGCCCCAATGACAATCATCTGTTCAAATAAAGTTCATTAAGCGTATATCATCAAAGGTTCTTTTGTATTACCCACATGCTAATTGTTAGCAGCCAAAGAAATCATTAGAAATTACACTATTTATAGCAACGTTTATTATTTTGATTATTTCAGCATTTAACACGCTGAATGCCAAGTCTATTTTTTCTATCTTTCCGTTTGGGACACGAAATAAGGTCCTCATTACACAATCTGTAAGTGTCAGTCACTGATGACTGACGCGGCCTAAAATGAAAGTTCAGTGTCAGTCACCGGTGACTGACGTGGCACTCAACGTGTTAAGGGCGTAGTTTCATTACGTAATTTTTCAACTTGTATTTTATTTTGTTATTTTTTTGTGAAGGTTAAATTTTGTTAAGGAATATTAGCCGGAAAGAAATTCTAAACTATCTATATGGTTTTACATGCAAACGCGTTAATTTCCTTATAGTCAAAGAGCTAGCAACGTCAAAAAACACGTCATTTTATCAAGGCTCATTTTTCTCTATGTTCTTCCGTTGTACGGTGTAGTATGTTTGCGGGCGGTCTGGCAGTCGGGAGCGTTGCGTTTACCTGCGGGAGAAGGGGTTATGCAGGTCAAAAAACTTCAAAATTACATCACTTTATCAAGGCTCATTTTATGTTCTTCCGTTTTAAGGTGTAGTAAGTACGTTTGCGAGCGGTCTGGCTGTCGGGAGACGCTGCGTTTACCTGTGGGAAAAGGGGTTATGCAGGTCAAAAAACTTCAAAATTACGTCATTTTAGCATGATTTTTGTTTATAACATCTGTTTCTACTAACTATTTGTGATATTAATCCATTATTGCCAGACGTTACCAATGTCACTAGGACCCGGCCAGATCCACATTTAGAGGTAACATATTACTCTTTGGTTAACAGACAACCTATAATTAATTTTCCAGATGCAAATTCTGTTGCAAAGTTAATGCCAGACGGCTTTAAATATGACAACAAAAGTGCCTTTTTCAAGAGTGGTTTATAGTTTAAAAATTATGTCATATTTACGTCATTTTATCAAGTTTAGAAATAACAAGATATTACTCTTAGGCTAGCAGACAACCTATAATTAATTTGCCAGACACAAATTCGGTTGCAAAGTTAATGCCAGACAGTTTTAAATATGGCAACGAAAGTGCCTGTTCCAAGAGTGGTTTATAGTTAAAAAATTAAAAGTCATCTTTATGTCATTTTATCACGCTTAAAAAATAACAAGATATTACTCTTTGGCTAGCACACAAACTATAATTAATTTGCCAGACACAAATGCGGTTGTAAAGTTAATTCCAGACGGCTTTAAATATGGCAACGAAAGTGCCTATTTCAAAAGTGTTTTATAGTTTAAAAATTACAATTACATAAATTTACATTAATTACACAAAATTAAACATTTTTTTCGACAAGCACTATATATATATATATATATGTATTACAAAGAACCGATTGTTGCTATGGTAACAATTAAGGGTTGACTTTCATTAAATGAAGCCAAATCCCTACAAAAGATGCCATTTCTTGAAACAGACACTTTCGTTGCTATATTTAAAGCCGTCTGGCATGAACTTTTCCACCAAATTTGGGTCTGGAAAATTAAGTATAGGTTGTCTGCTAGCCAAAGAGTAATATCTTGTAACTTTTAAGCTTGATAAAATGACGTAAAGATGACTTATAATTTTTAAACTATAAGCCACTCTTGAAACAGGCACTTTCTTTGCCATATTTAAAGCGATCTGGCATTAGCTTTGCAACCGAATTTGTGTCTGGTAAAGTAATTATAGGTTGTCTGCTAGCCAAAAAGTAATATCTTGTTATTTTTAAGCTTCATAAAATGACGTAAAGATGACTTATAATTTTTAAACTATAAAACACTCTTGAAACAGGCACTTTCGTTGCCATATTTAAAGCCGTCTGGCATTAACTTTGCAACCGAAATTATGTCTTGCAAATTATTTATAGGTTGTCTGATAGCCAAAGAGTAATATGTTACCTATAAATGTGTATCTGGCAGGGTCTTATCAAGATTGGCAGCATCTGACAATAATGGATTAATATCACAATTAGTTTGCAGAAACAGACGCTATAAACAAAATCATGCTAAAATGACTTAATTTTGATGTTTTTCACCTGCATAACCCATTCTCCCGCAGGTAAACGCAACATCTCCCTTCAGCCAGACCGCCCGCAAACGTACTGCACCATAAAACGGAAGAACATATAGAAAAATGAGCCTTAATAAAATGGCGTAACTTTGAAATTTTTTGACCTGCATAACCTCTTTTCCCGCAGATAAACGCAACGTCTACCGACTGCCAGACCGCCCGCAAACGTACTACACCATAAATCGAAAAAACATATAGAAAAATGAGACGTGATAAAATCAGGTGACGAAAACGTTGCTAGCACTTACACTATTAAGCGATCTCCTGTTTTTATTTTAAATATCATGCTTAAAAATTATTTTAAAAACTATAAAAAATCAGTAAATTGAGATACAATCATCAAGTAAGTTAAAGTTGAAAAAAAAAAATATTTTGTTTTTATTTATATTTTATTTTATTTTATTCTTTGTTTACTACTCGACGGTGTAAAAGTTTAAATTATGCAATGTTTAGAAGTTTTTTAAAATGCTCAGTAAAATCGAAATTTTTCGATCAATTCATTACCTGCATTAATATGATGACAGCGTTACCCATAGATATGTTTTTGTTTTATAATATAGGTTTAATTCCTTTAAGCTTAGAGCAGTTCTTTTAAAAAAATTATTATACCATCATATGTATTTTTAAATTTTAAATTTAATTCTGAAATAATGAAATCTGTACTTATTCAAGAACCTAAATACTGATAAATTACTATAGATTGAATTTTAATGTTCATTTTCCTTTTAAAAAGTACACGTATCCGAAATCAGTTTAAAAAAACTAAACTTTATTTTTACCTTGTTATTTTTAGTTATTTTTCAAAATAACATCCATTTAAATCGCAAACTTTTTTCCATGAAACAAAATTATCCTGCTATGCATGGACAATGCGATCTTTGAAAAAGTATATGAAAATATTTAGGAAACGGTTTTTAATACTTCAATTTAGACAAGTCGGAAATTGTACGTCAAACGTATCAAATGTCTTTACTTTAATTAGTTTTATAAATATTCAGATCTTGGTGCAATAGCTGTTGCACTGTTATACAAAAATGCATGAATACAAAATTTATTGCGATTATATATATTAAATTCAGTAATACGAAAATAATATGACTCCATCTTAAATATGAAGCAATCACCATGACAATTTAGGATCATATCATGGGATATCATTGAAGTAATTACGCATGATAGGATTTAATAGGATGAAGAAAACTTTTTAAATAAAACTTCTTTAAATATCTTTTTAAGTTTTCATTCGATTTTCATAAAATTTGAAATGAGTCGACAAAATTCTGTAACGATTATATGTATTAAATTTCAAACCACTCATCTGGGTAGATTTTGCGCTGTTATATGGGGACAGACGGACAGACCAGGCGACAACTATAGGTGCTACGTACTTATATAATTACGAACGCACCTAAAAATGCTTTATCCTCCTTCTTTAATGATCAACCATCTTTAATTTATCAGTATTTAGATCCTTGCATAAGAACAAATTTCATTATTTCAAAATTACATTTAAAAATTAAAAAGAGGTATCTATTTATATAAAATCCAAGTCTCTGTGTGTCCCTCACAATTCCGGTTGGACCACCTCATTCATCGCGACCATGTTAGGATTCCTATGGAGAAATCGGTATGAGCCACAATAAGTTACCAAATTAGAACCAAATGTTGACCAACTTCGCAAGATTTCCCCAAATTTGGCAACAAAAATAAATTGCCATATATGACGCCAGCTTGGCGATAGCTGGCTAATTTGGCGAAATTCCAATTGAAACCCACTATTTTCTAATAATCGAGCTTACCGAAATTTAGTTTAAACTCCGTGCATTTAAATTTTTTTTCAAAATCTATGGGTCAGAATTTAAAGTATAATGTACGAAAATGTACGCTATAATATCTTCAATCCGATGCTACTAATAAAATAACCGCCACTAGACGGCGTTGTACTATCTGAGCTCCTAACTGCCTGATTTTAATGTGCTTTACTACATAGCCGAATACAGAAATTAAATTCTCAGCACTTTTCTAGTATAGGAGCCTTGGCGAAATAGAGAAAACTGTATTATCTTGATATCTTGTTTTCCGTCATTTTTGACGGGCTATCTTTCTAGTTAAAATATAATATATGTTTTAAAAGAACTGCTCTATGCTTAAATGAATTACATTATACTCGCATATTACTTGAGTCATGCTATTTATTTCTATTCATAAAGACATTAAAAATCAATTATTGACAATAAATTATTAAATTATTCCAAGCACGTGATTTATAATTAGCTTAGCATACTTATGTATATTTGACTTTCTATTTTAGCTTCAATAAGATTAATGTCGTGTGTGCATAATAAATCGACATGAAACGCTAACGACTGTTGCCATCATAATCTAGATTCCATAGGTCTTATGGATTTTTTTTTTTTTTTTTTTTTTTTTGACAGCTCGAAAATAGAACATACTTTTTATTTAATTCACGAGTGGAGTTTTTCTGCAAGATCGGTAACTTTCAACATTTTATTAGTCTGATAAGCTAACTTAAACTCGTAAATTACACTTTCAATGCATAGTTAATAACATTAAGTATATAAAAGCATTAAAATTTTTCTTACCACATTAATAATAATAATAATAATAATAATAATACAATAATAATGAATTACGAAAATATTTATATAAAAAAATTATATAAGAAAATTATCTGCATTGCTTTTTATAATAAGCATTCACAAAAAGAGGTATAAAAACCTATTTAGTACATTATTCTCTTTTTACCCATAGGTTTGGCCTAAGCTAATTAGCAAAAAGGAAAGATATGATATTTTAATTAACAAGATAGTTGTGCATTAGGGTGGGTCGAAAAAACCGAAATATTTATAATCGAAACGTAATAGCGCGGAAAAGTTGCCTTTTGTAAAAAAGATAAAATACGTAAAATATTACACCGATTAGTTAATATCTTTTACCGCCGCAAGGGGTCCAAATTTCGAAAAAATCGCAAAAAACATACTTTTAGCATTTTTTTTTAAAATTATCCAAACATACTTATTCAATTTCTAATAGAACGCAAAAGCCACGCCAAGATATTAGTAATGTAACATTAACATTTCATTTTTGTGACATCGTTGCTTTTACCGCTACAACAGGGCCAAAATTTCTAAAAAATGTTAAAAATTAAAGTTTTTCATTTTTTCAATTTTCATAACTTTTGTAATGTTTTCAGATTTTTTACATTTCTAATAGGCTGGGAAAGGCATTTTATGTTGTTAATTTCATGCACATTGTTAACCATGATCACTGTAATTCTATAAAAAAAAATTGCTCAATGATAGAAACACCTGCAGCTGCCTGCACGTAAAATTAATTTCTCGCTGCTAGAGGGCCACGTTTCACTTTGTTCGGTTTTTTTTTTTTTTTTTTTTTTTTTTTGTAATGTACTCCTTTTACTCTATACTTCGATGGCCCTAAAGATAGAAATATCTGCCTGGTTAAAGAGGTGGCAAAGTTTCATCTTTGCGAAGTCAAGGAGGAATATATCTCTTTGTACTAGAACCAGGTCTGAATTATTTTCGTCATTTGACCCCATCGTCTGGCAAGGCGACTTCTATATGCAATGACATTATAGATTTTTTGAAGAAAAATGAAATCCCGACTGGAATAATATTTGCAGTTGAATTTCGCGGAACTGTCTTCAAAACAGGATGCAAAGGTGGTGTTATAGTAGGATTAGTTAAGAACAACTTTTAAAAGGGTGTATTCCGATCCAAACTGCTTATTTTCCGATTCATTTTAAAATTAATTTTTGCCCTCAAACGCATCAAACTGGGAAATTCTCTTATTTAGAAACTATATAATGTGCCGTGCTTCTTAATTTTTTGATAAATGCTGAAAATACTGTAAAAAACGCTGTCAAAGTGGGCGTTTTGAACCGAATTTTCCGAAGCGTGCGATCTGGGAATGAAAATAATGGTCATACTGAGAAAATAATTGTTTAAAAATCAAATTCTAATTAATTGAACTGAAAATGAAATCACACGGCATGTTAAACATGTCTTCAGAAATCACCCCAGCAAGTTTCATGTTTTTACTTTTAAAAATGAGTCTAAAAATGTCTCAGAAAATTTCGAGCTGTTGAGGGTGGAAAAATATTTTTTCGAATACACCCTTTATTGGCTTCCTTGACCTCACTTTAATGAGCTTCCACTGAGACATCTTTTCAAACATCTTGATGACAAAAAACAGGTTCTCTATCATATTGTGGCCGAATTGGTTGATCTCTTGCGATTTGCGAATTATTACCAATTGCAAAATTTAAGCCAATTTAATCTGATCACTTAGCTGTTGATAAAGATGATTTGTCAACTGACCAGAAGTATATGTCTGAAATATTGCAAGCTCTTTCAACACGCGTGTATACAATTGACCTTTTTTGCTGAGTCCCTGGACAGATATTTCACGCAAGGTGGATCATTACTGCTATTCGAATTTTGAGACTCTACGTTGGAACAAAGAAACCCTCTTCTTAACTTGTCATACTCTTTGAGTACATCCTGAAAATGTACTGCATCAGTTGGTTCACAATTAAAATGAATCACTCATGTTTTCCAGAATCTGTGCACTATAGTTAGTAACTTACGTTACTTGACAGATAATCTACGAAAGATTATAGTTCCTGTATTTTCACGAAATGACTATTTCGCAAATCATACAAATAGCCTTTTTGGAATGATAGCATATGAAGAGGAGAACATCAGGGCCCCAGCCATGAAGAAAATTCCAAAAGCACGAAGTTCTGTGGGTTAGAATAGTGCCATCCGTTACTTTATCATAGCAGACTTCAACACTGAAGCTTATAATTGTATGGCTTTAGTCTACTGACAAAACTGAAAACTAACGGAACCACCTGTTATGGTTTCTTTATCGACTAAAAACGCTGGTGAGTTTAAAATGTTCGATTAAAGATACCAGCTATTATAACTTTCCTTGTCCCACTCAATCACTAGACAGATGCGTGAAATTATTCATTGAAGCACTGATAAAGTTTGTTTACTAGAACAGAGGGAAGATCACATCTGATCAGTTTTGGCCTCTCGAGAAATAATGGCTTTATCTGAAAGCAAGTTATATTATAAAATTCATTTACATTAAATTCTTCTTCATTTTAAGCTTATTTAACCCGTTTCGGTTAAACATCTCTATATTTTAATTAATTAAATACTAAAACATTTTGCTCATTTTATATAATTTTTGTGGCATGAATTGGCTGTTATGAAGTAAAACATCAGTAGATGAAGCGATCGTCAAGAAAAATGAATGATTAACTTTATTTTCAAGTCTATTACAAATAGTTATAAAAATTATGATATATTAATAGATATAAAGTAAAATTATTTATTTCTAGACATATTATAGAAATTATAAAAATTTAGAAAAAAAATGAAAAATTGAAATTTTTGAAATTTTTACAAAAAATATGGTCTTTTTGCGGCAAATAAAGATATGATTTCATCATAATGAAAATTTACCGAGACATTTCTCATATCTTCAAGTAGCTATTGCGTTCTATTAAAAATTGTATTGGTATGTTTGGATAATTTAAAATAAATGATAAAAAAAAACCATGTTTTTGCGATTTTTTGAAACTTTGGCCCCCTTGCGGCGGTAAAAGATATTAACCGATCGATGTAATATTTTAGAAATTTATTCTGTATTACAAAAGGCAACTTTTCCGCGCTATTTCATTTCGATTATAAAAATTTCGGTGTTTTCGACCCACCCTATTGTGCATACCACATTGATTTTCAATATTTTTTTATGGATATCTGGTGTTTCAACAAAAACAATAAAACAACACTCGCACTTCTAAAATCCTTTACGAAAACTGCGTGTTCACAAATTGATAAATGAAATACATTATTTTACAGAGAAAATATAATATACTGATGTCAAGTCTAAAAATTGAGGGACAGTGACTGGATGCTTTCGATTGTACACGGTGTGTCGAATATCTACTGAAATTCCTGACGATTTGTTACTGAAATTCGAGGATGTAAAGAACATGTTTGACTTCATATCTTTCACTGAAGATTTAGTCGCGGGGACAATTATGGGACCAACAATAACTTTAATAATAATGAAATAATTTTTAACTGCGCATGCGTAAAAGATTCCAAAATTTAAAGTGCCTGACTCTGTTTACTTGACCCTGGGTCCCGTGGTGGTATGTTCTGATCAGGTGGTCAGCCTGACATCAGACCCTTGGTGTTTCGTTCCCAAGCAGCTTGGTGCTCATTTTATCGACCACGAATGGATGAAAGATTGAGTGAACCTTGTCCAGCCGGGAATCAAACTCGTGACCTGTAGCGCAGCAAACAGGCATTGTTCACCACTACGCTAATGGTCTTCTGACTACCAAATTATGAAATAAAATTTTGGAATCTTTCACGCTTGCCCAGTTAAAATTTATTTCATAAAATACCCATATCTTTCAGTGAAGATTTAGTTGCGGGGACAATTAGGGGACCAACAATAATTTTAATAATAATGAAATAATTTTTTACTGCACATACGGGAAAGATTCCAAAATTTTTATTTCATAATTTGGTAGACAGCTATTTAGGGCAACTTATATGAAAAGTCTAATCAAATATCGTGAAAATTCAGAAATATAGTGGCGACACAGTGAGTTACTTTCTAAAAGTAGCTTTATAATACACGATTTTCCTTAATTTGTCGTTGGCTCGTGGTATTATTAATTGTTATTAAATAATAATTAATAATGCCACGAGCCAACTAAATCGAAACATGCAAGCTGTTAGAATTTTTTTCCCTTCTTTAACTTCTTCGCGTGACGTTACTTGACGTCACAAGAAAGCGTGTCCAACTTTCTCAAATCTAGGGAGCGTTTAATCGAAGACTCCACTAACAATGGGATGCGTGTCTCAAGCTCAACGCCATGGGTGAAATTTTTCTAAACAAATGTGTATACTATAAGTTTAAATGTATAATACGAGGGTAGGCTGTAAAGAAATACACAAATGCTTGTAGAACACGAATAAAAACAAATAGCAAGATCGGGCAAAAAGTACATTTACGTACAATTCTTAAGCTTCAAAATCATATATTTATTTTTCAACAGAGTCACCATTAAGGCTAAAAAATTTCTCTCAACGTGTAACAAGTTTTTTATTCCGTCTCAGAAAATTTCTTCCAACTTTTCTCGAATCCAGGACTTCACAGCTGCCTTCACTTCATCGCCCGTGGTGTAATGATGACCCTTCAAGTCTCTCTTAGGTTGAAGAAAAAAATAAAAATCGCAAGGCTCAAGATCGGGGAAGTACGGAGCGTGTGGAATCTGTTCAAACTTCAGGTTTCGCAGAGCCTCTGCAGTTTCGGATTTTACGGTATCCCAATTGTTCAATAATGAAGACCACACGTTCCTTTGATATTCCAATATGGTCTGCGATACACCTTAAGTGATTCGACGATCATTTTGAATCAAATCGTCGACGAGTTTTCGATGTATATCGTCTGGGCAGTGATCTGACATCCGCTGCTTTTTTCATTAACAATTATGGCTTTTCTAGGCTTGCATTCACAAAATTTTATTGCCTATCGATTCACAGCCGATCGCTTCACAGAACACACTGGGTGAATTCAGGACTTTATATCTGCACATGCGTATAGAGGGGAAATATTACTTCCACATGACACCAGGCGCGCTTCTAGGTCATTTCGTTCGCTCTCTACAAGTATGTGTGCATTACTTATCAGCCTACCCTCGTATTATTTCTATTTCATTCAGTTTTGCGTTTCCTTCATTTATGTTCCGCTTATTAGAACTGCCGAACGGGTTTCATTTGAATACGCCTCATAACTGGAACCTCTCCCGACATCAACGCCTCATAACCGCCCATGGAAATAGTAGAAATTTTCTTAATCAAACGAATTAATAAGTTACATATCGTTTGAAATTTAATGAAAGACGAAAAAAGTAAACAACTCATTTTTTTACAAATGAAAATATACACTCGGTTTATAAATCCCCATTGCTGAAAAATATTCATGCGATCACGTAAGAAAAAAATATGTATCGAGTAAAACATTATTGTAGTATTTTACCTTAGTTTAATGAAACATTTGGTTGATGGACTTTTTATTTCGATTATAAAACAACTTATTATAAAATATTTACTACAATACCAATGAATATATCCATATCAAATATTTTAAGAGGAATGATATTTTCCGCTACATGTTCTGTTTTAAATAATTCGTTTCATATAGCGCAGGATTCTTTCCATGAAATCTTTGTAATGATTTAATATAAATCTAAATACCTTAATCAGAATATTTGGTCTCAAAATATTGAAACATTTTCAATGAATCGAATATTAATTTTTATATTATATTCCTCATTCATACAAACCCAATATCTAATTCCAACGAAATATCTATTCATACAGTTCCTATTTTCTTTCTAAATACTGTTTATTTATATATATCTCTTCCCCTAAATTGCAATTTTATCCTTGGTTGTTATTTCCTAAAATTACTGTAATCTCAGTGGACAAATTTGTTCCGCAATATGCATAATAAATTCAACTAATCTTCTTTAGCGTATTTCCTAAATAAGAAACGATTTAAATGTTTACGCTTGTTCAAACATTTCCAAATAAAATTCGCTTAAAATAGAAAACGCATTACAAATATTACATTTTCGGGAATACAAGGTAACTGTAGTTAAAGAAGAAATGCTTAGAGCTCGGTATCGGTTATAGAAAACATTTGCTGGGTCAAACGCAACAAAATTTTATTTAAATGTTATTTAAGGTATCTGAATGGGCTGTAAAAAATTTATGCAACGTTACTCCATATAATTGGCGGCAGCCTTGCTGCCACCATTTTATTGGGTAATTTTACCGATATAATTAGTGTTACGTTACACTAATGGGTAATATTACACCAGTTACATCAGTTTAAAATGCACCATTATATAATTTAAATTACTCCACCTAATTGTAGGCAGCATGTTGCCACCAATTTTATGGTGTAACGTGCAATAATTTTTTTACAGTGTGCCCTTAAAATCTCAGTTTCCATTAAACTTCATTTTGTTTTATTAATATAAATTTCATTATTTTCTTTCGATTTTCGAGCGTGTTAAACATTTGCATTTCTTACAGAATTAAAAAAAATAATTAAATTAAATTAAAATTAAAAATAAATTAAAAGTTGTTTTATAGTTTTTTTTTCAAAAGTGATTTTTTTTTTTTTTTTTTTTTTTTTTTTTTTTTTTTTTTGTAAAATAGCGTTGTAAAAATTGTCATAAAGCAAAAAATAATAGCTGAATTACCACAAAATTTTTAAATCATGTTTTCAATATAGATTCAAAAGAAGTAGACTATTCTTATACTGATTTATTGATAAATTTATAAGTTACACACTTTTAATTTATAATTTTTTTTCAGGAATTTGCCACGTTGTTTCCTTTTTTATGCCTATAACATTTAAAATATTCATGTTATTGCCATAAAAATAGTCTATCTCCAGTATAACATTATTATATTTATTATCGAATTCATAAAATGTATTTACATTTAATAATTTTAAATTTAAATACATTAGAAAATAGCAGTTTTTCAATTAATTTTATAGTATTTTTTAATTAAAAAAATTAATTACTTATTTATATGTTTATGTCACATTTTTATGACCATTTTTAATGACAATTATCAATTTTAAACATAAAATTTAAAACTATTCAAAAAATGTATTCCAAAGGCATACCTTAGTTGTTGCAGAATATATTTAACAAGAAATAAAACCAGGTATTATGCAATTTCTGGATTATCTATAGTATTCCTAATCAATGTTACCTTTCTTATATTGACCAAATCAAACTTATTTTAAAATTCTTAATAAAAGATCACGTGTCATATATTAGTAAGAAAGAAAATAATAAATAGACCAGAGTCAAACATTGCTGGAAAATGAACCTCGCGTTAGACTTCAGTTCTGCTAAAATTATCTGTAAACCCACTTCTATACCTGAACATGACTTTCTTGAAGTAATGTCAGTCTGCCTAAATGTGATGCCTCCTAAATGCGACAATGTTATTTTACATAAAATCTTAATGCAAGAATCTTAAATAAATGTTATAAAATGAAGCATACGAACTTCAGAAACAAAACCCGAAACATTTTCTTGCATGTAAAACGGTTTCTTTAAAAGAAATTTCCCATAAAATGCACATCGTTCATTTTACATCGCTCCCATGTTTCGTAAATGCGACAAAAATTCCCGAAAGTGGCTCACGGTTTTTATTTTTTAACTCTGAAGATCAAATAACCTTATAAACGGCAAGAGCTACGTTGTCCGTTTCAGTTACCTGATCAGTTAAACTAAAGAAAAGGCGACCAGTTTCGGGTTTAGAATTTGAAGTGGACAACGCATTTAGGAGTGCTTGTTTTCAGCCTGTGCCTAATAGCGACATACATATTGTTGTAAATGCGGCGAAACATTTTGAAGATTAACGAAGAAGTTTATATGGGATTTTTTATATATTGTGTTAAAATGAGATTTAAATCAAACTTTATGTTTCATTAAGCTGTGTTGAGTCAGCATAATTCTCCATTAATGTTTTTCTTTAACCAGGTGTTTAAATATGTGTTTAAGACGATCAAAAAAGAAAAATACGCTTCTTTAAAATTTTTATAAAAAAAGGAAGAAACTTAGTGTCTATTTCAGTAACATAATATAGACATATGATTAATCTTTAACTGATGTTACCGGTCTCACAGACCGGTGCTTTTTCCAATTTTCATAGTTTAATTTGCAAATTTCAGTTTAACTACAAACACTACTGAAATTTTGCTTCGTTTGGAACATTAGTACTAACACCAGAGACTTTTGAATAGGTGAATTTTAATTATAACACTCCTGTACAAAATGTTTAGTACAAAAACAACATCCTATGAGTTAATCGCGGCTTTTATTCATCTTTCGATGGAGCGGTCTCACAGACCACTTCTCACTAGTTATGTGACAATTTCTGTGACATCAGTTAAAGGTTAAGGAATTTGCAATAATTTTACATAATGGAAATTCTGGAAAATCTTGTGTAGATTGAAAATAATTTATGTTTATTTTAATGCGGTTAAGTAAGTTAATTTTACCAACATTATACCATTCGGTAGCTTAAATGCTGTCTCCGATTAAAACGTGATGCAATTGAGTTATTCCGTGGTTTAGGAGTCATAATTTTTGTTAGCACTTTTATAAAATCTGATATTTTAATTCTGTTTTCATTTTTTATTCGTTATAATCGACATTTTCTAATTTTAAATTAGTAAACGATAAAAAAATAAATAAACCATGTTTATCTAAATGAATATTTGTTTCCATGTACGTATTTTTAAGTACAGAAAATGTTAATTTTTTTTGTGAAAGTGCAAGAAAAATGAAGAGGGGGAGGGGGGGGGTGCAATAGAATATCAGGCACAGAGATTCTCTTTGGCTTAATCAGAATTATTAGAAATATTGTACGATTGTATCTATTTCTAAGGCTGATATATTTATGTGACATTTTATAATAAAGTTATATGTAATAAATAATCTAGTTAACAATATTATAAATATCTTTTAAATATTCTTTTAACCCGTAAGCTCCACACTGTGAATTCGCATAGACCGAAATGTCGCCGTCTTTAATTAATTCGCATTTTTCATTCACAAAATAAGAATTTTGATAAAATCAAATATTTCATTTGGATTCCTTATTAAATTTCGTATATGGATCATGTAGTTATATTTCATTATCACCAGATTGTTAGCAAAATTATGCGAAGTTGAAGTTACGGAAATCCAAATCGCACTGGTGTATAAATTATGGGTTAATATTGACAAGCGAATTTCTCGAATTTTAAACCATGTTTTCTGCGACAATCATTTAATTGTAGTTATGATCATAGCTCCTTGGCAAAGAGGGATAAGAGTTTTTTTTTTTCTATATTAGGAACGCATTTATTTATTTAAGTGCTATTTACATTAGGCATTATACGCAGCATTTACACTGGTGAAAACAATTAAAGGGACAAATGGTTTTTTGCAATTAAAAAAAAACTAACAAAGCAAATAAAACCAAACTTGGCCAAAATATCATTCGATATAAGACTAATGTATGGCGAAACAAATATGGGCACAACCTGCACCCTAAATAAGGAAACTGGTCACATGTCCAGCACAGCAGCTAACTGACACACTGTCAGTCAGAGAAAAACATGTCTAATAGCGTGTATGATCGTCTGTAACAACTACACAACTCTCGCATCGGCGTTTCATAGTGTTTACCAGGGACCTTATCAATCTATGTGGCAACTGCACCCACTCTTGTACCAAGGCACCCTTGAGCTCATCAATGGTCGTTGGAGCTGGTCTTCGAGCTACAATTGATCGTCCAAGGATGTCCAATACGTGTTCGGTGGGATTAAGGTCAGGGGACATCGCAGGCCACTCCATTCGTTGAAAATCCTAAGATTCGAGGTATTCGTCTTCCAACTGAGCCCTATGTGGAGGAGCATTATCGTCCATAAAGACGAAATTTGGTGCATATGCTCCGCGGAAAAGTCTCACATAGGGTGCAAGGAAATCGTCCCTGTACCGCTGGCTGTCAGAATACCTCTATCAAACACAGGAAGGTCGGTACCACAGACGTCTGTGGTTGGTACGCCCGTCTGCCATGATGCCTGCCAGACCATCAGACCACCTCCAACATTGTGATCATTTTCGACAATGTTAGAAGACCGATATTGACTCTCGGGTTCTCTCCAGGTGAGAACACGTCTCGAGTCGCTGACCAGACTGAATCGCGACTCATCACTGTAGAGAACCCGCCCCAAACTATCCTCTGTCCAAGACAGGTGTTATTGGCACCATGCTAGACGGAACTTTTTGTGGTTCACAGTCAAAGGGATGCAGACTACAGGGCGCCTGGCATACAGGCCACCTGCATTAAGTCTCTGGGTGACTGTTAACCGTGAAATAGATGCTCCTGTAACATTATACAGGTGACGAGACAATTGTGTCGCTGTCGCAGACCTATCCTTTTTGGCTAGAAATGTCAAATAACGGTCTTTAGCCGGCGTTGTTGCTCTTTTACGGCCTTGACCAGGTCAGGGGACCACTGTTCCTGTCTCTGTAAACTGTTTCCACAGAGTGGACACCACATTTCACGGAACCCCGAGTCCTTACAACAGGTAGCCTGTGATTGGCTGGCCTCGAGTCTTCCAACAATCCGCCATCGTGTGGCATCATCTAGACATATTTCGACTAGCCATACTAACGATGGGTAAACAAAGAAATTCAAAAAACAAGGATTGGGTTATGCTACGATGTTTCAAAATGTCCTTACGCTACAAGCTTCGGCGGTCAAATGAGGCACCTCCGCACAAACGCGATCACAGCGCCACTGCCTTATGACGACACAGACCACTGCGTGGCAGGTGTGTCCGTGACGAGCTTAACTATCATCTGATACCTAATTTGCGTATAGGGATAACTTTTTTTTTTTTAACCGTTTGTCCCTTTAATTGTTTTCACCAGTGTAAATAACTTCTGCATATTAGCAGTGTAAAATTGACAAACAGCACGGAGCTACGCCATGATAAACATTTCAAGAATAATATTGAAAAGTTTAATTATAATAGCCTTGTACTTAAATTTTAGCACAGAAACAGTACCCTGTGAGTTAATAGAGACTTTCATTCATCTTTTAATCAAGTGGTCTCGGAGACCGATCACAGTAGTTATGCAACAATTCCTGTCACAGCAGTTAAGGGTTAATTAATTCAAAAAATAATTACAGTTAACCCTTAACGGCTGTTAGAGCTGCTTTTTAAAAATTTTAACAGTTTAACTTGTAATTTCCAGTTTAACTATTGATACAGCGAAATTTTGCTTCATTTGGAGCCTAGTACTATTGTTTGAAATGTTTGAAAAATCGAAATTTTATTAGAAATAGTACAGCACAAACAGTTTAGTGCAAAAACAGCATTTCATGAGTTAATCGCGCATTTTATTCATCTTTCAATCGAATGGTTTTGCAGGTTGTAATGTGGAAATTTTCTGTCACAGCAGTTAACCGTTAAATGAACTTATTCAGATGAATTATCATGTATAAAATGCATTATCACATTTAGGAGTATGAACGTCTGATTTAGGTTTTAGCTGCCATAAATGCGACAAAAATGACCCAAATGCGACAATCCTATATTGTGGTTTTATACTACAGATAATTATTAAATTTCTACAAAACAAGTTTGTTTTGAACTAAAGGTACGGTATTCAGTAATTTGTTGCTTAATAAAATATACATTTATATAATAAAATCCCAAATATACATTAAATGCGACAAACCTACGGGGAATCGTGTCTCATTTAGGCAGACTGACCTTATATTTCATATCCATAGAAATTATATTAATGCTGTTAAGTGTTAATTCTCTGTCTCCTCATTATCAAATTGTGGAAATCTTACGTAAAATCCTCTTTTTTTTATTTTTACATTCCTTTCTATATAACCATTTCCTTTGCTTATTACTATTGACTGGTCCCTAAAATTTCCAGCAGTTGTATTGGTCAATAAATCTGTCTCTCCAATCCTCTTCTCTACTATATATATGATCAAAGTTCCATTAATTTTTGCTGAATTCTACCGAAACTAGTATTTAATGCATGGTAAGTCTTTTGCTAAATCAAAACGTTATTTATTGTATAGCGCAGTCTTATCTCACAAAATTTTGTCACCAAAACTGCATTAGCGCTTCAAGAAAGAGGAATTAAAAATTCAATAAAATGTTAGACATTCGCGCGAAATGTTACTCAAAAGACGAATTCGTCTTTTGAGTTGCTATGCATAAGGGGATTTTTTTCCAATTTAATCCATTTTCTATTATCTAAACAAAATTTACAAAAAATTTCGTTGGTTTTGGTCCAGTGGATTTTTTTATAATCAACCTCGAGACGCATTACTTCCATTATGGCCAACATGCTCATAATTATTCTTCAAGTAAAACTTTACCGTACCAAAAGCATATGGTGCGGCAATATATTCACAGTCTGTATTTGAAGAAATATAGTGATGATATGAAAATGAAAATTTACTTGGAAACAACTATTTAATCAAAATTAAATAAAACATTCATACATTGCAAGTTTCAAAATAATTTCATAATAAATGAATTATTTTTATAAAACTATATTAATACTTCGGAAAGTGTAATTTTTAAATTATGCATTTTAGAATCAAATAACCAGTCAAATGCGAGTGTGTCCAAAATGCTCATGTCTTCAAGGGTTAATATCTCCTTTGGTGAACGCCCGCAAATCGAAATTTATGTGTAAAGGAAAAATGAGATTTTTTTCAAAACCTATGTGACCTAGGGTAATCGCTATAGTTTTCCTGAAAAGTTTAAGTTAACTTCTACTACCCCTAACTTTTTCATACTTTTAGTTTCGGTGGATTCGAAAATAGAGAGGGGGGGGGGGATATTTTTGCATTACATTGTCAACGATATCTCTGAAAATATAATACATAAAACTAAAAGAAATTTATTTTGAGTTCGGCGTTACGAAAGCTTTCACACGATATACAAAGAAAAGATTTTTTTTCAAGTAACCTAATTAGCTATATTCGTGAATGGTTAACAATTTATAAATATGCGGGTCAATATCCTTTAACATTTCAGCCAATTTAAACTTTTCACGTTTCATAGTTTACGGGTAAAATGGCTGTGACTGACGGACAGACAGACACAGGAATGTTATTATAAAGATTTAATTTTTACATGGAAAACTAAAAATAAGTAAATAACATATTTTTTGATTACACTTCCATTTTTTTCCTATATATCTATCTATCTATCTATCTATATATATATATATATATATATATATGTATATATATATATAGATATATATATATTTTTTTTTTTTTTTTTTTTTTTTTTTTTTACATCCATGGAGGGGTTGAGGAAAATAACTTCGTAGTGAAATCTTATCAACGGGCGCATATCAGAAAACGTGAAAGTTTTTGCTTATTACAAATATGCATTTTAAACCTAGATTGGACAATTAGTTGATTGAATGCGATTTTCTTTCAACAGATACGGCTCTCGTCTTTAAAACTGAACAACATTCGCTGTTGGAACCCCAACTTCAGGCCAGTTTTCTCCAAAATTTTATCCAAGCCTGGGCCTATCACATTACATCTAAATATAAAATTTCAGATCAAAATTTCCTGTAATTTGATACCCCACATGGCTGCTTGCGATTTTTTTTAATTTTTCATGGGGGTTTTTTTTTTCAAGAAATTTGCGCAAAATGTTGCCAAAAAACGCATTTTGCGCGACAGTACAACTGTATATTTTTATAATATTTATTAGGAGAGCGTTAACTATCATTTACAACAAGAATAATTTTTGTTCCAATCAGATACACCTAAAGGTGTTTTTCCCTTATTTCTAATGCACTATTACTGTCTAAGAAAAAGAACAAACTGCACATCACTGAACGTGACAATTTGCGATTGATGTTAACGAAATTGGAATTCAACATTAGCAAACTGTTAAAACTCCACCAGCCTCAACCATCTCATTAATATTTTTTATTTCTTGTTGATTTTGCGCTTATTTTTAAATTTTTAATAAATAACTCTTTACTACTTTGATGACCGTTTTAGTTAATTTCTACTTTGTGATTCTTAATAGTTAGGTAGACAGATAACATAGGTATAGATAATATGCAACAATATTTTAATATTTGGCATAATTAATTACGTAACTATCATGGGAGAGGGGGCGTTGAATTTTGTTTTCCTCGTACAGAGTCGGTGGTCCAGAAAAGGTTGATATCCTATACTGTAAATGAATGATAAATGCTTTGCACTGCATATTCTACAGAAAGAATTTTTTAGCGCACCTCAGAAATGCATATAAATTTCATAATGTTTGCAACAGTTTGACATGATTAAAATACACCGCAAGCGATTTTACCTGATAGACCATCATGTAACGGAATTCTTTTGAGTGTCTCTGTAAACGAACTATAAATGTTATACACTTCATTTTCAATACTTAACGTGCTATAGTAAACAACAATATCAATTGAGGACTAAAAATGGAAAACGCTAAAAGTACAAAAAAAATTATCGAAAATCTATTTTTTTTTTTTTTTACGAAAAAATGTCTTAAATGCCAAGCTTAATAAACAGGAGAACCCTTGAAGTGCCAACCCTAGTAAAAATAGTTCAAAAAGAGTAGAAAAATGTCGCTGGTTGAAAGTGCCATGCGAAGCGAAGTTGAGAACGCTGAATGTGCCACACAAAGCGAAGTGGAGAACGCCAAATGTGCCTCACGAAGGGAAGCGAAGAGCACTGAAAGTGCCAGTGATAAGATGCGCGGCGACTGGTGGTCATCGCAGAACTTGATCATGTTGCTATTGTTTACAACAATTGAATATTTTTAAGCAAGATGAAAAATATTATATAAATAAATGTTTACAAATGATAATATTAGGTATTAAACGAAAGGAAGCTAAGTACCTACATTTTAAAGTGTTGAACTAAGAGCCCAAAAGGAGTGAAGTGGAAAACGCTGAAAGTACCAGAAGAAGGAGTTTTTCTTTTTTTCGTTTCCTTGAAAAATTTCCTCTTTAGGGCTTTCAACACTTTCCCTCTTTAGTCCTCAATTACTTGGCTGTCCGGCTGTATTTACGAGAATTAGAGCACGGACCGACAACAGACATACAAACCGAAGACATAAACACTTTTAAACTTTGTTGTAAAATGTTTTTTTTTTTTTTTTTTATGTTTCACATTAGCAATACAGTCCCTTTAAAGGTAATCTTAACTTCGGTCTCTTCTCGAATCAGAAAAGTATCCAACATTACTCGCCCTTACCAAAAAAATTCATTACGATTTTGTTTATTTATTTATTTATTTTTTTTTTACGTTATACAAAAATAATGAATATTTGAAGATAAAATAAATAATGATTATTATGCGTAGCTTAAAAAAAAAAAAAATCTATACTTGTGTCCTGACTGAGGTTATAAATTCATCTCCTGACCAGAAGTTTCCCAAGCATATAATGGTCGAAACGTAGGGGAGACCGGGGCTAGTAGGCGCAGTTTTTAGTTATTGATTTTTATTTTTTTTTTGTTTCAGTATTTTAACAAACTTTAACTGAACTTTTAAAGAACAGGCATTTGGCTATAAATACCCGGAGTTTTGAGTTTGTAGCTTTAGTAGTTTATGTTTAGCGGAAGCCTAAAGTAAAAGGAAAATTAGGCGCCAACCTACCCCGTCACGGGGCAAGTTGCTTATACCTACGGAGTAAGTTGGCACACGCCTCAAAAAAATTTAAATGAAACTCAAATAAGACACGCAGTTAAGAAAAATCAATTTCATTATTACCAGTAAGTTTAAACAAAGGCGTTATTGCCGTACAATGTAAATTCTAAATTATACAGACATAAAAATAATGAATAAAACATTAACATTTCGTAACTTCTATCCTACTCGATATCATCATCAGAGTTACAGTTGTCACAAATAAAAAATAGAGTGTCTCCGTTTGGGCAAGCCTCATGTGCCCAAAATCTTGCATTGCAACAACTTTTCTCCTTGTTTGCTATATTTCAAGCTACCAGCACACACAAGACACCGAGCCAACTTGCCCCGTGTTCAATGCGCCTACTAGCCCCATAATAAATTTCTTCACAAAAGGGAGACGTAACCTTCTAAACATAAATAAGCCAAGTAAATCGTATATGGGATAGGCACAGTTAATCATACACTAAGAAAAACTGCACAAGTTAAATCGAAATTATTAAGATAAGTATTAAAAATTAGAAAAAGAATGAAGCAACAAAAAATTACTTATGAGTGCAAAAAACAGAAAAATCGTAATAAATATCCACTGCACGTAGGTAACGATGAAAAACTACAATGACAGGCCACTTTTTACAATGACCAGGATTGTAAAAAGCAATAAGAAATGTACTCTGTGACTGGTTGCGCAATCTATCTAAAAACAGGCGATTTATGAGGACTGCGCCTACTTACCTCTGTAGCCAACTAGCCCCAGTCTCCCCTAATTTAAGATTCGTTTTAAATTACTCTAACAAAGTTAAATTATTTCATTTACGTTTTAAAAATTCTGTCTTTTCTCTAAATAGAAAACAATCATCATTGCTTGGATTTTTTTAGGAGCCCTGTGGCAGAATTTTTTTAAGCTTTCTGCGACAAGCCTCATTAACATAGCAAAATTTTTATGCAACATGATATTTTCGAAAAGTAGAAATGAATGATAAATTTATGCATAACAACACAATTAGAAAAAAGACACTGAAGAACTAAAATATCATAAACCAGGTATTATATGTTTTTTATATGTAATGGTCTTATCTGTTTTCAAACAGCTTGTAAAAAAAGTCAAAAACCTAAATTTGATGAATTACCATTAATGGAATTATTTAGCTTGTTTGCAGTAATATATAATAAATAAATTGTCCCATTATTTTTCTTAAAATTTGTTGATTTTGAGTGAGGTTAAGTTGTTGCAATTTGTAGCAAGCACAGATTGGAAAACTATAATTAGATCTTTTTTGTTTTTGGGGGTGGGGGGGAGAGGCATTGTACACATATGCTTAATTATTTCAAATAATTAAACTATAAATTAACATGTATGTGACGGGGAAAAGGAGACTCATACTCGAATAATAACACTTGCTAACTTTAAGAATTAAATATATTAAATGAACTATTTACACTATATACAATTACAATTAAGTAGAACATTAATGAAATTAAACACTCATTCGTCTTAATGCGTCTTAATGAAACGTCGTTGAGAGCTCGGTGTTTTTGCAACCACCTCTTTTACTTTCTTTTCCCGCGTCTGTCGAATGTTCTAAAAAAGGTATTCTTCTACGCCGACTCGTGGCGCTGCCGTCGTCTCTTACAGACTGTTGCCACAGGTCACACGCGTCCATCCTGATACGCACGACCTCGTGCGCACCATACACTTAAACACAAACTTAAAAAAAATACCATATCTTAAAAAAAAAATTACACAGAATAAAACAGAAAAAAAATAAAGAGATAAAAAATGAAAATCGTCGTCAATGCCGGTTGGCATTTCGTCTTCCATCTCGTCTTAAATGGTACTCGTCTTAAATCGTACCCGTCTTAAATAGTACTCGTTTTAAATCGTACCCGTCTTAAATGGTACTCGTCTTAAATAAAAAAAATATACCCACCTATATACGTCTTAAAGTGGTACGTCTGAAAAACAAAAAGAAAAAAAAAACACAAATCGGCATCTTCTAATCGTCTTCTTCCTTTAAAAAAAAAAAAATTGAAACTTCATGCAGAAAAAAAAAATTAGAGTCTGTAATCAAATAAAGTCGCAGAATGTTCATATAACAAAACAAAATGGAGCTGTCCACAGTTCTAAAGTTCTTTATGCAAAGCACAAAAAAGTAAAAAAAAAAATGTCTTTGTAGTTCACAGAAAAAAAAACCACAATACTTTACGGAACACACTTTTCAGCAGCAGCATTGAAGAAAACAAAAAAAATGACATCTCGGGGATAGTTGAATCACAATATTTCACAAACACATATTTCACAAACAAAATTTTAACTTTTTGTTAAAATTATTCTTGATGTAAACACAGGTGATGAAAAAAAGAAGAAACACACAAAAGAAAATATTTTGTAGAAAGACGAATTCTTGAATTTTTTTTTCTCATATTCTCGAAGCACCACACAATATGTACAATAACGGAAAGGAAGAAAAGAAGAAGAAAAACCCTTTGAATGTCAAATTTTACGTGGTTGACCACGGCTTCATCATATCGACTGCAGTGGATGTTCTGTTTGGACCTTCATGGTGTCGAACCTTTTCCACTTCATGAAATGCTGGCTTTTCAGCATCCGTATGTTTTGGTTTAAATTTAGGAACATTATCGTGAACAAATTTGTCAAAGTTCTGTTCCGATTTCATATTTTGACAATGATTTATATTTTTACCAGAATCATTTTTTGAGTGGTGTGTAATCTCTTCGTAAATTTTCAACTTTTGTTTAAATTCATGCAAATCAGAACAATCATAAAGTATGCACTTATTTTGAGAAGAATCAGGAATGCCATTGATTATGTAACGTATAAGTGACTGATCATCAATATTGGCCCCTCCAGCCATTTCTTTCATAATTAAGAAATACTCAAAAAAAGATTCCTTTTGTCTAATATGCCGATGACTAAGCATTTCGTGTATTTCAGCCGAATTAATCTGCGAACCAAATTCGGTAACTAAGGCATGTTTCAATTCAGGAAAAGAACGAATGTTGCTTTCACTCTTAGCGAATAAAGAAGCAATGCCTCCGAGCGCTCTTTGCGCAAAAATGAATTTTTGCATTTCGCCTAAATTAAAAGAGGAAAAGGATTCGAATTTTTGCAACCATAAATGAACATTTTCACACTTCTCTCCATTGAATGTAGGTACCAGCGATTCAACATCGCGAAAACTTACTGATGGCATAAACATAGAATCCTGAGCAATGTTTGAAGCATTAATAGCACATTTATTGGTAAATTCAGAAATTTTAATATTCGACTTATCGTTTGGCACTGGCGAATTGTTGATAATTTCTTCCGATTCGCCATCTGTATCGACATTAGTTTCAATATGTTTTTGGAGGGATTCCAAATTAATTAAAAATGAAATTATGCGTTTAGATAACTCAGTTTCTGTGCCATCTATTTCGATGCGTAAAATAGTGGCAATAGTTATAAGTTCAAGTAAAGAAAAATTTTTAGCGGTTTCCTCTACTTTACTCGTAAATTCATCATCGGTTTCACAGAATAGAAATCCCGTAAATGCTCTTATTCGCGATCGATTTAAACGATCGCCTTCAGATGAAAACAAAAGTTTATGCAATAATTTTATTCGATTCGTCTTTTCGTTTTTCAATGCAAAAGCGATGACTGGAATGTCATTTAAAATCATGATGAAAAGAAAAAAAAACAAACAGTACTCACCCACTAATTTCTGTCGTTGAAAAAAGATGAATCAATTTATTTCCAGTTTGGAATAATATATTGCTGCAATTATTTCAAAATAACTGAAGAGTTGGCCAGTCGCCAAGGCTGTAGAAAAAAAATTGTATTCTTCACACACGACATGATCTTTATAAATTTACAGCTCCGGTTTATTTTCTGAAAGAATTTTGGCGTCGTTATAAAAATGATACTTGTCTTGTCTAGGGTAGAGAATTGAAAACAAAAATAATCCAATCCCGACTCAAGCCCTCATGTGACGGGGAAAAGGAGACTCATACTCGAATAATAACACTTGCTAACTTTAAGAATTAAATATATTAAATGAACTATTTACACTATATACAATTACAATTAAGTAGAACATTAATGAAATTAAACACTCCTTCGTCTTAATGCGTCTTAATGAAACGTCGTTGAGAGCTCAGTGTTTTTGCAACCACTTCTTTTACCTTCTTTTCCCGCGTCTGTCGAATGTTCTAAAAAAGATATTCTTCTACGCCGATTCGTGGCGCTGCCGTCGTCTCTTACAGACTGTTGCCACAGGTCACATGTATACATACATATCTATTTTTTTATTCCTAGATGTTGGGGAGAAGATCATTCTTATTCTTGGCATAAACAAAAATACTAAACCTATCTCCTTTTTTCCAAGTTAATTTACAGTTAATTTTTCAAAAACGTATGCTATTATGTTTTCAAAATTACAAAACTAAATAAGGAGTTATTTAGTTGCATAAAAAATGTAATCTTCTAGAAACTTCTAATGGATCTTTACTAACTTTAATACGTTTTTCTTTTAATAAAAATAGCAATTCTACAAAATAATATTTCTAACAACTACCTTGAGTAACTTGAGGATAAAAGTTTTCTGTAAGGGGCAGTTCCCTTTCTGTGACAATGTCGCCTTGTCGCCTCGTTTCTGCCATGGGGTTTAAGAGTTTCTACACCTTTCAGAAAAATCACCATTAATCGGATTTAAAAAAAGAGATTGATTACACGGTGTTTTTCCTTTTACCATTTGATGAAAATGATATTTGATTACAAAATAATTAACATGCTTTGTACATAGCAAGAAAACAAATCAATATCTATGTTCTAATAGGCTGTAAATTCTCAACAGAACAGCAATTGACCAAACATATATGTTTAAAACATAATTTATAAAACGTTTTTCCTTGACAGAAGAAATTCACTATACTTTTTTTACCTTTTAACATTTCATGAAAATGATGAATATTTGCTTACATGATAATTAACATTGATTTCAAGATTGCCGGAAAGCAGATTAATATCTATGTTCTAATAGACTGTAAATTCCCAACAGAACAGCAACTGACCAAGCATATATGTTTAAAACATAATTTATAAAAAGTTTTTCACTTAACAGAAGAAATTTGCTATATTTTTTTTTCTTTTACCATTTGATGAAACTAATGAATATTTGAATACAAAATAAATAACATGTATTATGCGAAACTCGAAGAGAAATCGACACAGGTATCCTGACTTAGATCGTAAATTCCATCCTGAACTGCATTTGACTGAACATATAATGTTTAAAACATAATTTATAATTTTTTTTTAATTACTACAATAAAACTAAATTATTTCGTTTAATGAAATGTTAAAGCAAAATCTGTCGTTTCTCAAATTAAAAGAAAAAAAAATCATCATTGCTCGGATTATTTTAGGAGCTTCTACATCTTTCATAAATATCATAACTACTCGTACTTAACAGAAAAAATTGATTAGACGCTGTTTTGTCTTTTACCATTTGATAAAATTAATGACTATTTGATTACAGAATAATTAACGTATTTTATACGTAGCTAGAAAACAAATCGTTACCTGTGTCCTGACTTAGATCGTAAATTCCATCCTGAACTGCAGTTGACTGAACATATAATGTTTAAAACATAATTTATAATTTTTTTTCATTACTGCAATAAAGTTAAATTATTTCATTTAATGAAATGTTAAAGCAAAATCTGTCGTTACTCAAATTAAAAGAAAAAAAAATCATCATTGCTCGGATTATTTTAGGAGCTTCTACTTCTTTCATAAATATCATAACTACTCGTACGTAACAGAAAAAATTGATTAGACGCTGTTTTGTCTTTTACCATTTGATAAAATTAATGACTATTTGATTACAGAATAATTAACGTATTTTATATGTAGCTAGAAAACAAATCGTTACCTGTGTCCTGACTTAGATCGTAAATTCCATCCTGAACTGCAGTTGACTGAACATATAATGTTTAAAACATAATATATACTTTTTTTTAATTACTGCAATAAAGTTAAATTATTTCATTTAATGAAATGTTAAAGCAAAATCTGCCGTTTTTCAAATTAAAAGAAAAAAAAATCATCATTGCTCGGATTATTTTAGGAGCTTCTACTTCTTTCATAAATATCATAACTACTCGTACTTAACAGAAAAAATTGATTAGACGCTGTTTTGTCTTTTACCATTTGATAAAATTAATGACTATTTGATTACAGAATAATGAACGTATTTTATATGTAGCTAGAAAACAAATCGTTACCTGTGTCCTGACTTAGATCTTAAATTCCATCCTGAACTGCAGTTGACTGAACATATAATGTTTAAAACATAATTTATAATTTTTTTACTTACTGCAATAAAGTTAAATTATTTCATTTAATGAAATGTTAAAGCAAAATCTGTCGTTTCTCAAATTAAAAGGAAAAAAATCATCATTGCTCGGATTATTTTAGGAGCTTCTACTTCTTTCATAAATATAGCAACTACTCGTACTTAACAGAAGAAATTGATTACACGCTGTTTTGTCTTTTACCATTTGATAAAATTAATGACTATTTGATTACAGAATAATTAACGTATTTTATATGTAGCTAGAAAATAAATCGTTACCTGTGTCCTGAGTTAGATCATAAATTCCATCCTGAACTGCAGTTGACTGAACATATAATGTTTAAAACATAATTTATAATTATTTTTTTATTACTGCAATAAAGTTAAATTATTTCATTTAATGAAATGTTAAAGCAAAATCTGTCGTTTCTCTAATTAAAAAAAAAAAAAATCATCATTGCTCGGATTAGTTTAGGAGCTTCTACATCTTTCATAAATATCATAACTACTCGTACTTAACAGAAAAAATTGATTAGACGCTGTTTTGTCTTTTACCATTTGATAAAATTAATGACTATTTGATTACAGAATAATTAACGTATTTTATACGTACTAGAAAACAAATCGTTACCTGTGTCCTGACTTAGATCGTAAATTCCATCCTGAACTGCAGTTGACTGAACATATAATGTTTAAAACATAATTTATAATTTTTTTTTTAATTACTGCAATAAAGTTAAATTATTTCATTTAATGAAATGTTAAAGCAAAATCTGTCGTTTCTCAAATTAAAAGGAAAAAAAAATCATCATTGCTCGGATTATTTTAGGAGCTTCTACATCTTTCATAAATATCATAACTACTCGTACTTAACAGAAAAAATTGATTAGACGCTGTTTTGTCTTTTACCATTTGATAAAATTAATGACTATTTGATTACAGAATAATTAACGTATTTTATACGTAGCTAAAAAATAAATCGTTACCTGTGTCCTGACTTAGATCGTAAATTCCATCCTGAACTGCAGTTGACTGAACATATAATATTTAAAACATAATTTATAATTTTTTTTAATTACTGCAATAAAGTTAAATTATTTCATTTAATGAAATGTTAAAGCAAAATCTGTCGTTTCTCAAATTAAAAGAAAAAAAAAATCATCATTGCTCGGATTATTTTAGGAGCTTCTACTTCTTTCATAAATATCATAACTACTCGTACTTAACAGAAAAAATTGATTAGACGCTGTTTTGTCTTTTACCATTTGATAAAATTAATGACTATTTGATTACAGAATAATTAACGTATTTTATATGTAGCTAGAAAACAAATCGTTACCTGTGTCCTGACTTAGATCGTAAATTCCATCCTGAACTGCAGTTGACTGAACATATAATGTTTAAAACATAATTTATACTTTTTTTAATTACTGCAATAAAGTTAAATTATATCATTTAATGAAATGTTAAAGCAAAATCTGTCGTTTTTCAAATTAAAAGAAAAAAAAATCATCATTGCTCGGATTATTTTAGGAGCTTCTACTTCTTTCATAAATATAGCAACTACTCGTACTTAACAGAAGAAATTGATTACACGCTGTTTTGTCTTTTACCATTTGATAAAATTAATGACTATTTGATTACAGAATAATTAACGTATTTTATATGTAGCTAGAAAACAAATCGTTACCTGTGTCCTGAGTTAGATCATAAATTCCATCCTGAACTGCAGTTGACTGAACATATAATGTTTAAAACATAATTTATAATTATTTTTTTTATTACTGCAATAAAGTTAAATTATTTCATTTAATGAAATGTTAAAGCAAAATCTGTCGTTTCTCTAATTAAAAGAAAAAAAAATCATCATTGCTCGGATTAGTTTAGGAGCTTCTACATCTTTCATAAATATAGCAACTACTCGTACTTAACAGAAGAAATTGATTACACGCTGTTTTGTCTTTTACCATTTGATAAAATTAATGACTGTTTGATTACAGAATAATTAACATATTTTATATGTAGCTAGAAAACAAATCGTTACCTGTGTCCTGACTTAGATCGTAAATTCTATCCTGAACCGCAGTTGACTGAACATATAATGTTTAAAACATAATTTATATATTTTTTTTAATTACTGCAATAAAGTTACATTATTTCATTTAATGAAATGTTAAAGCAAAATCTGTCGTTTCTCTAATTAAAAGAAGAAAAAAAATCATCATTGCTCGGATTATTTTACGAGCTTCTACATCTTTCATAAAATAACAACTACTCGGACTTAACAGAAGAAATTGATTAGACGCTGTTTTGTCTTTTACCATTTGATAAAATTAATGACTGTTTGATTACAGAATAATTAACATATTTTATACATAGATAGAAAACAAATCGTTACCTGTGTCCTGACTTAGATCGTAAATTCCATCCTGAACTGCAGTTAACTGAACATATAATGTTTAAAACATAATTAAAAAAATTTTTCCTGTACATCGTTTAGAAAATCCATAATTATTCGGACTTAACAAGAGAAATTCATTAGACATTTTGTTTCTTTTATCGTTTCATGAAACTAACGAATACTTGAATGCTAAATAAATAACATCCATTGTACCTTACAAGAAAACAAATCGATACAGATGTCCTCTCTTAGATAGTAAATTCTCTCCTGAACTGCAATTGCCCAAGCATTTTATGTTCGAAACAGAATTTCTAATACGTATTTCTTTTAGCCTAAAAATACTAAGAGGCATTTTATTTACATCCAATTAAGTATTTTTTATTTATATTAGATAATTTTCATGGACCATTTATATTTTTTATATTAATTATCTATCAGGAGAGCTTAAAATTTAACGCAAAGAATATGAAACGTTAAATATACAGGGTGTCCAAAATTAAATAAAAATACAGGGTGTCCACTTTAAAGTTTCTAAATACGAAACTATTGGTCAGAAAGTTGTGAAATTTTATATCGGACATAAAAAAGGAATGGGAATTTCTTTGACCGAAAAAAAATTTAGTTCAAAATTTCGCCAACAGAGGGAGTTTTTTAATAAATTACACATTTAGCCACCGCCCACTGAATACTAGACCTGAGCTCTGAGAAAAAAAATGGCGAGTGTTCTAGGCGGATATTTTTTTCAGAGTTTGCACCGTCCGTTCTATTCGAACACCAATAATTTTTAAAAGATTGTACGCTTTATTTTTTTTTTTCGGGACAGTCTGTATATTTGTCTTATTTAACCTGAGAAAAATAAACCGTAAAAACTTTTAAAAATGTGTAATTCACTAAAAAATAATAACCTGGTGGTGAAATTTTGAACTAAAAAATTTTTTCGCTCAAACAAATTCCCATTCCTTCATTATGTCCGTCACAAAATTTCACAATTTCAAGTAGGGTCGTTTAATTATGGGCACCCTGTATATACAAATTTAGTTTTCCTATAATATAGTTCTAAGCGAATAAATACAATATTTAGAACCGTTTTTTTTTTTATTGTAAGGTTTTTAAATACAAAATTTTATTTTCAGTGATAGACAGAAAAAGAGGTTAAACAACACGGTTAAATATTAAAACTTGACATGAATGGATAAAAAATAAAATATTTTCTTTATTACAATAGCAATTAAAGCCTTTTTGCAGGAATATTAAAAAGCAGTAAACCAACGTTTAAAAAGCACAAATAATGCGTGAAAAGTAGCAAACTGCTGTTTCGAATCTACAGCGAGATTCTGAAGCTTACCACATCATTAAAAATTCTCACTCTTTAGTCAATGACTTATCTAGTACTCCAGATTTTCCAAGTATTTGGAAAGCATTAATTTAATTTCCTCTTTTTTGGTTAACCTTGATCTTGATTTTTGGGAAGCTTACCATATCATTAAAATTTCTCACTCTTTAGTCAATGACTTTTCTAGTACTCCAGATTTTCCAAGTATTTGGAAAGCATTAATTTAATTTCCTCTTTTTTGGTTTTTTTTTCTCTCCTTCTCCGGTAGATGTCGCTACTTGTCCACCCAGTCGTTGCCACTGCTTCTCTCTCATTGGTTGTTTCTGGCGCTTTCGCTACCCGCATAGGATATATAAAGCAGTGCGTCTCTGTGACCAAATCGTCTAGAATCTATCATTTTGCTCAACCTTGTTTTTTCTAAGACGCTGTTCTTTTTTCCCTATCTTGCACTGAAGAAGAATCTCGCTGTAGATTCGAAACAGCTGTTTGCTGCTTTTCACGCATTATTTGCGTACTTTAAACGTTGGTTTACTGCTTTTTAATATTTTCTTTATGTTTGCTTAACTGGCTCATTTTAACTAAAATGTTCCTTTTTGAATATAAACATTAAAATCATTTCAACCAAGACATTTTACATTATTAGTTTCCACGATTCATTTTTTCCACTTTTCCAAATTTATATAGTAGACCGAGAGGCGATCACCTCATCGAGTTGACGGCTAAAAATCCAGGATTACTTAAAAGTCGATTCGCTTTTTAAAATGCAACTGGTCTGCAAAGTCAGATCTTAGTGCAAACCATCTGCTGACTCGATATAAGTGGTTGACTGGTAGGTTTACCATTGCGTTTTCTTGCTCCCAGTCCTCCATGTTTTCATACCTTTGGGTGCAGGAAAACACAATGATAGACCTACATATCAACCACTAACAGAACCCAGGCTAATAGAATAATATTCAGAAATTTCTTCCTTTTTAGGTGCGTTCGTAATTATATAAATATGTAGCATAGTCGTCATCTGGTCCGTCCTTCTGCCTTTCCGTTTGTCCGTATATAATAGCGCAAAAACTACCCAATCGAATGGTTTGAAATTTAGTATATATAATCGTTGCATAATTTTGTCGAGTCATTTCAAATTTTATGAAAAGCAATAAAAATTTAAAAAGATATTAATAAAAGTTTTCATCATTCTATTAAATTCTATCGTACGTAATTAATTTAATGATATCCCATGACAGTTAATGATTCTAGATTGCCATGGTGATTACGTCCTATTTAAGATGGAGTCTTATAATTTCCATATTACTGAATTTAATATACAGAATCGTAATAAAATTTGTATTAATGCATTTTTGCATAAGAGTATAACAGCTATTGTACCAAGATCTGAATATTTATTAAACTAGTTATAGTACGAACGCATTTCATTTGCTACGTTTGACGTACAATTTCCGACTTGGTTTTATATATATACTTTGAAATAAGATACCCAAATAAGCAATTTTACAAACACATTATTTAGTAACAATTCTTTTTCAAGAATTTCTGTTCATATCTGGGAATCTAGAGGTCTGCTCGGGCGGAATTTCCATGCCCGGCGTAAAAATTAAAAGTTCGGACCAAGCCCGGCCCATTTATATTTTCACAGTTCACGGCCAGGCCCGTACAGAAATCAGTGAAAACAGACCCGGTCCGGCCCAATCTGGCCCGCCTCAATTTCTACAAAAAAATCAGATTTTTCTTACCATATGATTAAGATTCTTTTAAAGAATACTGCATACATATTTATGGGATAATTTTACAGCATATTTTAACACGTTGAGTGCCACGGCGGCTGACACTGAAGTTGAAAAATTTACAATGTTTTGAGTAATTTTTAAGAAAGTGTAATCGTGTAATAAATAAAAGGTAAGTAAATTTTAAATAAATTTTCAGTAATTACTTAAGACAATATATATATATATATATATATTTAGTTTTATATCATATTTTAGAGTCACCGGTGAAGGACGCATTTTAAACGGAAAGTTCATTGTCAGTCACCGGTGACTGTCGTCGTGCTTAACGTGTTAAAATTACGATGTGTTCGCAAGACAGAAAATACACAATAGCAACATTAATGATTACTTAAATTCTTAGACGTTTCAATGTTCAAATAAGGATTCATTAAATAAATTCTGTAGTTTAGAGTAAAAGAAAAAAAAGGAGGGTTAAACATATCATAACTTTTGAAGCCGTATAATGAAAAGTAGATTTATGAAAATATTTCTCTCTCATTTATTAAGGCTTTTCTCAAATCCTTTCTGACACATTTCTGAATTCATTTCTTTTCAGAAACGCATAAGATTGGCAGGTTTTTTAATTCAGAAACTATGTCATCGAATAGTGTTTTTTACAAAGACAATATATCTTTGAGAAAATACTGTCAAATTTAGCGTTTTGAATCGAATTTCCGGAAGCGACAGCACGGGAAAGGAGAAGAACCTGCAGCCACGTGACAAGAATCTGTTATAGCTCGACAAGTAATTTATTTATCAAAAATGAAAACGCTGTTCGATTCCAAATCCCTTCAATTGTCAGGCTTGTCAATAAATTTACAGTTAAAAATTAGTCAGAAAATGTGTCAAAGTTTCGCGTTCTTGAGCAGTGAATTTGAGAACTACATTAAGGTATATTTCCAAAGATTACTTAAACAGAATTTCGTTATCGTTATTGCCCCACCAATGGCCGTCTCAGAGCTGGTAGACGGGAAGTGCTGGTTTCGAACCCAATTGCGCCCGTCGGCATAATCTTCGGTGTTTTCCGTGCTTTTCTTCGAACCTTGCGTTATTACGGGTTAGGATCACTTAGAAAGACCCCCGCGAAAGACATCCCCTCGAATCTGTATCCCAAGTGTAGATAATAGGCCATCATAAACAACACAATACACCATTATCGCTATTAATATTTTTGCAAAACTTATTGCCTGCCCTACACACCCTGAGAACAAAAAAGGCCCAATTCCGGTCAGGCTCGGCTATTTAGAAGAAAAAATTGCAAGCCTCATCTCGACCCGGCACGAGTATGCTGAAAAAATATTAAGCTCGGGTCAGACACCATGTGATTGTCCGATGCCGATTTCTACGCTGGACATGTTACATTTCTGTATTAATGTTGTCAAACTAGCATCGGTTCATGACGCACATTTACACTTATTCTCGCGTAAGTCATATTCATTGAAAATAGCTCTTATTTTATTGGGATCGTTGAAACTTTTATTTCGGGCCTGTAGGCCCGCTAAATTTTTTTATCGGCCCGTCCCGTTTATTTTGTTTGTCGGCCCGGCCCGTAAGAAAATTCACCTTTACTTCACCGGGCCGGGTACGGGCCTCGTGCCCGTGCAGGCCAGTAGGGAATGTGTACTAATTCATTCGCACAACCACGGTTTATGGTAAGTTTACGAAAACTGGTTTTCAGTACATTTTAATGATGTTATATTGTATTAAACATACTGAAATTGATATTCGTCACTGAGGGGGATAGAAACATGCTTCTATAGAGTATAGAATAAGTAACAATTATAGTTCGTTTACAGGGATGCACAAAATAATGTCTTTGGATTATTATCTATGGGAAAAATTATTTGCAATGTATTTTAATTGTGTCATACTAAAATTAATTTGAATAATGAAAAATATTATTCCACCGTGCTCTCTGCAGCTTAGAAGAACCTTTTCAGCCCGACCATTTAATATATATATTTTGAATTAATTAATACTAGTTTGGTATTTATTTATTAATTATTTTTTCTAATATATGTGTAATTTTTTATATTTATATTTATTTTTTATTTTTTTTTATTTCCTTTTTCTTGTTATTATTATTATTTTATTATTTATTTATTTTTTAAATTATTTTATTCTTTTATTTTATATGTTTTAATTACTTTATTTATTTACTCATTTATACAATATTTTTATTTAATAACGTCTTCTTTTGCGCCTGATGAAGAAAGACTAAGCTCCTTCGAAAGGCCTAGAGCATTTATACATGTTTTATGGTGCTTTTAAGAAGTTCTTTTGGTTCTTACTAGTTCTTGATATCACACTATTTCAATAGAATTTATGTGCATTACTGAAGTGCACGATAGCAAGTTTCCTATAGATTCCTGAGTACGTAGAATTGATCTTTTATTTACAGAAGCATTCAAAGAAATTCGATAACAGGATTGACTATGAACCATAATTGCTAGATGGGTTTTTTCACTTGTAATAAGTATTTTAAACCTTAACTAGTGTTTTGTGTGTAAAGAGGTGTGGAGACAGAGAGTGTTGCCAGTTTGACTTCCATTTTTATACAAAAATTCCGACTTCAGACCGGAACTTACCGAAGAAACATTTTTACTTTAAAAAAGTAAGTAACAGCCTGTCATTAAATAAATATGAAAATACCTTTTGTATTTTCTAGTATAAATCCTATTTTTTTTTTACTAAAAGCGGAAGCCAAACTGGCAACCGTGTTGTAGATCATTAACGGTGCTGCACGGAAGAATTCGCTCATAACACAGGCTATGGTGGATAGCACTTGCTAAAAATAAATTTTTACTTTTTTTTTTTTTAATATATATAATTAGATATTTCCTTTCATTTTATGAAAAAACGCGAAATTTATTAACAATATTCCGATAGTGTTCGGAAGTTTTTCATAATCTATACCTTGATGCATGATTTTTCCCCCTTATTTAATGATACGGCGACTGGCCGAAAATTCGAATACATTAACAGTCATTAAAAAATTAGTCACTTGTTACGATATTTGATTTGATGATTAGCTTTGATAGAATTTTTTAAAAACCCTGATAATCAGATTATAGCTTTTTGAATAAAACGTACAATCTTTAAAATTATGTCATATCGGCCACGGTATCGTAGAGGCAAAATGTATCTTAGGCCATACAATGTGGCAGACAGTCAAGGGTGTTTGTTGGTTGGTTGATTGAGGTTTTATGGCGCAAAATCCCTTAAGGGACATTCTGCGCCAAAATAAAGACTAGAAACACAATGTGCATAAAATTAAAAAGAACAATGAGAAAAGCAATCTGGATGTGGTATCCTATCCAGATGTTGTCAGAGAAGTGTAGATGAAAAAAAAAAATAAATCCTAAGACAATCAAGTTGAAAATTATGAGTTCAATTTCCAAATTAATCAATTTTTAGGTAGCTTTCATTACAAAAAGCTACCTATTGCAGCCGTTCGGAGGAAAGCGATTTCAAAAAATTTTGGTATATTTTCATCGATCATGAGCCCCAGACCCCGAAACCACCCTCCGTTCAAAATATGATATATATATATATATATGTATTAGGGTGGTCACAAGCAGCATGGGAAAAAAAATTTAACGTTTTCTTCGGGGTGACCCTCCTAAAAGTTGCCAATTAGTTAGAAAATGAGATTGGCAAAGTTTCAACTGAAATGAATAACATTAACCCGTGCCTCATCGAGGTTGAAGTCTTGAAAATTTGCAGTTTTTGGCAAAAAATTGTCGTTTTTCTTTCTTTACGTGAAAACTATTTGTCTTAAAAACCTGATTCTTGTTTTATTTCATAGAAACAGTTGTTGCCTTAAACTTTTACTCTCATCAAAACTTATATTTAATGAATATTAGTATTTTTCAGGTCAGCTCGTGAACTATACCCTCAAACTCTGCAATTTTGAAACATAAGTGAAAAATGACAAATTAATAATTTTATTACTTTTGATATTTTTTTTTGCATTATTTTCATTAATAGGCAAAAATAAATGAGCAATTTTTGCAACTTTAAAAATATTTCACGAATTATAATTGATTATTAGTTATCTAGTTCTGTGTCTAGTAAGAAAGAACTTCTCGATTTGTGTTGCAGTTGTACCTCTGAATTTCTCTTTTTATTACAAGGCTGTTTTTGTTACCTGTTATCGTTATCTATTTTTAGAATTGACGAAACATTCCGTAAAGCCCCCCCCCCCCCTTTTGATATGATGGCAGAAATGTAAGATTTTTTTTAATTGGCCACTTGTCTCATCAAATCATCGACTTAAGCTACCAAGTAATCGTCAAGTTTTATGTATTTTATTTTATGATATTCGCAAAATGAAACTGAACGCCAGAGAAGCTGCTAGATTTAAAGTACATCCACCAGTTAACCACAGACTTTAATTTTAAGTAGAAGTGCAATTGACTCCCTAAATAACTATTTCGTAAACAAAGAACTGAGATCATCAAAAACAGATTTAAAAATTCCGGTTTAGAGAGAACTGTTATTCACTGGGATGGAAAACTGCTTCACCATTTTTTGAATAAAGAAAATGTAGAGAGGATAGAAGATTTAATTAGTTGTGGGGATGAAGAACAGTTACTACGAGTTCCACAGCTTGAAAATAGTATCGGAATAATTCAGGCGAAAGCTGTATTTTCAGCAGTTGAAGAGTGGAGGAAGTTGGTAAAATGCAGGCAATATGTTTTGATACAACTGCAGTAAACAGTTGAACTGCACCTCAAAGTGCACAAAACTGCACCTCAGAGGAACCTGCATTCTTCTATAGCAATTGTTAAAGCAAAAGTCTTCTGTATTTACCGTGTCGCCACCCTAATCCAGAAATTATCCTAAAAGCTGATTTTGATTGTAAAGTGGGAATAATCAGTGCTCCTCAGCCAGATATTTAAAAAAACAATTCTTGGGTGGTTTAAATTAAACCAGAGTAAATAGAAAAATGCTATTGAAGATGAAATAGTAGATGTAAATAGTTAATTCAGAAGAAATTTCAAGTTTTCTTACAGCACCTTTTAAAAATTAACAGCTCAGGGATGATTATAAAGAGTTTATACAACTTTGTTTAATTTTTATAGGACTCCTTCCTACAAAAGACTTTTTTCAGAGCACCTGGTGCTTTTAATCATGTCAGATGCACAAGCAATTTATTCTCTCAAAATATATTGTCATAGATAATCTCTCAATAACAATTTTAGAAAAAAAGGGTATTAAAGACCTTTGCTTATTTCTAATCAATATTTATGTAAAATCGTGCTTCAATATCCCCACTCCCACTTTGGACCCCAATCCAAGACCTGCAAATAATAAAATCACTTGTTCACTACAGAAAAATTGATAAATAGGTTGCAGACAAAGCACTCGTTAAAATGATAAACCATCTTTGGTAGCTTAACTCGGATCAAGTTGCATTTTCATTTTTAGATGATACTTTGAAAAAAAAAAGTCAACATAAGCATGGCTGTAAAATTAATGTCATTTGAAGAAGAAATGATGATGATGATAAGAATTTAAAAGCAACAAAAGTGTTCAACGAAGTGGATTATTTATTGAACAAAGAAGTCAATGTTTCTGTTTCATCTCAAACTATAAAACTTTTTCAGAGGTTTTATATTAATAAGCATTTTTTAAATATTGATCCCAATCTATGGTGTGAAAATAAACCTTATTTGAAAGCAAGAAATCAGTAAATGGTTTTAAAGTTGTCAATGACACAGCTGAAAGGGGAAGAAAATTAACCAGAGATTTCAATTCCTGTTTAACAAAAAACGAAAAATAAAAACAGTATATGCTAAAAGTTGTATGTGAATGTAGAAAAACTTTTCCAGATTCTTCACAAGCCACCTTATCTAAGCCATTTACCACTTTAATCCTTTCTGGCGCAATGGTCTCATGTCGAGACTACCTAATTTTAATTCCAAACTTACTTGTTTGTAAATTTAGGTGTATAATTTCATTATTTTACGAACAGAACTTTTCTGTACTGGAAAGGGTTAATGTGACAATTGTAAGGGATAATAATTAATTTTCTTTATTATGCTCCCTTTCTTGTAACACAACTTTAATAATAAAATGCATTTGAGCATATTTGTTCTAATTTTTATACTTTCTTTGCACCCCCCCCCCCTTTTCTTAAATTTTTTCAGTTTAAAATTCGATTTTTTTTTTTTCATTTTCTTTGGAATTTTTTTAAAATTAGTACTTTATCATGTACAAAATGAAAAACAAAAGGGGGAAAGCAGATGAAATGGAATGTTACAATGTTTTTTCACATTTTCATAAAAATCAATTTTTAGGATTTGGGTGATGTCTGGTCCTGAAAAATGCGCATATGTCTAAATTTATACATTTTTAGAAATAAAATGGTGTGTGGTTCTTCAAAACTAAGCTTTTTTATATAAAATGAGACCTGAATTATGTTTCTAGGTTTAATTGTATTTATTTTATGAAGGAAAAACAGCATTTTTTTGCGAAAAATCACGTTTATTTCAAACTTTAACCTCAATGAGGCACGGGTTAATATTATCCAAATAAGCTAAAACTTTGCCATTCTCATTTTCTAGTCTACTCTAGTCTCATTTTCTAGGCAACTTTTTGGGGAGTCCCCAGGAAAAAATTCAAAAATTGATTTCTTGTTAACACCCTATTATATATATATATTAGGGTGGGTCGAAAAATCCGAAATTTTTATAATCGAAATGTAATAGCGCGAAAAAGGTGCCTTTCGTAATACAGAATAAATTTCTAAAACATTACATCGATCGGTTAATATCTTTTACCGCCGCAAGGGGGCCAAAGTTTCAAAAAATCGCAAAAAACATGTTTTTTTTATCATTTCTTTTTTAAATTATCCAAACATACCAATACAATTTTTAATAGAACGCAATAGCTACATGAAGATATAAGAAATGCCCCGGTAAATGTTCATTATGATGAAATCATATCTTTATTTACCGCAAAAAAACCATATTTTTTGTAAAAATTTCAAAAATTTCATTTTTTCATTTTTTTTTTCTAAATTTTTATAATTTCTATAATATGTCTAGAAATAAATAATTTTACTTTATATCTATTAATATATCATAATTCTTTATAACTATTTGTAATAGACTTGAAAATAAAGTTAATCATTCATTTTTCTTGACGATCGATTCATATACTGATGTTTTACTTCATAACAGCCAATTCATGCCACAAAAATTATATAAAATGAGCAAAAGGTTTTAGTATTTTATTAATTAAAATATAGAGATATTTAACCGAAACGGGTTAAATAAACTTAAAATGAAGGAAAATTTAATGTAAATGAATTTTATAATATAACTTGCTTTCAGATGAAGCCATTATTTCTCGAGAGGCCAAAACTGATCAGATGAGATCCTCCCTCTGTTCTAGTAAACAAACTTTATCAGTGCTTCAATGAATAATTTCACGCATCTTTCTAGTGATTGAGTGGGACAAGGAAAGTTATAATAGCTGGTATCTTTAATCGAACATTTTAAACTCACCAGCGTTTTTAGTCGATAAAGAAACCATAACAGGTGGTTCCGTTAGTTTTCAGTTTTGTCAGTAGACTAAAGCCATACAATTTTAAGCTTCAGTGTTGAAGTCTGCTATGTTAAAGTGACGGATGGCACTATTCTAGTCCACAGAACTTCGTGCTTTTGCAATTTTCTTCATGGCTGGGGCCCTGATGTTCTCCTCTTCATATGCTATCTCCAAAGAGGCTATTTGTATGATTTGCGAAATAGTCATTTCGTGAAAATACAGGAACTATAATCTTTCGTAGATTATCTGTCAAGTTACGTAAGTTACTAACTATAGTGCACAGATTCTGGTAAACATGAGTGATTCATTTTAATTGTGAACCAACTGATGCAGTACATTTTCAGGATGCACTCAAAGAGTATGGCAAGTTAAGAAGAGGGTTTCTTTGTTCCAACGTAGAGTCTCAAAATTCGAATAGCAGTAATGATCCACCTTGCGTGAAATATTTGTCCAGGGACTCAGCAAAAAAGGTGAATTGTATACACGCGTGTTGAAAGAGCTTGCAATATTTCAGACATATACATCTGGTCAGTTGACAAATCATCTTTATCAACAGCTAGGTGATCAGATTAAATTTGCTTAAATTTTGCAATTGGTAATAATTCGCAAATCGCAAGAGATAAACCAATTGGGCCACAATATGATAGAGAACCTGTTTTTTGTCATCAAGATGTTTGAAAAGATGTCTCAGTGGAAGCTCATTGAAGTGACGTCAAGGAAGCCAATAAAGTGGTTTTTTAAAAGTTGTTCTCAACTAATCCTACTATAACACCGCCTTTGCATCCTGTTTTGAAGACAGTTCCGCGAAATTCAACTGCAATTATTATTCCAGTCGGGATTTCATTTTTCTTCAAAAAATCTATAATGTCATTGCATGTAGAAGTCGCCTTGCCAGACGATGGTGTCAAATGACGAAAATAATTCAGACCTGGTTCTAGTACAAAGAGATATGTTCCTCCTTGACTTCGCAAAGATGAAACTTTGCCACCTCTTTAACCTGGCAAATATTTCTATCTTTAGGGCCATCAAAGTATAGAGTACATTACAAAACAAGGAGTACATTACAAAAAAAAAACGAACAAAGTGAAACGTGGCCCTCTAGCAGCGAGAAATTAATTTTACGTGCAGGCAGCTGCAGGTGTTTCTATCAATGAGCAATTTTTTTTTATAGAATTACAGTGATCATGGTTAATAATGTGCATGAAATTAACAACATAAAATGCCTTTCCCAGCCTATTAGAAATCTAAAAAATCTGAAAACATTACAAAAGTTATGAAAATTGAAAAAATGAAAAACTTTAATTTTTAATATTTTTTAGAAATTTTGGCCCTGTTGTGGCGGTAAAAGCAACGATGTCACAAAAATGAAATGTTAATGTTACATTACTAATATCTTGGCGTGGCTATTGCGTTCTATTAGAAACTGAATAAGTATGTTTGGATAATTTAAAAAAAAAAAATTGCTAAAAGTATGTTTTTTGCGATTTTTTCGAAATTTGGAACCCTTGCGGCGGTAAAAGATATTAACCAATCGGTGTAATATTTTACGTATTTTATCTTTTTTACAAAAGGCAACTTTTCCGCGCTATTACGTTTCGATTATAAATATTTCGGTTTTTTCGACCCACCCTAATATATATATATATATATATATATATATATATATCTGACCTTTGTCACATTGTAACTCTCGTATTTATGAACCGATTTCGGTGTAATTCGGTGTGTACATAGTACATACCAATGTCTCAACGGAGTTCGTTGGCCAGCTTCATCCGCCGTTTTGTTATAAAATGGCAGCCATTAAAATATTTTTAAAAAATTTAAATTTGAAATGTGGTACCAAAAAATAGAAAATGGAAAAATATTTTTTTCTTATGTATTTGACCTTTATACAAAGATTCCGGAGCAGTTTTTGTTTCGTCTATATCTTAAAAAATGGCTGAGTTATAGCATTTTGAATTTCTAGCGTTGCTGACATTTTGAAACGTCCTGAATTTTGTCACGCTATAAAAGGCGTATTTATGAACCGATTTGGATGTAACTTCGTTTATACATAGTACATGCCAATGTCTCGACCGAGTTCGTTGGCCAGCTTCATCCGCCATCTTGTTTAAAAATGGCGGCCATTTAAATTTTTAAGAAAAATTTTAATTTGAAATGTGGTACCAAAAAATTGAAAATTGAAAAAAATATTTTTTTCTTATGTGTTTGAACTTGATAAAAAGATTCGGGAGCAGTTTTTGTTTCGTCTATATCTTAAAAAATGGCTGAGTTATAGCATTTTGAATTTCTAGCGTGGCTGACATTTTGAAACGTCTTGATTTTTGTCACGTAATAACAGGCGTATTTATGAACCGATTTGGATGTACCTTGGTGTATACATAGTACATACAAATATCTCGACCGAGTTCGTTGGCCAGCTTCATCTGCCGTCTTGTTTCAAAATGGCGGCCATTAAAAAAATTTGAAACATTTAAAATTTAAAATGAGATACCAAAAAATTGGAATATGAAAAAGATTTTTTCGTATGAGTTTGACCTTAATACAAAGATTTCGGAACAGTTTTTTTTTTTTTTTTAATAACCCAAATTTTTAATAACTCATTTTAAATTTTAAATTTAATTTTTTTAATGGCCCTTTTAAACAAGATGGCGAATGAAGCTGGCCAACGAACTCGGTCGAGATATTGGTATGTACTACGTACAGACCGAGTTACATCCAAATCGGTTCATAAATACGCCTATTATCGCGTGACAAAAATCAGGTCGTTTTAAAATGTCAGCCACAATAGAAATTCAAAATGGTATTACTCAGCCATTTTTTAGATATAGACGAAAGAAAAACTGTTCCGGAATCTTTGTATTAAGGTCAAACACATACAAAAAAATCTTTTTCATTTTCCAATTTTTCGGTATCTCGTTTAAATTTTTTTATTTTTTTATTTTTTTAAATGGCCGCCATTTTGAAACAAGATGGCGGATGAAGCTGGCCAACGAACTCGCTCGAGATATTTGTATGTACTATGTACACACCAAGGTGTATCCAAATCGGTTCATAAATACGCCTGTTATTACGTGAGAAAAATCAGGACGTTTCAAAATGTCAGCGACGCTAGAAATTCAAAATGCTATAACTCAGCCATTTCTTAAGATATAGACGAAACAAAAACTGCTCCCGAATCTTTTTATCAAGATCAAACACATAAGAAGAAAATATTTTTCAATTTTCAATTTTTGGTACCACATTTCAAATTTAAATTTTTCTTAAAAATTTAAATGGCCGCCATTTTTAAACAAGATGGCGGATGAAGCTGGCCAACGAACCCGGTCGAGACATTGGTATGTACTATGTATAAACGAAGTTACATCCAAATCGGTTCATAAATACGCCTTTTCTCGCGTGACAAAATTCAGGACGTTTCAAAATGTCAGCCACGCTAGAAATTCAAAATGCTATAACTCAGCCATTTTTTAATATATAGACGAAACAAAAACTGCTCCAAAATCTTTGTATAAAGGTCAAATTTAATAAAAAAAAAATATTTTTCCATTTTCAATTTTTTTGGTACCACATTTCAAATTTTAAATTTTAAAAAAATTTTAAATGGCCGCTATACTGAAACAAAATAGCGGATGAAGCTGGCCAACAAACTCGGTCGAGACATTGGTATGTTCTATGTACACACCGAATTACACCGAAATCGGTTCATAAATACGCCTTTTATCGCGTGACAAAATTAAGGACGTTTCAAAATGTCAGCTACGCAAGAAATTCAAAATGCTATAACTCAGCCATTTTTTAAGATATAGACGAAACAAAAACTGCTCCGAAATCTTTGTAAAAAGGTCAAATACATAAGAAAAAATATTTTTTCCATTTTTAATTTTTTGGTACCACATTTCAAGTTTTAAATTTTTTTAAAAATTTTAAATGGCCGCCATTTTGAAACAGAACGGCGGATGAAGATGGCCAACGAACTCGGTCAAGACATTGGTATGTACAATGTACACACCGAATTACATCGAAATCGGCTTATAATTATGGGAGTTACAGTGTGACATAAGTCAGATATATATATATATATATATGTGTGTGTGTGACCTGTGGCAACAGTCTGTAAGAGATGACGGCAGCGCCACGAGTCGGCGTAGAAGAATACCTTTTTTAGAACATTTGACAGACGCGGGAAAAGAAGGTAAAAGAGGTTGTTGCAAAAACACCGAGCTCTCAACGACGTTTCATTAAGACGCATTAAGACGAATGAGTGTTTAATTTCATTAATGTTCTACTTAATTGTAATTGTATATAGTGTAAATAGTTCGTTTAATATATTTAATTCTTAAAGTTAGCAAGTGTTATTATTCAAGTATGAGTCTCCTTTTCCCCGTCACATGAGGGCTTGAGCCGGGATTGGATTATTTTTGTTTTCAATTCTCTACCCTAGACAAGACAAGTATCATTTTTATAACGACGCCAAAATTCTTTCAGAAAGTAAGCCGGAGCTGTAAATTTATAAAGATCATGTCGTGTGTGAAGAATACAATTTTTTTTCTAGAGCCTTGGCGACTGGCCAACTCTTCAGTTATTTTGAAATAACTGCAGCAATATATTATTCCAAACTGGAAATAAATTGATTCATCTTTTTTCAACGACAGAAATTAGTGGGTGAGTACTGTTTACTGTTTTTTTTTCTTTTCATCATGATTTTAAATGACATTCCAGTCATCGCTTTTGCATTGAAAAATGAAAAGACGAATCGAATAAAATTATTCCATAAACTTTTGTTTTCATCTGAAGGCGATCGTTTAAATCGATCGCGAATAAGAGCATCCACTGCAGTCGATATGATGAAGCCGTGGTCAACCACGTAAAATTTGACATTCAAAGTGTTTTTTTCTTCTTTTCTTCCTTTCCGTTATTGTACATATTGTGTGGTGCTTCAAGAATATGAAAAAAAAAAAATTCAAGAATTCGTCTTTCTACAAAATATTTTCTTTTGTGTGTTTCTTCTTTTGTTCATCACCTGTGTTTACATCAAGAATAATTTTAACAAAAAGTTAAAATTTTGTTTGTGAAATATGTGTTTGTGAAATATTGTGATTCAACTATCCCCGAGATGTCATTTTTTTTTTTTTTGTTTTCTTCAATGCTGCTGCTGAAAAGTGTGTTCCATAAAGTATTGTGGGTTTTTTTTTTTTCTGTGAACTACAAAGACATTTTTTTTTTTACTTTTTTGTGCTTTGCATAAAGAACTTTAGAACTGTGGACAGCTCCATTTTTTTTTTGTTGTTGTTATATGAACATTCTGTGACTTTATTTGATTACAGACTCTAATTTTTTTTTAAAAGGAAGAAGACGATTAGAAGATGCCGATTTGTGTTTTTTTTTTCTTTCTGTTTTTCAGACGTACCACCTTAAGACGTATATAGGTGGGTATATTTTTTTTTTATTTAAGACGAGTACGAAGTAAAGACGGGTACGATTTAAGACGAGTACCATTTAAGACGGGTACGATTTAAGACGAGTACCATTTAAGCCGGGTACAATTTAAGACGAGTACCATTTAAGATGGGTACGATTTAAGACGAGTACCATTTAAGACGGGTACGATTTAAGACGAGTACCATTTAAGACGGGTACGATTTAAGACGAGTACCATTTAAGACAAGATGGAAGACGAAATACCAACCGGCATTGATGACGATTTTCATTTTTTCTCTCTTTATTTTATTTTTTTTTCTCTGTTTTATTCTGTGTAATTTTTTTTAAAGATATGGTATTTTTTTTTAAGTTTGTGTTTAAGTGTATGGTGCGCACGAGGTCGTGCGTATCAGGATGGACGAGTGTGACCTGTGGCAACAGTCTGTAAGAGACGACGGCAGCGCCACGAGTCGGCGTAGAAGAATACCTTTTTTAGAACATTCGACAGACGCAGGAAAAGAAGGTAAAAGAGGTGGTTGCAAAAACACCGAGCTCTCAACGACGTTTCATTAAGACGCATTAAGACGAATGAGTGTTTAATTTCATTAATGTTCTACTTAATTGTAATTGTATATAGTGTAAATAGTTCATTTAATATATTTAATTCTTAAAGTTAGCAAGTGTTATTATTCGAGTATGAGTCTCCTTTTCCCCGTCACATATATATATATATATATATCAATTTTGAACGGAGGGTGGTTTCGGGGTCTGGGGGTCATGATCGATGAAAATATACCAAAATTTTTTGAAATCGCTTTCCTCCGAACGGCTGCAATAGGTAGCTTTTTGTAATGAAAGCTACATAAAAAAGCCAACTTATATTATTGAAACACATGAAGCTCAATTTAGTGGATAACGAATATAGGAGATTCAATACAAATTTTTATCAATACTAAATCATTATGAATGAGAATTTCGCGAAATTAGTCAGCTTTATCCAAGCTGCTTTTATTTAAAGTAACTTATATTTGGCTGCCAAATTCGGCAATTTCTTAAAGTGCCTGTCATTTTAAGACAACCTGGTGGATGAGGCTAAGCAGTGAACTTGGTCGAGACCTTAGTAATTGCTGTGCACATGCTCACTCACATCGGAATCGATTAATATGTAGGAGTGCTGTAGCATGCAAAAAATCAGATTTTTCAAAATGTCACCCACATTAGATATTGAAATTGCTATATCTGAGCCATTTTTTAAGATAAAGACAAACAAAAAATGCTCCTGAATCCCTATATCAAGGTCAAATATTTAAGAAAGAAACCTTTTTCAATTTCTAATTTTTTTGCACCTCACTTTAAATATATATTTTTTTTAATTTAATGGCCGCAATTTTGAAACAAGATGGCTGATGAAGCTGGCCAGCGAACTTGGTCGAGATATTGATGTATACTACCCACATACTTTCTTACATCGAAATAGGCGAATACGTGTGTTATCGCGTGACAAATACAAGATCGTTTCAAAATGTTAGCCATGCTAGAAATTCAAAGTGCTATAATTCAATCATTTTTTTAGATATAAACAAAAGAACAAATTTTCAGAAACAAAAACTGCTCCGGAATCTTTGTATCAAGGCCAAACACATAAAAAAAATCTTTTTCATTTTCCAATTTTTTAAGACCTCATTTTAAATTTTTAATTTATTTTTTTTAATGTCAACCCTTTTGAAAGAAGATGGCGAATGAAGCTGGCCAACGAACTCGGTCGAGACATTGATATGTACTATGTACAGACCAAGTTACATCCAAATCGGTTCATAAATACGCCTGATATCGCGTGACAAAAATCAGGTCGTTTTAAAATGTCAGCCACAATAGAAATTCAAAATGCTATAACTCAGCCATTTTTTTAGATATAGACGAAAGAAAAACTGTTCCGGAATCTTTGTATTAAGGTCAAACACATACAATAAAATCTTTTTCATTTTCCAATTTTTCGGTATCTCATTTAAATTTTTTTATTTTTTTATTTTTTTAAATGGCCGCCATTTTGAAACAAGATGGCGGATGAAGCTGGACAACGAACTCGGTCAGATATTTGTATGTACTTTGTACACACCAATGTACATCCAAATCGGTTCATAAATACGCCCGTTATCACGTGACACAAATCAGGACGTTTCAAAATGTCAGCCACGCTAGAAATTCAAAATGTTATAACTCAGCCATTTTTTAAGATATAGACGAAACAAAAACTGCTCCCGAATCTTTTTATCAAGGTCAAACACATAAGAAAAAAATATTTTTTTAATTTTCAATTTTTTGGTACCACATTTCAAATTTAAATTTTTCTTAAAAATTTAAATGGCCGCCATTTTTAAACAAGATGGCGGATGAAGCTGGCCAACGAACTCGGTCGAGACATTGGTATGTACTATGTATAAAGGAAGTTACATCCAAATCAGTTCATAAATACGCCTTTTATCGCGTGACAAAATTCAGGATGTTTCAAAATGTCAGCCACGCTAGAAATTCAAAATGCTATAACTCAGCCATTTTTTAAGATATAGATGAAACAAAAACTGCTCCGGAATCTTTGTATAAAGGTCAAATACATAAGAAAAAAATACTTTTCCATATTAAATTTTTTGGTACCACATTTCAAATTTTAAATTTTAAAAAAAAATTTAAATGACCGCCATTTTGAAACAAAATGGCGGATGAAGCTGGCCAACGAACTCGGTTGAGACATTGGTATGTACCATGTACACACCGAATTACATCCAAATCGGTTCATAAATACGAGAGTTACAGTGTGACAAATGTCAGATATATATATATATATATATATATATATTAGGGAGGGTCGAAAAAACCGAAATATTTATAATCGAAACGTAATAGCGCGGAAAAGTTGCCTTTTGTAAAAAAGATAAAATACGTAAAATATTACACCGATTGGTTAATATCTTTTACCGCCGCAAGGGGTCCAAATTTCGAAAAAATCGCAAAAAGCATACTTTTAGCAATTTTTTTTTTTTAAATTATCCAAACATACTTATTCAATTTCTAATAGAACGCAATAGCCACGCCAAGATATTAGTAATGTAACATTAACATTTCATTTTTGTGACATCGTTGCTTTTACCGCCACAACAGGGCCAAAATATCTAAAAAAATGTTAAAAATTAAAGTTTTTCTTTTTTTCAATTTTCATAACTTTTGTAATGTTTTCAGATTTTTTACATTTCTAATAGGCTGGGAAAGGCATTTTATGTTGTTAATTTCATGCACATTGTTAACCATGATCACTGTAATTCTATTAAAAAAAAAAAATACTCAATGATAGAAACACCTGCAGCTGCCTGCACGTAAAATTAATTTCTCGCTGCTAGAGGGCCACGTTTCACTTTGTTCGTTTTTTTTTTTTTTTTTTGGAATGTACTCCTTTTACTCTATACTTTGATGGCCCTAAAGATGGAAATATCTGCCAGGTTAAAGAGGTGGCAAAGTTTCATCTTTGCGAAGTCAAGGAGGAACATATCTCTTTGTACTAGAACCAGGTCTGAATTATTTTCGTCATTTGACCCCATCGTCTGGCAAGGCGACTTCTATATGCAATGACATTACAGATTTTTTGAAGAAAAATGAAATCCCGACTGGAATAATAATAGCAGTTGAATTTCGTGGAGCTGTCTTCAAAACAGGATGCAAAGGTGGTGTTATAGTAGGATTAGTTGAGAACAACTTTAAAAAAAACCACTTTATTGGCTTCCTTGACCTCACTTCAATGAGCTTCCACTGAGACATCTTTTCAAATATCTTGATGACAATAAACAGGTTCTCTATCATATGGTGGCCCAACTGGTTGATCTCTTGCGATTTGCGAATTATTACCAATTGCAAAATTTAAGCCAATTTAATCTGATCACCTAGTTGTTGATAAAGATGATTTGTCAACTGACCAGACGTATATGTCTGAAATATTGCAAGCTCTTTCAACACGCGTGTATACAATTGACCTTTTTTACTGAGTCCCTGGACAAATATTTCACGCAAGGTGGATCATTACTGCTATTCGAATTTTGAGACTCTACGTTGGAACAAAGAAACCCTCTCCTTAACTTGTCATACTCTTTGAGTACGTCCTGAAAATGTACTGCGTCAGTTGGTTCACAATTAAAATGTATCACTCATGTTTTCCAGATTCTGTGCACTATAGTTAGTAACTTACGTTACTTGACAGATAATCTACGAAAGATTATAGTTCCTGTACTTTTACGAAATGACTATTTCGCAAATCATACAAATAGCCTCTTTGGAATGATAGCATATGAAGAGGAGAACATCAGGGTCCCAGACATGAAGAAAATTGCAAAAGCACGAAGTTCTGTGGACTAGAATAGTGCCATCCATCACTTTATCATAGCAGACTTCAAAACTGAAGCTTAAAATTGTATGGCTTTAGTCTACTGACAAAACTGAAAACTAACGGAACCACCTGTTATGGTTTCTTTATCGACTAAAAACGTTGGTGAGTTTAAAATGTTCGATTAAAGATACCAGCTATTATAACTTTCCTTGTCACACTTAATCACTAGAAAGATGCGTGAAATTATTCATTGAAGCACTGATAAAGTTTGTTTACTAGAACAGAGCGAGGATCACATCTGATCAGTTTTGGCCTCTCGAGAAATAATGGCTTCACCTGAAAGCAAGTTGTATTATAAAATTCATTTACATTAAATTCTTCTTCATTTTAAGTTTATTTAACCCATTTCGGTTAAACATCTCTGTATTTTAATTAATAAAATACTAAAACATTTTGCTCATTTTATATAACTTTTTGTGGCATGAATTGGCTGTTATGAAGTAAAACATCAGTAGATGAAGCGATCGTCAAGAAAAATGAATGATTAACTTTATTTTCAAGTCTATTACAAATAGTTATAAAAAAATTATGATATATTAATAGATATAAAGTAGAATTATTTATTTATAGACATATTATAGAAATTATAAAAATTTAGAAAAAAAAATTAAAAATTGAAATTTTTGACATTTTTACAAAAAATATGGTCTTTTTGCGGCAAATAAAGATATGATTTCATCATAATGAACATTTACCGGGTCATTTCTCATATCTTCATGTAGCTATTGCGTTCTATTAAAAATTGCTTTGGTATGTTTGGATAATTTTAAAAAAATTATAAAAAAAAACATGTTTTTTGCGATTTTTTGAAACTTTGGCCCCCTTGCGGCGGTAAAAGATATTAACCGATCAATGTAATATTTTAGAATTGTATTCTGTATTACAAAAGGCAACTTTTCCGCGATTTTACATTTCGATTATAAAAATTTCGGTTTTTTCGACCCACCCTAATATATATGTCAATTTTGAACGGAGGGTGGTTTCGGGGTCTGGGGGTCATGATCGATTAAAGTATACCAAAATCTTTTGAAATCGCTTTTCTCCGAACGGCTGCAATAGGTAGCTTTTTGTAATAAAAACTACCTAAAATGGCTGAGTTATAGCATTTTGAATTTCTATTGTGGCTGACATTTTAAAACGACCTAATTTTTGTCACGTGATAACAGGCGTATTTAAGAACCGATTTGGATGTAACTTGGTCTGTACATAGTACATACCAATATCTCGACCGAGTTCGTTGGCCAGCTTCATTCGCCATCTTGTTTCAAAAGGTTTGCCATTAAAAATTAAATTTAAAATTTAAAATGAGTTATTAAAAAATTGGAAAATGAAAAAGATTTTTTTTTATGTGTTTGGCCTTAATACAAAGATTCCGGAGCAGTTTTTCTTTCTGAAAATTTGTTCTTTTGTTTATATCTTAAAAAATGGTTGAATTATAGCACTTTGAATTTCTAACATGGTTAACATTTTGAAACGATCTTGTATTTGTCACGCGATAACACACGTATTCGCCTATTTCGATATAAGAAGGCATGTGGATAGTATACATCAATACCTCGACCAAGTTCGCTGGCCAGATTCATCAGCCATCTTGTTTCAAAATGGCGGCCATTAAATTAAAAAGAAAATTACATTTAAAGTGAGTTGCAAAAAAATTAGAAGTTGAAAAAGGTTTCTTTCTTAAGTATTTGACCTTGATATGAGGATTCAGGAGCATTTTTTGTTTGTCTTTATCTTAAAAAATGGCTCAGATATAGCAGTTTTAATTTCTAATGTGGGTGACATTTTGAAAAATCTGATTTTTTGCCTGCGACGGCACTTGTACATATCAACCGATTCCGATGTGAGTGAGCAATTACTAAGGTCTCGACCAAGTTCACTGGTTAGCCTCATCCACCATGTTGTCTTAAAATGGCAGGCACTTTAAGAAATCGCCGAATATGGCAGCCAAATATACGTTACTTTAAAGAAAAGGAGCTTGGATAAAGCTGACTAATTTCGCGAAATTCGCATTCATTATATTGATAAAAATTAGTATTGAATCTCCTATATTCGGTTTCCACTAAATTGAGCTTCGTGTGTTTGAAAGTATATGTTGGCTTTTTTAAAATAAGGAATATGAAAGCTACCTCTCCCTCCCGGCACTGGCCGGAAGGACTTTTTAAAGTTCATTTGAAGCTTTAAGTCATTTATATTTTGCAAAAATAATTATTTGTTCGTTACTCCCAAGGTCATAAGTAATGTGCGCGTCAGAGATAGAATGCAGTTTTTCCGCGGGCTTCTGGTGTCACTGGTTGTTGCCATACATTAAATTATAGTATAAATTAATTTGTTCGTTAATTAAGGTGACAATCACTACTAGAAGCTAACGAAATCTAGTTTTTAATTAATTAATGCATTCCCTGCACCATTTGTCTGTTATCATCTTTCTTTCTCCGTAACATCGCAAAATCTCACAAGGTCATCGTCCAGTTATCGTACGAGGACTGTAACACTAACATTTATCGCCTGCTTAATGAAGCATAGCTTTTTTATGTTCGATTAGATGATTGTTTAAATTTAAACGTAAGTCTCATTCAACGCTTCGCTTATTCATGAATTCAGTTTTAAGCAAAGAAGCAAAAAAATGCACTTGTATATAGATAAGTTGTCCTCAACCTATGCAGAAACTTTGCAGTTTGCTTGGAAATCTGAAGATACTTGTCCTCTTCAGCCAAAACTCCGTTAATTCACTCACTTGGAAATGTCCTCAAAAATTCCATCACAAGTTAGCGGAATAAATAATTTTTCCCTCTTTCAACATTTATGTTGACAGGATGTCTTCAAATGAAAACCGGTATCTGATTCAGAAATCTCATATTAGATTTTTCTGGAAAATATTCATTTAATTCTTATATGAGTTTTCCGCAGTTTTTAGTCACATCAATCATAAAACTGTGTAAAAGTGTAGATAATAATACTTTTTCTGTCTTTAAAAGTGGAGAAAAAAATTCTGAAAGACTAGCATGGACATGGACTGAGAAAGATGCGGTATGAAGTTACTAAAGGCTCTTATTTAGTCCATTCAGAACATAAAATATGTTTGCCAAAAATGCCAGATGGCCTAACCATATTTTATCAAGTTAACAAACTTGGTAGAAATAGTCATAAAGTAAAATAAAAAATGATACTCTATCGGTTTTATAACAATTTTCTGTGTTTTATTCACGTACCAGAACTGGTACATGTGACATGGTTTGAGAAACTCCTTCTAAGTAGTATAACTTAAGTCAGATAGTATGCCCTAAATATTATCCAAATTCTACATTAATTTCTCTCCTGTTGATTAATTTGCAATTCATAATATTGCTTATAGTACAAAATAAATGTTTCACGTGTTTCTTTCTTAATTTTATTGTATTGGATATTTTCCCTATACCTTGGCTCATTTTACAGGTTAGTTTGTATATATAGCAACTTTGGAGCAATTCACAGCTTTGGAGCTTATAAGATCATCTGTGGATAGAAAATGGACAAGGAGGATGAGTGAGGTTGTTAAGCATCTGTCTGTTTTGGCACTGTTGTTACAGGGGTAAAGCCTTCGGGGCGCAATTCTGAAGAAAACGTCCCCTAAATTACCATTCCCGTACACTGAAAACCCAAAACCCTTACACAGTCGCCAAACTAAGACCACGCTGACATCAAACATCGTTTCAAGCTATTCAATTTCTGTCCAGTATGCTGATCACTTGGCTAAATGGGCCCATCGAGAAAAAATCTACAAAAAAGTATATAACACCTTTGTTTCTTTCTGTGTGTGAGCAGGATGATTGCCAAAGAAGTTGATATTGGTGCGAGTTGAGAGAAAACAGTCCTGCTATAAAGCAAAGTTCTATGATATCTTTTTAATTATTATCAGAAGGATTAGCAGCAGTTGTTCAGAAACTTGTTCCTAATGTTGTATTTAATGAAAGAGCTTGCACTAAATTTCGTTTTAAAATGTGTGCTATTGTATTAGCATGTTGAACTAACAACAGTTTAAATTGACATACTTGATGCATAGTTAAATCTTTTGTCCCAATTAATCTAACATTACATTTGTTCACGCCAAATTATATTTAAATCAAGCAAGCAGTCGAGTTATTCAGAGTTAATTACTTTTATAGGAAGAATAACGTGTTTTTAATTCTTTATTAAAGTGCTTATTCAAAATCAATCATTCCCCTGAAACATATATACATGTATATACTTAAGGAAATATCTATCAGAATAGAGAAAAATATTCAGCAGAAAAATCAATTGAAAACCTAAAAAAATAAATTCTGCTTTTGCTTTATTTTTGTTTGTTTTATAATACCAGTTATTGTTTTTTTTAAAATAATTGGTAACATAAAACTAATGGGGCAAATTTTTGTTTTTCTTTTGATACGTTGGTGATATAATTTCCGGTAAATAATAGAAAAATGTAGGGGAAAAAATAGCAACTTTTATGTTTCAATATATATACCAATTTACATTTCTTATTACAAATGTTTGTAAGTATTATATGGTCAATAATACAAAGGATTATAATGCAATTTAAAATTACATACGAAGTAATTTATTTGTATTTTTGTTTGTTTGTTTGTTTCATTGATTCTTTTTTTACTGTTAAAGTGTTTGAAAAGATTAAGTGATATATACTAACATTAGAAAAATATGCAAATAAATTTATCAATATCACACATTCCGTTTCTTTCTGTGGGATGTATTTTAGAGTAAAACACTGTTTAAAAAAGTTTACCAAAAGGTTAGTAATAAGTAAATATTTTTTTTGTGTCTGTGTGTGTTTTCTCGTCTGTGTATGTAAGTCTGAATTTTGGAATCACACATTTTTTTTTTTTTACATACTTCGCTTTTACGTAAATTCAAACTTTTTTAAACACGTTCATGATAAATCATTGATTTACGAAAAATGTAAATAAAAGAAACACATATAGTCAGATTCGACATATCTGTCCTAATTATAATCCATAATGTTATTTATAATATTAATTTATATATAGCTAGCAGACCCGCAAGGCGTTGCCCGGGGTTCATAAATAATAACCTTAACAAAACTCAAGTTTGTATGATTTTATATCTTTTGAAATTCTTTTAAATGAACCTATTTCGGAGTCCCCATTGCCTTCCGCAGCGTCTAGTGTGTTCCCAACAAACTTCTTTCAGAACGAACCTGTAACCTGGGTCCCCGCTACCTAAGGCAGCATTTACCGGAAGTGCCCCGCACGTGCCGAAGACAATCGAAAACCAAGTTGAGTGAGCCAAACCTCTTAGTAATTAAGCCCATAGAATAAAAGAAAATAATTCACCGTTATTGTTAGAAAATAGTGGTAACTGAAGTTTAATACAGAAAGTAGCTGAATTATAATCTAAGTTGAAAGAACCGAATCCCGTTGAAATAGAACCATTAGAACCCGAGAAAAGAATGCGCCCCTAAGCGATGAAAGAAGCCCTCCCCTGGTAAATTTCATAAATTAATTTTAACATTAACACGATATTTAATAAACGGATGAAATCCCTTATCTAAAGTTACCTTTAAAGTAACGCGATTTTTGATTTACGGCTGTAGTGAGTAGATGTACGTTGACGCTGAAAAAGTAGATTAATGTTCGAAAAAGGTGGTAGCTGAGGTATAATGAAAGACCGGGCCCTGGAGGCCAGGGTCTTGTCTTGACTGGAATGTAGTTAGGTATAAGAAAATTTTTTAGTGGTTTTAAAGTAGCTGGAAGACGCTAAAACTATATTAAAGAAAATTGCAATAGAATCGGATAGTTTTTAAAGAAACTGCAACAAAGCCCCCAAGAAGGCAATTAATATTCAAAATTGGTGGTAGCTGAAGTCCGAATTTTTTTTGTCGTTGTTGTTCGTGTAGTAGCTTGAAAACCTAAGAAGTTGTTAGAAAAAAAAGTTTGTGAATCGGATCATTTTTAAGGGAGTTATAACAGGGGGCCATGAAAACATGTTTAAATGCTTTAGTATTTTAGCGTTTTAGATCTTCATTTAGTCAAAATTAAGCATAGGATATGAAGTAAATATTAGAATAAAATTTAAAAGAAATGCGTAAAAAATGGGTTAAATGCCTAAAAAAGGGCCCTAGGGCCCCAATAAAAATATGAGGGTGTTGGTCTAGAGAGAAGAGTCCAAGACTCAATTTTAAAATTATGCAATCAGAAGGTAAGAAAATTAGAGGGTGAAAAATGCATGGCACACAAAAATTTCAAGGGGACCTGGATAGGGCTCTTCGGACCTTAGGGTGCCCCTGGATTTTAACTGGACTATAGAAACGGGTGAATAACAAAATGGAAAAATGGTTCCAGAAATGAAGATCGGATTAAGTGGGGCAATTTATTAACAATTTACGGTGCAAAAGCTTTAAGGAGCCCTGTACCGGGCCTCAAGAGGCCAGGGACTTAAGTGGCATATAGTTTGGTATAAAGATACTTTTTAGTAGTTTTTAAAGTAATCAGAGGACGCTAGAACTATGTTAAAGAAAAATGCAAGCAATTCGGATCATTTTTAAATAATCTGCACCAAGGGCCCAAGAAAGCGATTAATATTCAAAATTGGTGGTAGCTGAAGACTTAAAATTTTTTGTCGTTCATGTAGTAGTTAGAGGATCTAAGAAGTTAGAAAAAAAAGCTTGTGAATAGGGCCATTTTTAGGGGGATTATAATAGAGAGCCCCAAAAAGGGGCCAACTGATAGTTAAAAGCAGGGCCCTAACAAGAAAACATATTAAAATGTCGTAGTACTTAACAGTTTAGATCTACAATTTGTCAAAATTAAGCATAGGGTATTAATTATTCGTTAGAATAATATTTTAATTAAATGCGTAAAAAATTCAGTAAATTCTTTACAAAAGCCCAAGGGCCCCAATAAAATATGACGGTGTTGGTCCTGGAAGAAGAATTCAAGACTCAACTTTAAAATTATGCACTTAGAAAGTGAGAAAATTAGTTGGTGCAATATGCATGGCGCACAAAAAGTTCAAGGCCCCTGCACTGGGCCTTACGGGACCATAGGGGACCCAGGTCTTAACTAGAATTTATAGACGTGAGAATAACTAAATGTAAAAGGGTTCCAAAAATGAAGATTGTATTAAGAGGGGCAATTTATTATAATTTATGGTGCAAAAATTTCAAAGGGCCCTTTACTGTGTCCCAAAGGGCTAGGGGCTTAACTGGCATGTAGTTGGGTATGAAGATATTTTTAGTAGTTATCAAAGTACTTAGAAGACACTATTAGATTGTATTGAAAACACTATTAGATATTTTTATATTTAATACATTTTTAGACTGCCCGCTAACAACACCAAAAAGAATCGTTATATGAACGATATCAATTATATATATTCAATTATATATTCAATTAAAATTTTGAAATTTATTAAAAGCGATACTCTCATATTAGTCGCAAGCCAGGTGTTAATAGTCAAAAATATCGCCGAAGATTTTGCTACTTACAGCATACATTTTGATTCAGATAATGTCAGTGGTTTAAGCATGTAGTTCGGTTACATGTCTGTTAGACTTGTGTTTCGTTTATATTATTTTAGAAGGCCAATAGCGTAGTGGTCAGCACGCTTGTCTGCCTTGCTACAGGTCGTGAGTTCAACTCCCGGCTGGGTAAGGTTCACTCAACCTTTCATCCCTTCGGGGTCGATAAAATGCTTTGCTTGGTATTTGCTTGGGAACTAAGCACAGAGGGTCTCGCGTTGGGCTGACCACCTGACCGGGACATATGCTGTCTAGGATCTCGGGGCCCAGGATCCAGTAAATAGGGTTGGACCCTGATCCTTCATGGATCATACAGCCATAGGTTTAGGTTTTTTATATTATTTAAACTCTTTACTTATTTATCGAGGCAGTTTTAATTTCGTTTTGAAATATTAGCCGAAAACAAATATCGGACTATTCATATTGTTTTACGTGCAAACATGTTTATATTTCGTAATTGTGCTGCAGGTTATAGAAACAGATTTTTTTTTTTTAATTCATGTTTGAAAATTATTTTTTAAAACCTAAAAAAAATCAGTAAATTGGGATACAATTTTCAAATAAATAGTATTTGAAAGAACAGTTTTTTTCCTATTCGTCGGTGCAGAAATTGAAATCACCCAAATGACGCCAGTGTTACTCACGTTGACGCGTTTTTGCTGTATAATATAGATGTGTAAGTGTTCATTTTTGAGATAATTTTGTTCAGTGCAATACTCATTTCAGTTTTGGTAAAAATAAAATGACTTTGAAACTTGTAATCCCAGTTAAGAGGGTCCGGGACACATTTTCAAAAAAAAAACTATTTATTGAGTTAAAATTTTGAATTTTTTTTGTGATGGTTAACCATATCATGTGTAAACAAAATCAAATGATAAAACTATTCATAGCTTTTTAAAAAAAATTTTAATTTAAAATTTATGAAAAAAGTGGTATAACTTAAAATCGTTATAACTCGAAATATTATTTGTAGAATTTAAATTGTTTTTCATTTAAACAAACAGAAATATATATATTTTAATTTCAAATTTTTCAAAAGTAAATATTTTTTTCAAATATGCTGGCTCAAAAATAAAGTAAAATAATTGAAAATGATATGTTCCGAGTTTCAACCCTGTATCTTTAACGGTTCTCGAGTTATAAGAATTTAAATATGAGAAATGGTGAAAAAACCTATCATGAAGAAAAACGCAATTTCACAAGAAATCGTTTCCTTGACAACCATATCTTGAAAGGCAGATTTTGAAAACAAACCAAAACAAAAAAAAATTATATTTCCTGTTCTAATTAAGATAGAAACATGATTTAAACATCATTTTAAGCAGAAAACGGCAGAGAAATTTTTAATCCAATAAAAAAAAATTTGAAAATTTGAAGATTTTTGTGTCCCGGACCCCCTTAATTATACTTTTTCTGTTAACTAGATTTTAATAATAATAATAAGAAGAAGAAGAACAGAATCTTAAATAATTTCTTAACACGCTGAATGCCAAGACTATTTTGTCTGTCTTTCCGTTGAGGCCACGAAATAATACTCCCGTTACAGAACCTATAAGTGTCAGTCACCGATGACTGACGCGACGTAAACGGAAAGATCACTGTCAGTCACCGGTGATCGACGTGACATTCAACGTGTTAAAATAAAATCTCAGCACTCTCCTTTAATGTGGCATTCAAGGAATGTATCGTAAAATGTACCATTGTTTTCTAAAAAGTTATCAAACAGATGCCATACATTTTTCCTACAGTCTTGATCGTTTATTTTATATTTAAACTCATTAACTATAATATCTCTGCTTTTATAGACTTCGGCAATAATTGTAAAAATCAACATGATTATTCAAGTATATTCATATAATAAAAAGAAAAGGGCCCAGTTAAACTGATGGCATTGAGCTCACGGCTATTCTCACTAATTATATATTATACTCTTATTTCAAAGAATAATGATCTTCGAAAAATAAAGAAATCGACAAAAAAACCATTCAGCTAAATTAAGGGGGGGGGGATTAGCTCCCCCATTTCCTCCCTTTATACTTAACCAATGAACCTCCAAACCTAATCAGAGAAGCGCCCTATCAGAATAAACCGGTATACCAAATTTGAAGCAAATCGGATAATTCTGCATGAAAAACCCATTTATCTAAATTAAGAGGGATTATTCCCCCGTTCTCCCCTTTATACTTAACCAGTAAACCTCCAAATCTAATCAGGGAAGCACCTTATCAGAATAAATCGATATACAAAATTTGAAGCAAATCGGATATTTCTATCAAGAGTTATTGCGTTACGTACATACATACGTACGTACATACAGAACCTGGGGACACATTAGCTCTCATGTTTTGATAGCCTGTGAGCTAAAAACACTTGTTTCGAAAATAGAAAAATAAATACTATTTTCCAAATTTTATAGAATTGCCCTCATTAATATTAATACGCTTATTATTATTATTATTATTATTACTATTCCTTCCTCAACTGAGCATTGAACAAACAGCAGAAAATGAATCATCGTGATTTGTATTTATATTGGAGGAACAAAAGACGCATAAGATTTGAAAAAGTTATTAATAAAATATAAAATAAGTTCATGAATCTTTTATGGTAATATTATGTTTAACTTAAAACATATCATATAACTATTTTAAAATGTGTACTAAAAGTGACATCCGAACTTTAAAATTCAATTTTTAGCTATTCTGATTATTTAGTTATAATAAACCTAAAGAACAAATAACTTAATTATTTGATAGGGCAGCTCATAAATTTTGTGTGCCGTAATTTTAAAAGTAGTTCAAATTTTAGGCACGAGATAGCGCTGCACTTCATCAGCGAGTGGAAATATGAGATGTAAATTTCAAACTGGGCGAAAAATGACCGGACCAGGATTCGAACATGGGATCTCTTGGCTGAAGCCGCCAATCCTCTACCATCTGAGCTATCTCGGACGAATCTGTAAATAAATCACCCAGCTAACCTAACTGAGTACAATACTCAAGCTTACATGTAGCTGGAAAAAATCATTCAGTTTTCACTTTTCATTCTGCTTAACTGTTGAAACATAAAAGCAAAATCATTTGCCTCTTGAAGCTCTGATATCCGCTTGAACATTTTTACACTATCAGGCAGTGGAGCACCATAGTAAATTGGTTAAATATTGAAATTATTGCACGCAAAATTTAGACTTACTATAATTAGATAATCGCTGAATTTTAAAGTTCGGATGTCATTTTCGGGACATTCCGTATATATTTTTTCTTGCGTGGGACAGTAAAATGCGATCTATATTATTCCTTCTATTTCTGCCATTAGTATGAAATAAAATCGATTTTTTAAATCCACACCCTACATGGTGCATTTATTTTTAACTTTATGTTCGTAATTCTGTCCTAACTTCTTTTATTAACACTGAAAATGACTTTTGTAAAAAAATGTATTTTTCATTCTTTTTTTTTCTACAAAAGAGAATTGCAAAAATGAGAAGCATTATTTTAATGGTTGTTCTTTGAGTGAAAAATTATTGCATGTATTTGTAAGTTCTAAAAGAATGAAAATTCCTAGCTAATGCAATTCTTTTAAGAGCACAGAGTATAGAGAATGAATATCATTATATCCAAAAATGATCAGTTGTAAAAGCGTTCAATATAAAAAAATCAATCAATATTATAAAGTGCAAGTTGGTGAATTTTCGCAAGAATGTATAGCTTTCATAAAAGATGTCTTTACATTTTGAATGTCTCAGGGTATGATTACTTTTCAATAATGTATCTTTATTGAATAATAAGATACTGTATAACGACTATTTAAAATATCCTATAAATACATAAAACATATTCGTACGTCTTTTTACTTTTCTTTCATTTATATATTTAAAAGAGCCGCAACGAATATTTTATTATAACCATAAAAAATGACAGATATATTTTTTAAATTAATATATGTATATGTGTGTGTGTGTGCGTGCGTGTTTGCGTATATATGTTAGCCATAGAAACAAAGAAATATAATATTATTAGCAAAACCAACAGCTTTGGACAGACAGCTTTTTAAATTTCGAATATTTTTATAAACATTCTTAGAGAGCATTTACGTCTTAAAAGTAACCATCTTATCAAATTTCATGTATTTAACCACAGCAGATTTAAAAAAATCGAAATTTTAAAACATTTTTCGATCCTGCTCCCTCTTAAGTGACATTTATTACGAAGATAAAATTCAGCCTGTTTTTAATCAGATATTGTCATCTTTATTATAAGTTAAAGAATTCAACTCTCTTCATTCAAAAAGAAATGGTTGCAGTAAAAGGCCTTTCTCACATATTTATAATTATCGGATACATAAGGTAAATGCGGCTATAGTGGGCCATTAATTTTTAAAGTTTAAAAACAAGCCCAAAATGCATTTCTGAAAAATTACTGAAAGAAACAACCAATTCACTAACATCCTTAAATGTTAACTTTTCCTAAAACTATTTGGAATAATTCTTTTTTTTTTGTGTGCTGACACATTTGTTTATTTTCTAGAGTGTCTTCAAAAGCAGATTTTTTGGCAAATTCTTAGAGATTTCGTTAAGAGAGAAGTTTTTATTTAAAACTTTGTTTCTTTAATATTATGTTTTATTTTAAAATAAACTACTGTTGATATACTCTATCACATTGTAAATAATTTTTTGATAAGCCGAAAACTTAAAGGAAGCACAGTAGCGTAGTGGTCAGCATGCTTGTCTGCCACGCTACAGGTCGCGAGTTCAGCTCCCGGTTGGACAAGGTTCGCTCATCCTTTCATCCCTTCGGCGTCGATAAAATGCGTACCAAGCTTGCTTGGGAACTAAACACTGAGGGTCTCGCGTTGGGCTGACCACCCGGCCGGGGCGGTTTAGTTTTTTTAGTCAGAAAACTTACAGACTGGTGCATCAGAAATTTACTAGGCCCACTACTGCAGCATAGAGGAAGGTAACATTTTTTATTTTTCATTTTTTCCGAAGAATATGTTTTGAAATCTTGAATGTTTATTCTGACATGAGAAGATTAGAACTAGGCTATATATATATCTTTTGGAATTCACTAACATTTTAATAATAATTAGATAAATGTCCTAAGTGGACCACTACTGGTGGGTTTACCTTACGTAACTTGACCAGGATACGCTAAGGGCGCCTAAATATAGTTAAGCAACAAATTAAAAAATGTATATTTTCCTCATTTTTTTCGCCAATTATAGGATGGCGAGTCACCTTAAAACAATTTTATGACAGAACATAAACGGCATAATTCTGTAATCTTGCAACTAAAACCACCCTTAAAACTTTTATATCGCGTTATAGCAGACTTTGGTATATAACATTTTTCAGCAAATAATAGGAAAATTAAACTGGAAAAATCATTCAAATGCTGTAACAAACTATAAAATAGTATAGGGACATGTGACTCGCTATATGACTAAGAAAGCATGTTTAGAAATCGAACACAGCAATTTTACGATATGACAAGCTGTAAAATCAACAGATTTTATATGAAAACTTTTAACTATACAGTCACACACAGTTAAAGTATGCGTATCGCAGAAGAATATTGTACTAAATTAAGTTATAAAATACTGTACATTAACATAGATCGCACTCTTCAAAATTTAAGGAAAAATTGCAGCAATAACCCCAAAGCCTCCCTAATGATGTACATATATGATGTGATATAGATAAGTATTAGTATTCGATAACAATGTATAGTACGTCATTTATGATACAATTTGGCATTTGCCAAAACCGACCAATCTTAGCACGACCAGTTTATATCTAGGTTTCAAGCATTATTGAATCTCTGAAGCGTAAAAATGGGTAAATAGATGATGCATTCAACCCTTTATGTACTGAATTATGAATTCATGGAATTTTATCTTCTAAAGCATTCTTGGTGAATTGTATAAACTACACTAGAAGATTTACATAATAATTTAATAAATTTTAGAAAGATTCTAGAAGGATTGAAGGATTTAGAAGGATTAATTAAATTTGAATTTATAGGGACTCTGTGCAATAGTTATAACCCCACTCAAATCTTTTATCTTGAATATTTTTCTTAGCACTTTGCAGAATCAGGAAATGTGCAAATATAATGTTCTTACAATAGAAATATAGAAATATTTCCGAATTGAAAAATCCTCCCCCCCCCCTCCCCCAACGCCAAGAAAGCTGAAAAGATGCAAAAGCAAAGGAAATCATCCTTTGAAAAATATTTTTGTTTTGTGTAACCAATAATGCTTTTGGAACAAGATAAAGTAATGTATCTATAACTAATTCTAAACTGTATTACAACTAACCAATGTATTAAATGAATTTTATAACAAGTTATTTTAATGGTACTTATAAGTACCGTCAGTAGATAAAACATTAATGAATGCCCAATTGCAATGCAACTCAACTCCCTGTGGATGAGCATTTGTGCAACACATCTTAGAGGAGCCATAAAAATAGTCTAACCGTAGTCTATAATTGTGCTACAAATTTGTATTTAAATAAAAGTATAGAACATTTCTGAAATAACCTATACATTTAAGTACTGCATTTTGGTTGCACTAGACATTTCTAAATATCCACACTATGCAAGTTAACTATAAACTCGTAAATTTAGAGTTAAATTTAAACTCTTCTTTGATGTACATAGAAAATTTGTGTAGCTAAGAGAAAAATGTAGGAAAAGGCTTAAGTATAAATGAAAAATCACCAAATAGTCATGGAATAAATTTATTTCATAAGCAAAAATTAGAAAGATAAATTTCTAAGAATAAAGAGTTAACATCATAGCTGCAAGAATTTTTCAAATTTTCTTGCGTAAAATAATATTTTAAAAAGTACTCATCTGTAAATATTCGCATGGGAGAAATTTTTCATGCTACGAAGGGAAATCATATCTGGAAATAATCATGACAGATCTTCTGAACATCGATTCGCCTTAAGGGAATACAGAATAAATATTGAGTTTTATATTGCTAAAATTTATCATTTTTTTTAAATATGTAGTTTAAATAGACAGACACACACACACACACATATATATATATATATATATATATATTACATACATATACATGATTTCTTATTGGTAGTATATCTAAATTAATTAAACTCAACATTCTATTTTGAAAAATTTTAATCGGATTAAAATTAATTAAAAATTAATTTCAATAAAAAGGCACTGGAAAGAAATGCATAGGTTTTATAGAAGACATGGACCTTACTATTTTTAATCTAGTTTAGAAAAGACTGAAAACCCACAGGTACTTGCTATATTAAGTCTTAAAATTGTGATAAAAACTTAAGAAAGAGATAAATGTAAAGAAAAGCAAATTAAACAGAACAAGAAAAATTCTGCACCAGGCATAGATTACGAAACACTTTCCAACACCAACATAATATTATTAAGAAATTTAATTTTTTCTTAGGCTGAAGCGACATATCTAACTAAGGAAATTAAAAAAAAACGCATAATTTGGTAAAAATCCATTTTCAGCAATTGCTGTCCACATCCGGTAATGTGTGCGAGTTCTTTTGGGTAGCCGTGTATGATATCTATAGAATTTATACACAACACCTAAAGCACTCAAAATTAGATGCATAAAAAATGCATATCACAGCTAAAACGCACTTCCAGCAGTTACCGATTTTAGCCAATCAAACAAATTATTTTGACTCTCTCTGTAAATGAACGATAATTACTATACACTCCCTAATCTATAGAAAACCTGTTGTAGTGCGTTTCCGTGTTTTCATTATATTTGAAGTATCATAACATCATTAATGTAATAGAATTCTTTTGTGTGTCCTTATATACGAACTATAAATGGTATTTATTCTCTACTCCTGATAAAGTACGTTTTAACCCATCTCAGTGATACAAATCAGTTTCATTATGCTTGAAATACCGTAACATCAGTTAAATGCACCGCAATGATTTTTCCCAATAGACCATAATGCAACGGAATTCTTTTGTGTGTCCTTTAGTAGATATGTGCTTTCCCCTCATGGACTGATCAGCTCCTATACCGAAAGGTTGGCTGTCCACGAGTGGGTGATTAGTGGTTAGTGATTAATAAAGGAACTATAAATACACTTCATTTTCAATAATCTCATTCTCAATAACCTATAAAAATCTTAATAAATCTCACTAGCATATAATAATTTCATGGAAATTAGAGTATACTATTTACTAGAGTTAGAGCAAGGAGAGACAGGCGGACAGACAAAACGGAATTCCTCAAAAATTTTCAACTATGTTAGAAAGCGTTATAAAGGCTGAAATATATTTTATACTCTCTTATATAAAAGTCTTGTGTACTGTACAGATAAATTCGCAACAAGTTCATTTTCCACCAATTTATTTAATATTTTTGTGTTTAAATCTGAATTTATTTTTGTATTTATGAAGATTAACATATTGAAAATATAGTTGCTCATTTTCTGCTGCTTCACCCAAATTAATATTTACTTCTTTTGAATGTTTTCCTCTAAAAGCGCTAACATTATGCAGATTAAAAAAAAAAAAAAAAAAAAAAAAAAAAAAAAAAAAAAAGTTGCCGAGCTGATAGAGAACGCAACGACCGCGCAATGTTGAACACAACGGGATTCCATCGCATATTTCATTGAAACTGGTTGTGTTTTTTCTTACTATTAAGATATGTAATCACCAGTAAATTTCATTGCTCCTACACTGTTAAAAATTCTGCAGCATTCTGGCAGGTCATTCGACCGTTTTTTGAAAAAACGGTTTCATAACCATAATTTAATTATATTCTGACCATAAAATGGCCAATAATATGGTCAGAATAGTGTTAAAATTACGGTTGTGTAACCGTTTTCTGAAAAAACGGTCAAATGACCTGCCAGAATGCTGCAAATTTTTAACAGTGTACGTGAATTATTTTTTGAGAAAAAAATTATTAAAATTTTGCAACGTTTCTATGAGTTGGCATTCCTGACTGTTCGATTTCCAAAGTTAGTGCGTGGTAAATACAGTTGAATTTCAATATTTATTCAACAAATCGTCTTCAAATAATTGGCGCGTGATAAATATAAACGCATTTTTTAAATAAGTATCACAATACAAATCATAATCTTGCTTGAATTATTTTACAGTTCTCATTCGATATGACTCGTTGCATTTTTAACCCTTTGTATCATCGCATTGCATACCTGCAACACTCCCAAAAGTAAATGTTACTTAGACAGTGAGCTGTAAAAGACGATTTTATTTATTGCTGCTATCTCACAACTCAGCAGTTAATATAAATTGTTCATAGAATTTTCAACTGACGGCGATACTGATTTCATTTTCCATACCAAAGTTTTATTTATCATTTGAGCAGTTTCGCCTTGTTATTGCTAAAACGAACTAAGTAAATTTTGTAAAATTAAAAAGTGTGAGACGTCCAAAAATATTTTTTTTTTTACAAAGATAAGTTCTTATACTTTACAATTTTGTATTAGAAAACTGACAATATTTGTGAGAAGTATCTAACGTTCTGTTTATTGCAGGTAGGAAAAAGGAACCTTTTAGTCAGTAATTTTTTTTATTTTATGTTCTATTATTTTTATTTTTACATGCTTAAAGAATGTATTCTAACATCTGAGTAAATATTTTTTCAAATCGGAGTTGTTAAGTCACAAAGGATTAAGTAAAATTAATAAATACAACAGCATGGACTTCTTGTAATTGTGAAAAAAAAAAAAGATTAATTGGAAAACTGAATCGCAAAAGATTAAAAAAAAAATACAAATATTAGAAACAGGAATTCTACTTTTTCAGAATTTAGTGTCGCCCCCGATGAAAAAAAAATATGTATGTCTAAAAATATAGATAATGCAAAACATATTTCAGTTTTGAAACTTAAAACTCACGCTTTTATTTTATATAAAATGACGTCATTCGCATCCTCCGAAGAATTCCTCATTTACGATCCAGTCTTAAAAAACATCTACAGTAAAGTATTCATATGACGTCACTATCACTGAATAAAACACAAATCAAAAAAAAAAACAGATGTCATTCAAGAAACTCGACAAAAAAAGAAAAAAAATCGACTTTCTAATGATTCATATGCTTTCATTTGTTTGTAATATAGATAATTAAATTAAATGTCGTTTATAATACCTCCATGTTTTATCAGAAATCATTCATTTATATTTTTTCAAAATAGCACGCATTTTAATTACATTTCTTTCAGTAGCTATGAGCAAATGGCAACAAAAGGATATAATTACTATTTTCCAACTATTTTTTCTTTACTTTCTACAGAAATGGAGTACTTGAGTTGTCAAAATTAAACAAATGGTGCTAAAAACTACAAAAAAATTTATATCTCAAAAATAAATTGAGATGCAGTTTTTAAACAAATTGCATTAAAAAGTACTTTTTTCCCAATACGACGCACAGTGGAGTATTTGACCCGAAATCCTGGTCAAAAATATTTTTCTATGTAAATATAGTCCGATTGCCTTGAAATTCTTAGATGTTATTGGGTATCACTCTGGCATGTTTGGTATTATAAATGAAGTCTATATCATTTACAGTTCCTTTACAGGGACACTCAAAAGAATTCCCTTACATTATGGACTATGGGAAAAAATCGTTTGCTCTGTATTTTAATGATATCACACTATTTTAAACTTACTGAAGTTTATGTACATCACTGAGGTGTAATAAGGCGCTTATTGTAAAATATGGTGCGCATAGAATATATCGTTCATTTACAGGGATACACAAAAGAGTTTGGCTGAAGAATAAATTGAACTATTGAAGTCTATGACCAATAACTGCTGGAAGTGCATTAGTAATTGTGATATGCGTTTTTAAATTGAACTATTTTTTTTTTATAATATTTGGTGTGGACACATACTATAGATTATATACAGGGCTGCACAAAAGTTCTCAAGTACATTTCCGTTTATTCACGGAAATGGCTGAATGGAAATTTTTTTAAGTGTTCTGTGCATTTCACTGAACTAACTTTTAGCATACTATGTAGTATACATACAAATCCATTCATCACTCTCTTCTTGGCCTTTATCAGGACTACCATCAGACCTAGCTGGAAGAAGAAGTTGTAGGATCTCGCTACTGTATGTCTTGCTCTTTTCCCTTGGTCTTTGTCTAGAGCAGCTTATAAAAGGATCACTGCTTAAAAGAAGGGAATTTGGAGCATCTCCGTTGCAAACTTCGCTATTGCACTTTTTTGAGTACGTTGTACGGTACTGTCTAAAGTATTTGTTTCTGGCATCGGCAGCTTCTTCTGATCGTTGCATTGGCCAATGAGTACCACTGCTTTCTTAATGACAGTGGTACCATGAATCAAAACCTTGTGCATTGTTGAAATCAAAGGGTGCCAATTGTAAAAGTTCACATAACAGGTTCACATACAGTCTTGCTGTTTCATGAGCACATGTTTGGGACTTTTTTTCGTCAATGCGATGCCCACTTGTTATGACTTCCAATATTACTTGCAAACTTTTAATCATTTCTGCGTTTACACCATACATCTTTAATTCCTTCCTTTCTTCCCTTATTTTCCACCTATGAGCCCCCGTAACTAATTAGGGAAAATTTTCTCAATAAATAACACAATTAATACAATTTGAAAGCGATCGGATATTACTATCAAGAAATATCGAGTTGCGTGCGTATGTATGTACCTACATACGTACGTACATACATACACACAGAATCTGTAGTGTAAAACCTCTCCGGTAATATCCTGTGAGCTAAAAACCTGCAATACGACGGTAAATATATAGTTCTTATCTCTTCAATTCGGTGGCCGCAAAACGGAGTATTTAAATAGTCATCCCGAAAAAAAATTATATATAAAAATGGCAACGAAATGTGGTAGATTATTTTGCAGAAATTGGCACTCAAGACTATATCTAATACGACTGTAATTCAAAAATGGTCCGGAAAAGACCGGCACATATTTAAATAGCTTTCGATATGTTTAAATTAGAGCCAAAAACGCTTTAAAAATAACCCTTTTTCAAATTTAATGTTTTTTTATTACATTAAAAACTAAACTATTTAAATTAACACATAGTTTAACACTAAGCTCTGACCTTTGTTAAACACGAAAGCCCTGTTTAGTTTCAATTCAGCAATTCATTGAGCCACAAAAAAATTATATTTAAACATAACAATGCCAAAAAGCAACAAAAATCCACGTCTTCCCACAACGAAACTTCCTGTTCAACTGAGGCCAGGAGCCACCGGATGTAACTCAGGTACCTAAAATAGACATAGATCGACGCGCCAATTAGTAAGTTATTAAAAAATATGATTTTTGCAATTATTGACGAAATTTTAATTTTTGCATTGTTGGTCACGTTTTTGGGTCAAATACTCCAGTGTGCGACGGTATAAAAATCGAAAATGGGCGATGCTTAGAAGTTTAAAAAATTGCAGTAGAGTATTTAAGAGTACAATGATACATCTGTTTTGTTTTATGGCTGGCTTATACAATGGAACGTTATTTTTTAGAGACAACATTTTATTTGCTGGGAGAAAAAAATAGCATAGCGTGAGCTAAAATATTTATGCCGGTGAAGTAGTTAATTAAGAGATCCTTTTTTAGACAAACAGATGCTCACAATAATGGTAATAAAATGTGAACTACTAACAAAAAGAATGTTTTGAAAGAAAAAAAAATTACTATGATTTTAAAATTTTAGGTGGTAATTTACAAAAATTACAAAGTTAAAGATCAGAAATCTAATGACAAGATTTCTATAAAAGCATTTCATAAGAAAAGTGGTAATTGTAATATTTTTATTCACTAAAAATAGAGCAGAAAAATCTAAAGTGATAACAGGCTAATTTTTTAATGCTTCTACAAAACTTTTTCAAAACTAGACACATTACATTAGCTTCCAAGATAAACATAAAACTGCAACCGTAAACAATCCTTTGGGAAACAGCTTACTTTCAATTTCTGACAAACCAATTCAGAATACAATTCTTTTGAGATGTTTTTAAAGTTTTCCAGGAAAATATTCAGTTTAACTTTTCTTTAAATAAAATAAACTGGTACTAGAAAAATCAATATAGCGGTCTACGCAGGAAACACAGTGAAAAACTTTATTCAATTTCATTCGTTTTCAGTTTCATGGCAATGATAGTTCATACAAAAATATCAGAAAGGAATTCCTTTTGTATGCAAGATATTATTTTTATATATATAGTGCGTCCAATTTTAAGTAACAAGAAAAGTACAAACAATGATCACTTTAAATTAAAATGTATTTGTAATCCGATTGCACGTTCGTAATTACTTGTATAAATATTAAACGTGCACATGTGCAACTTCCAAATATTTAGTTTTAAATGTACTACTATAAATGTAATAAAAAAAGTAAACATGCTTTCATTAAAATTCGCTAAAATGTAGAAAATATATATATATATATTTATATATATGCACAACCAAATTTGGCGTTGTTTCGCCAAGTTGGCCAAACTTTTTTGCTATTGAGGTAACCTTGCCATTAGTACTTTACAACAAACTCATTATTGAAGCTGATACTGATTTCTCCACAGGAAATCAAACCATAATTGAGTAACCTTTAAGTTTAAGTAGTGTTTCTGTGATGTCTTTCGAAAACGGAGGGCGCTTGGCGTCAGGATCCCCCCACCCCCTTTAGGGTCGAATTCTGAAAAATTCCGAAACACGTGTTTACTAATTTGGGTCATACTACAGGCATGTTAAGTTTCAAGATTTTATTTCCATTGTTTTATCAGACATGGGGATTTTTTGCCCCCAGTTGCCCTCTACCCTTAGGGATCGAAATTTTAAAAATCAATGTTTAATTTCTGCATTGCCCTCAGGAATACAGCATATATTCTAAATTTCAAAGCTCTGTGTCACCAGGAAGTGGGTGGAAAATTAGTAACAAGATTTGACTGGCACATACAAACATGCAAACAGAATTGTAAGTTAAAAGAAAGCATATAAAAAATATGCTTTAATATGTTCACTATTTTCAACTATGTTGCAGAGTAGAGGAAGAATTTCTTTGTTAGAGTTTGCATAAGTTTTAAATACTTACTTGTTTGAGTAGGTTACCGAGGTTTATGTACCGCTGATTTAACGAGCTCGCTAGCAGAAGCAGGCCGTGAGTATTCTATCCTACCCTGTTATGTACAACATTTCTTTTCTATTTTCTTTTATAATTTTTATACTTCAAATATTTTAAACACGGCTAAAAATTTCTGTATCTTTAAACCTTTTCATATTTGCAATTTTTTTTTTTTTAATCTTTTCAAATAATATTTCTGCTGGCGAAAATCAAAACTGACTTATGTCTAGAAAATTGGGCCTAGCAAATTTTATTTTAGCAAGGAAAAATATGCGACGCGCGTTTGAACTTTACAGATTAAATATCTAATAGAAGATTTCCAATAATTATACAACTGGTAAAAATATATCTATGAGCGTTGCTTTAATGTCTTATTACTAATTTGGAGATATATTATTGGAACTAATTACATTTTTATAGAAAATTCTATAAAATAAAAATAGATAAATAAATATTAAAATTCATCGCATGTTAAAACAGAACCCTCACCATCTGGTTCTGATAGCGGGAACGTTATCTTAACGACACAAAGACGCCGCAAAACAGTACAAATTAGTGAGTATTAAAAAAACGTACACAAACACTAACAAACAACTTCTACAGCGAACGTAATTGAAAATAGTGCACAAATTAAAGCTCCCTCCCCCCCCCCCCCCCCCCACAAAACTAAGTATTTTGCAAATGGACAAATTCACGTTTAATATGTATGGCAACAAATTATGAACGGGCAAGTGGATTACAAATGAATTCGAATTTAAAGTGATAATTATTTGTACTCTCCTTGTTAATTAAGAACTAATTTTTAAATTAGAGAACAAACACACTAGAGGAATCGAATAAATTATTAAATTAAATAGATCTAGGATTAGGTTATATACAAAAATGCAAAGTGCAAATGCTAAAATAAATGATAAAAATATTTTTGATAATTTACAAAAAATAAATTAAAACCACAAGTTATAAATAATCTTTTTAATTTCACCCGATGAAAAAGTTGAACTTCTATGTACAGTCGTGGAAAAAAAAAGTAAACACCCTCTACTAACTCCTCAACAAATCATCGTAGACGAAAGTTACTGGTACCGAACGATTGGAAATAAAGTCTACTTTTAAATGAGGTATATAAAATTTTCTTAGGGGGCCATCTACATATTAAAACGAATCCAAACTTCATTTTTTTCAATAGCAATACCCAATTTTAACGAGATATTTCAAATCTTCGGTTCAAACTATGCTTAGACACCAAATTTCAAGTCATTTGAATGATAAGTTTTTGAATTATAAATATTCAAAATTTAGTGCTTCTAATGTTAAATTACATTTTCATATTTTTATTTATATCTCCTGAAATTATGCTCCTATGTGCTAATGTTTTTGCAGCAATAATACTAATATACCCAAACATAAATACGCTGAATTTGCAATTTTTATAATTTTATGATGTGAATTATGAATTATGAAATTAATATTCGAAAAAATTATGAATTGCAACCTGCAATTTTTTTGATGGATTTAGATTTAGTAAGTCCTGCTTTATGGAAAACCAAAATTTCACATTTTTCTTCCAAGTAGTTTTCAAATTATGCTTAAAAAGACTGCAAAATGGTGGTTTTAAGGGCCGTCTATGATATGGAAGTGAGTAGACATTTTGAAATTTTTTCTGCTGTACTGTAATCTAACAGGCTTCATTGACTCCTTGAGTGGCGCTTAAGGTGCCTTGATGAAGAAAGGAGCTCTCTCGCTTAACAATCGAGTACGGAACTTCAATTTGGACACAGCCCTTAAAATACACTCGTTTTAAAATAATTAATTTCTCGGAAACTTATGGTACGAATTGCAAACAAATTCGTTTTTAGGCTAATTGAAGGGTGTAGATTTCATTTTTGCTGTCAGAATTGTGTACTGCCATTGAAATAAACAAAGTTTGGGTTCATTTTAATATGTAGATGCCCCCCTAAGCAAATTTTATTATACATCATTTAAAAGTAGACTTTATTTCCAATCGTTCGGTACCATTAACTTTCTTCTACGATAATTTGTTGAAGAGTTAGTAGGGGGGTGTTTACTTTTTTTTTCCACGACTGTACATTTTAAGCAGGGCAGTATTGATGAGATCTAGTGTTGCCAGATGAGAATTTAGATCAATAAACAGTTCAAACAACATAAATAGTCCAGCATTTGTGCCCGGCTAATGTTTCGTAACGAAATTAAAACTTCATAAAGAAATAAATAAAATAATAAATTAACATGCGTAAAAAACAATTTTAATAGCTACGTAATCAAACTGCACGCTTAAACCACTGAAATTATCAGAATGAAAAACGCTGCTGTGAGTAGCGAAATCTTCGGAGATCTATGCGGTTATTAAATATTGGCATTCGGTTAGTACGAAAGTATCGCTTTTAATTAATTTCAAAACTTTATTTGGGGCATTCTCACAATCTTTCGACTTTCGGGAATAAAACTCTGGTGAAATTAAACTTGCTAAAATTACGTTTCAAACTTATAGAACGAATGCTTGAATGATTCAAAATAAAGAAAAAATGGTCAGCAGCGATTTTTTTTTATTTAACTGAGGTTTAAGTTAAACTTGTGAGTTTAATTTTCCTAACCATTTTACCACTATAGCTTTTTAGTTTCTTCTTAATTTTGATTTATGATGAATTTCCATAGTATCCACAGAACATTCAAATAAGAAATAATAACAATGTAGTATTTTTAGTACAAAATTTTGGTATAACATTGTCCTAACGGGGTGTTAAAGAAGGGACGGTAATGGGAAAAAAGGGATGATAATGGGAAAAAATGAGATGGTAAGGATGGGAGGGTAAGGAAAATTACCACATATTTTTAGGCAAATCATGTTAAGACTCAGTGATAGCCACAATGTTCATTGATTTTTAGAAACAGTTATTTACATTAAATTAAAAAATAATAATAATTTATCTCGAAAAGTACAGGAATAAACTTTGGGGACGGTAAGACTTTGCCAATAAAGTCACGATGCTTGACATTGATATTTAAATGCTGATTTAAATTCTGCAGTAAATTTTCTGTCAAAGAATTTTAGACATTATTTCTCTAGCATACTTCTGCCTGAGAAAAAACTTGAAAAAAATTCTGTGGCTGCATCTGAAGTGGTTTTCTGTATAATTTTAGAAGAGGGGCGGTAAGGAATCTAAAACCCAGGGACAGAGTTAAAAAATAATAATAACAACCGTGAAAACGTGTGCAGGTTAATTTTTGCTACATATTTATATAAAACAATAGTCCCAGTTTCGGAAAACAATTACATCGAATTACTTTTATTGAAACAATTTTATAAAGACAGCTCCAAACTTAAAAATCAGCATCAGGGACACGGGACGGTACAGGAGTTTCTTGGATATTTGGAGCCCCAACATCGTCCAAAACTTATTTATCTCGTTAATATTGTTAGTCATGCAATGGGATGTTCTATAGTATAGGAAATTAAAAAAACCACAAGAATATGTACTAAAATAACAATTATTTGTGAGAATGCCCCATTTGAGTACATGATTCATATTTTTTCTTATAAAAATGTCTTTTGCTGTTTTTTACGGGCAATCTATAGAATATATCTTAAATTTAAAATATCTATTAGGGTTTTTCTATTACAAAAATGGCTTTCACATGTATTCTGTAACATGGGAAGATCGGTTTGGATTCCATAGATTATGTAAAAAACATAGTCTTGCATGCTGATTTTTTTTTTTTACCAACATATTTTTATTCTTAATTATCGAACTCATTTTTGTTTATGCTTTACTTATCTTTTGTCCTCAATGAAAAGTGCATGTTTATACGCCACTAATTCTTTTTAATTTTCTCACTTAAGTAAATTGATAGATGCTAAAAGCAGTTCTGGGAATAAAAATGTTTAAGCATTAAAGGTTATTTAGATTTTTTTTTTTTTTTTTGTAATCCTTCATTAAGACTATGATTATCTTTAAAAAACTTTTAATCTTTTCTTTTTTTTATAATAACTCTTATTTTTGTTCGATTAAATAAACGAATTTTTAAGTCGATAATAGCACCAAAAGTACTTTTATCTAATAATGCTTTTAATTATTTTTGTAAATGTAATTTTTACGAAAATCATTAATTATTATTCTTTCCACACATTATTGGAACAAATGAAGCAAAATTCTAATATTTTTGAATAGCAATTTATCTGCTTATTATGTTGTATATTGTCATACTATATTTACATATTTTTCTATAATAAATCGATCGATTATATACTATTTGACTAAATTTATTAATATATTGTTCGATTTTGTGTAGAAATATTTTGTCAAGATATATTTCCAGTAAATTTAAATAATGCTGGTCAAATAATTATGTTATACTAATGGATATATTATCTTATTTAATTACTCTTTAAAAGTCAAGTTAATTTGTATCCACTCTAGAAATATCTTCGAATTCTTTGTAAAACATTTCTAAATTCAAATAATTTTAAATGATACACATATTTTTCATCGTCTATCTATATTATAAAGGACAAACGGGTACGTGCTCATTGCTGATGTCATCTTGCGAATTGCAACAGCAGACGATTAAATTTCGCTTTTACAGCAATTTTTTTAACTTCTAAGCATCGCACATTTTCAATTTTTACATCGACGAATAGATAAAAAAAAATGTACTTGCAAATACAATTTGTTTCAAAACTGTACTGTACTTTGTTTGGAAACTGTATCGCAATTTACACTTTTTTATGATTTTAAAAATTTTCAAGTATGATTTTTTTTTTAAGTTTTCTCTTTCGCGTGTGGACGATTAGGCAAGATAAATTCTTTTGCACTTAAGTTCATATAAATAGTAATTTGGCATTTGTTTCCTTCTGACATTCCATAACGAAGTTAAAATTTCATCAATGAAATAAAATAATTAAATAATGTATAAATAAAACAGAAATTTAACAGACATGTAATCGAACTACATACTTAAACAGCTGAAATGATCAGAAATAAAAAAAACTACTGCAAGCAACGAATCTTTGGTGATTTCTTCGGCTATTAAATTATACGAAAGTATCCCTTTTAATAAATTTCAAAACTTTATTTGAATACCAAATTGATACTTTTCAAATAAAAATACTTTTTGGTGTTGTTAGTGGACAATCTAAAAAAATATATTAATAGAAAAAATGGTTTTCCCTTATATTCTGTAACCCGGGTGATCCGGGTTGCATCATCTAGTATATATAAAAAGCAAATGGGAATTTCGTTCTGGCTGCTTATAACTTGAATTTTGCTAAATGGATTTTGATGGGACTTCCACTGTTAGCTATGTAATTTTTGAGGGATGGTTTTAGTATATGCCATATCATTCTACGTTACTCAGTTATAGAATTATGGAATTATGGAGAAAAGTTTATAATCAGGTGAATCTGATTATGAAAGGTTAGGATTTGGAACAGGTTCTACTGGGCGGCTTTTGATGACACTTGCATTTTTAGTTAGATAATCGTTCAAGGAAAGCGTTAGTATATTGTATATCGTTCTATGTTGCTTAGTTATAAAGTTATAGGAGAATGCCCTATAATCAGGAGAACCTCATTATGAACGATTAGCCTTTTTAAAAAGTTCTACTGGAAGGATTTTGATGAAACTTGCATTGTTAGTTAGATAATCTCTTAGAAAACGTTTCAATATATTGTATATCGTTCTATCGTTCTTTACAAAATCCTACTGTAAATGGTCAAGTAAAAGAGTTGGCCCTTAACAGCTCAATATTTTTCTGACGCATGAGAAAATATAATAGCGCAGTGGCATTCGTATCGTTTTCAGCAATGGCGAAGGACATATTCCAGGTAAAAGTCCATATTGCCTTAAAACACAAGGTAAAATTCACCGATATATTTCGTCTAATTCGAGGTTCGTTTGAAGAAATCGATCAGTGTAGCGGACGAAACCTGCTAGTTCTTTCTGAAAATGGTTAATAGAATGAATCGGGTATTGAAAGTAAAATAAAAGCAGATGCTTCTTATTCAGATATTTCACCGACCGCAGAAGAAGATGACCCCGAGAAGTTTGGACGATAATCATCATAATCTCTACTCAGAATCACCCGATGTAAAATATATACACGGTGTTGCCGTATTCGACCGAAAAATTCAGCGGTGTGATAGTTAGCAACAAGAGGATGAAAAATTGCCATAAAACACAGGGTCCCAAACAACTTATTTAGTCACAAATACAGGGTGCTTCAACCCTAACTGAAGTTGGCTTGACAATAATTTTGCGAAATACAAAAATATTGCAATAAAAATGTAACAATATGTGCCTTGTTTTGTATAAAATGTGATAGCATCACGAAAAGTTCTGGAAAAACAGGATGCTCGCGCAATCGAGGATACCGTATGAACTGATAATCGCAGACCAAAATGTGGAGCGTCAAGTGCATATTGCTGATACGTATAACAGAAACTTTTACCCAGAGTTGGGCAAATTTGTAATCTCAATTATCCGCAATGTAATTACAAGTTAATTGCATGTAATTGATTATAGTTATACACATTCAAATACAGAAATTTTATCAAATAATGGAATAGGGGCGGTTCCGGTTACAGTACTGCAAGAATTTTTTATGGCATGTGGTTTTAACTATAATTAATTGCATACAATTAAACTGCAATTATATTGCAGATAATTGAGATTACAAATTTGCTCAACTCTGCTTCCACCACTTTTTTTTTTACTATTACCATCTTTACGTCAAAGTTGAGCATGTCTATTAAAAGTTTCATTATAATATACTTCAGTTTTCTGAAAGTTATTACCGTCAATCAAATTGGGTTAGGGTAAAACCTATATTTTTGATTAAATGATGGTTATTGACCCCCCTCCCCCCAAGTTCTATGGTAATTTTTTATCCTCTTGATGACTACTGTCGTCTCTCTGAATTTGTCGGTCGAATTCAGAAATACCCTGTATATGTACTCGTTATATTATACCAAATGCTTTGGAATATATAATTCCAAAATTTCGCTCATTTTTATTAGTGAAAATGTTTTATTTTCTTTTTATTTAAAATATTAAGCTAATGTATGGTTATAAGCCAATTTACTTTTACACCATTTTTCAATAAATAGCAATTTTCAAATTTCAAAATTATTTGGCCTGTTTAATCAAATAAACTGTTTTGCTATCTAAATCGTTTTAATGTAATAGAAATAATGTTTTGAATTCCAAGTAAGAATTTACGAAATGAAGTATTTTCCGAGAATGATTTCTAAACGGTCGGTTAAATTTAACTATTGCTAAAATATATACATTACCAAATTAAAATGAAAATATTGTAACATAATATACATTAGAAGCACTCTTAAAAACAATTGCTCAACTGGAAAACTTTTCGTAGATTGGATATTATACATTTTATTTTAGTTTCTGTGTTTAATGAATTTCATTATTTTAGTTAATTAGAAATTTTTTATGTGGTTACCATTTTTCTATGGCAGCTGCAGAATCTTGGGACTTTAAAAGCAAAACATATTATTGTACTTTACTGGTTATAATATGAGGAGAAATATACTTTAACAGATTTTAAAATACTTCAAATAATAAAAAGAAAACACCTTGTTCAATTTATGACTACTGACCTTGATGACTATTTAAGCGGTATTTATGACTACTGTAGTGTTTTTGTAAGAGAGTTGTGGCATACGATGCTCAGTTGGGAAATTTTTGTCCAAACTATCACTGCATTAAGAACTTGACGATACCGCGACCAACTACATACAAGGCCAATTCATGACTTTGAAAATGTCATACGGAGTGGATCCTTTTTACACAGCGATTGGCAGAAAACGATGGACGCTCCGCTTTGTACCAATCACCGTGCAAAGATTATCCGTTCCGTATGACGTTTTAAATGCCATGAACTGGCCTTGCATGTCGTTCGTCGCGACGACACCCGATCGATCTAGTTAAGCAAATAAAGAAATATTATTTCAAATTAAAATCAAATTTCAAATTAATTTCTTAAAAGGCGAAAAAGATAACCTAGTGAAAAAGATTCCATGCCGGGACTCGAACCCGGGCCATCAGTATAGCGCACTAACATTCTACCGACTAAACCACATGGAACGATACCCAGCCTGGAATTTCTCACTATTACATTTTGGCAAGGCTACAAACGCAGCACAAGATGGAATATTTTTTTCCGTGAGCAACCGACATAGGGCAAACACGAAACATAATCAAATCCAGCATCGACCGAAACTATATCAGTACTTTTTTTCCAGAGAGAAACATTCGCCTTGCATACAATGTTTCAAATTAAAATCAAATTTTAAATTAATTGCTTTAAAAAAGCAAAGGTATTTTAATAGTGATAAGTTCTAGGCTGGGTATCTTTCCATGTGGTTTAGTCGGTAGAATGTCAGTGCGCTATACTGATGGCCCGAGTTCGAGTCCCGGCATGGAATTTTGTTTTACCAGGTTGGCCTTTGAGCCTTTTAAGCAATTAATTTGAAATTTGATTTTAATTTTGAAATATTGTATGCAAGGCGAATGTATGCAGGCTCTCTGGAAATTTTTCCAAGTATTAAAGAAATATTATTTAGACAGTAATGGCAGCTTCGCTAAATTTTTGTTCAAAGTCCTGTTGGCTAACCAAGTTTTACTGCTCGTAATGTCACCACTTTCTTATAAAGGCCTTCTATTTGAAAACAATCACAGCACAAAACTGTGTTTCCCAAAAGCATTTTTAAAAGCTATATAATTTGAAATTGTATCAATAGGTAGCATTTTTAAATACTAGTGAAAATAATGTAGGTTTTGTTTTCCTTCACCTTTACTTGTGTTTTTCCTGAACTAAAAATGCACATATGAAACTCTTATTTATTTACCTCTGGTTATAAAACGTTTTCTCATATTATTTGAAGGCCACGACAATTCGCAGTGAAATTATAATTAGTTATATGCGTTAAACGGAAAAAGAATAAGCCAAAAGCTGTAATAATAAAAAATATTTGTAATTTATGTTCATTTTGGGGGAATAAAGGAAAGAAAGAAGGGCGGGAGAGAAAAAAAACTGACATCACAAATAACGCTTATATTCAAGAGATTGTAACGCGTAAAGGTATGAGAAAGCACTTGCTATGGAAATACAATTCAAAAAATGAATACAATGAACAGATTAATGCAAATGTCTTAAGGGGGTCTTGTACCTTTTAAACGCGACGAAATTGAACGAAAAAATTCAAAGTTTGAATTAATCTATCTTCAAAACCTTTTTATGTATAAACATGAAATTTTGGATATTGATTAAACAGATTGTGCTTTGTAATAGGCTGACATTAGAAATTTATTAGCCTTTTACAGAATTTGTGTATTTTTGAAATCAAAATAGCTCTTCTTGTATTCCATAAATCATTGCGCGCATGATGTCTTGAGAAAGTATGTATGGATTGTCATTCGATTTGGGAAAATTCACACAAATGACTTCTGCGATTTAGCTTATGTTGTAGTTCTTTTTTTCCCCCGAAGAATATTTTGAGTATAAATACTTTTCGTGAAGTAAAAGTATAATTTCCTTTTTTCTCGTCAGTATATGGCATAAATAGCTATGTCTTTATTTAAGGAAAATATTGTGCCTTCTCGAGTTTAAATGAAAAATATTATTTAAAATTTAAGTGTTTCATTCTTAACATGTCCTTCAATGATGACCACTTTTATTACTTACGCATTCGTTGATAAAATTATATATTTTAAAAACTATACTGAGAGTGCTTGGTTAAAGAATAATAACAAAGAATAATCAATAATAATAAAGAATAATCAATATTAAGTTTACTTTTGAACTAGAAGCAGGAGGAAAATGACCTTTTTTAGATGTTGAGTTACAGAGAAAGGGGAATGAATTAATTCGTTCAGTTTACCGAAAACCTATCGCAGATTTAAACGTTATACCTTCCGATGCATGCACCCCATTGCCTTACAAATTATCCACCTTCAGGTTCCTAATCAATCGTGCTTTCAAGATTTCTTCTGATATAAATCTGGTGGATGAATTAGAGAAAATTAAACGTATTGCTAGTGATAATGGATATATCAAGTAAAATTAATTAACAAATTGATTCAGAGCTCCTTTGATACTTCTAAAAATAAAACTATTAATGAAGTCACTATGAAAAGGGTTGTAGCAAATTATTTCCCGGGTTTTTTTGAACATATAAAAATCATTTAAGAAATTTTGGCTTATGTTTCATCGCGAAGCTGCCTCCGAAATTAAAGATGCTTTTAAATACTAAAATTGATCCGATTAATACAGATGACCTCTCAGGGGTTTATATGATTACATTTATTAGGGAGGGAGGAATCAAAAATCATTATATAGGTATAACCCAACGAAAATTCAATATCAGATGTAAAGAACATATAGCGGACATAAAATACAATAGAGGTAATACCCCCGGCTAAATCAAATAGACAACATTAACATACTTTTAACGAGAGTAAAATCATCTACAGTTCTAATTTTTATTTACAATTATTCAAAAGAGAATCCATTGAAATTTATTTAAGAGGTTCAAGAGTTTTTAACGATACTTTATCCTTTCGTATCCCGAATTTATGGGTTGAATGGTTAGATAAATTACGGCATCGCGACATACAGGGAACAGGAGCAATCGCGAAAATATAGGGCGCGTTACATGATTACTTGTTTATTTTCGATGATTTTTTTTTCCATTTTTAGGTGCGTTCGTAATTATATAAATACGTAGCACCTATAGTTGTCGTTCAGTCTGTCTGTCCGTCCGTCTGTCTGTCCGTCCGCATATAACAGAGCAAAAACTACCCAACCGAATCGTTTAAAATTTAAACTATATAATTGTTGCATAATTTTGTCGAGTCATTTCAATTTTTATGAAAATCGGATGTATAGTTTAATTACAGGGACAATCAAAAGTTCTCCGTTACATTACGGCCAATGGGAAGAAATTATTGCAAGTGCATTTTAATGATGTTACAGCCTTCCGAATGGTCTGAAATTATAAATATATAATTGTTGCATAATTTTGTCGAGTCATTTCAATTTTTATGAAAATCGGATGTATAGTTTAATTACAGGGACAATCAAAAGTTTTCCGTTACATTACGGCCAATGGGAAGAAATTATTGCAAGTGCATTTTAATGATGTTACAGCCTTCCGAATGGTCTGAAATTATAAATATATAATTGTTGCAAGATTTTGTCGAGTCATTTCATATTTTATGAAAATCGGATGTATAGTTTAATTACAGGGACAGTCATAAGTTTTCCGTTACGTTACGGCCAATGGGAAAAAATTGTTTCAAGTGCAAATTAATGATGTTATAGCCTTTCGAAGTACACTAAAATATACATTCTGTACAATATGCGGCGAAAAAAATATTTATAAAACTAGTTATAGTACGAACGCACCTCATTTGCCACGTTTGACGAGCAATTTCCAACTTGTTCATTATGCATTTGTAATTTTCTATTATACATTCTGACGACGACTCAGAAAATGAGTTGAAACATGTAAATAACGAGTTTTTAATTTACTTTTAATGTGTTTTTATAACATCAGTAGGGAAAGAAGGACAGTTCAGCCCCAGCAGGTGGTGGTGGTGGGTGGATGTGGGTGGAATCCACCTTGTGGGTGGAATCCACCTTGTGGATGGAGGAGGATGGTGGAATCCACCTGTGGGAGGTTTCTTAGAGTAGGAGAGGCTAAATGTTGGAGGGGGCTTAATTTTTGAGGGGGCTTAATTTTTTTTTTAAATCGACTTAGAGTAGAAATGGGAATATCATACTATAACATGGGTCTGTTCGAGAGGAAGTATGAAGACACTAAATTTTTCGATGGGCTTATTTTTTAGGGGGGCTTATTTTTAGGGGGCTTAATTTTTTTTTTTGAATCGACATAGAGTAGAAATGGAAATATCATACTATAACATAGAGATGTAGGTATTTTCGAAAGGGACTTTGAGGAGCCTAAATTTTTTAGAGGGTCTTATTTTTTTAGGGGGGCTTAATTTTTAAGGGTGATTTTTTTTTTTTCTGAATTGTCTTAGAATTTGAATGAAGATAAAAATGTCTTATGTTTTCTGAAAAAAATTTTTGATGCTGCCATCTGTATGCGGTAGTGCGAATTTATTATTGAAAATAGTATTTTATTTTTGAAAAGTTTTGAGGAAGGTTTGAACCTGCAAAATAGTCTCTTGGCTCGATGATATGTTGAAGACTTAACTAATCGAGCCAAGAAACTATGTCTATATGTTTAGATTTTAGATGTTTCAAAACAAAAAATTGTATTCCCCCTTCTGTATGCGCAAAGAGAGGTTGGTTTCTTAAGATAACTCATTAATACCTATTTTAACTGCTCACTCTACGAATTCCTTTAATGTATATGATTTTTATTTTTAGTTTAACTGATTTTATCGATTTTACGTACGATAGTTTAATTATTTTACGCACAAATGTATGATCATTTTAGAAAGCCGTGGTTTCGAACCTGCGAACTCAGATTCAAATTTCATTTTTTGTAACTGATAAGCTATCCACTATCCAGACCGCGTCCCGACAATTACTGAATTACTTTTGAACACTATATATTTTTAAAAATACCTACCTCTCCCTTTTTCTTATACTAGGGAAGTTAATACAATTTATGTTTTAATAGAAGAAATGATTAATTTTTTATATTTCTTTAGTAAGCAAGTCATTTTTGTAGATCGATTAGAAGGCTACCAAACGATTTGAATTAAACATTGTTTTTACCAGTATTAATCCACCTAAGTTTAGAATTGTACTTTTTCTTGTGAACCATATCATATTCATTTAATCGTCTGAAATTTCAAATAGACTTCCTAAACCCCATTATCAACGTTTCTCACTATCTTGCAGATTTTCTATTTATCAATTATTATAATTTCAATCAACTCATAGTTTGTTATTGCAATAGATAATTATTTGATGATTCTACACTAGTTCTAATGAATTTTAAAACTACTACTTCAATTCAACTCATTCTTTTATACAGTTTAATAAATTTAGTATGAATTGGTTTGTCATATATTTTACTGAAATAATAAAATTAATGTGTAAAACCTTAGAATGACGAATTCAAAAACGTAACAATTATACTTTTTTGTGAACCATATGTTTCATCTGCTATTTCAAATCGACTTTATACATCACCCTTCCAGCAGATGCTTACTGACTTATACAAACATTCGACAAATAATCAGCTTTTCAACACAAAATAACTAATATGTAAATAAGGATAACTATTGGTTTTAGGAGAGATTATTACACTTAGACACAAATTTCAACTATTCGAAAAAGTTTGGTAAATCTTTACTTCCGTTTATAAACATGATTAATCTTATCAGCAGATATAAACTGTCTTTGTTATACATTTGATAAGCGAATACTATCTAGAAAAATGTTATCTAATTCGTTTTAATTGTCTTTTTCGTGGGAAATGTAACTGCTTACTTCATTATACAATTATTTACTCGGATTTTTCGAAGAGATTTAAAACATAAACTTATCGACTGTCTTTCTCAATCATGTAATAGGTGAATGGAATCTTTTTATTAGGAAATAGTAATTATTTCAAAAGTGAAAATGATTTTTGGAGATATTTTAATAGTTTTTAACAAATTCTACTTTTAGAAAAAATAGCATTTTTTTGGATTGTAACACAACCTTTTAATATACTACGTGAATTGAAATATTTTATTTTCTGCATTTAAATGACCAAAACATTCAATTTTAATACATATATTTTAGTTTTATAATTTGTTTTTATTTAGAAGGGATTTTCGTGAATTCTTATCTTTTAACCGGAAATGATGAAATCGATAATTTATCATTATTTTCACATTCATCATAGTAAAACTATTTTAATTTTTAGCATTTTAACAAAGAGAAAAAAAAAATGATTGTTTCTTACCAAAGCACTACTTATTAGAATTTTTTTCTATAAATTACTTTTTGAAGGTTTTTTAGAAACCCATTAATCGATTACACTAAAGGCGATTTTTTTTAAGAAACATTGTTTGATTTGCTAAAAGTTAGGAATAATTTAAAATCAATTAGAATAATTTCATGTAAGTTAAAGAATAATAACATATGTTTTTTACACAAATAAGTTTTTTTTTTTAATCGAAAATTACTTTTCTGAAATACAGCACTCCTTATTTTAACCAAACTTGATACTTTTAAAAGAAATATATTTATTTAGAAATTTGTTTAACTGTTCTTAGAATCGACCAACTTTTGCTTGTGAAACACAAATAACATTTAAAGAGAGAGAAAAATTTGTGAATCAGCATAAACTGAAATTCGGAAAAATCCTAGTCAGGTTTAAAACTTCCTTGTTGAATATCATGAAACACAATATTAAAATATTTTATCATAAAAAATGTTAATTTTTTAACTCTACTTTCATAATTCGTTACACTTTTTAAAATTGTTCAATTTTATTTTATTTTATTTTATTTTATTTTTTGGATTTGAATAATTTCTCAATAATAACATTTCAGAAGAAAGAATTTTTTGAAATAGGGCATACTCAAGTTTTTAAACAATAATTCATAAACATTAAAATTTTATCACATAATATTTTAGATTATTTTAAAACTGTACTTACATAATTCACGAACTTGCTGAAACTCTAACCCTTTGATCCAACTTCTTAATTTAAAATAAAAATTTTCTAAGTTCTTATCAGCTAGTTTCCCCTTAATCACGTGATATCCCCAGTGACCATGCGTTTTCCTATGTAGTTTCGTTATAAGTGATTTCACTTGCGTTATCGCACCAGTGATTAGTGATTTCACAGTGATCTTTTCACGGAGGTTTCTCTTTCCGATTAGGAAAGTTTTATCTTGATAATGTGATAAGGGTTAGTATAAATGTACGTCAACTCGACCAAGTGAATGTATCATTCTTTTTCGCTTAGTTACTTCACCTTGTCTTCTCGATTCACCTCTCGTTTTACTACCTTTAAAAAATGTCTTTTTTTAACAACAGTGAAAATGAAAAGGATGTTTATTGTTTAGGGGAAAGACCAGAGTGTGCATCTTTAGAAGAGGAATGGTTCACCCGAACGTTTCACGAATTGGATGCATATATCCCTTTTTGTGAGTGTATTGGTGAGGAAACACTCGTTGAAGTGATCATGGTGCCGAAGAACAGCGAATTAAAAGTTTATATTCGAAAATATAAAGAGGATGTGGATACCGGTGAATTTTTTCCTACTTTAGAAGGTGTCAGTTTTTCCTCTGCAGCATTTGACTTTCTTCAAAAGAATATGAAAAACTTTCATTTTTCATCAGAGAAAGACACTTTTGTAGTCAATAATGAAGTTTTAATAGTTTTTGTAGATGACCGATCATGCCTACTTCAACAATTAATTAAGACGGATGAGATTGAATATTCACTTAAACCGAACTCTCTTCAGCTAACCAAAGAACAATTTAAAAATCTTGAAAAAATATGTACTGAGGTTAATGATGTCTTGATTACAACCATCCTTACAAAGGTTATCCCCATTGAAGTGATGACTCATCTTAATGACTGTCGACATTCTCACTTAAGTTTGATTAAAGCCAAAGAATTTTTCATTTCGTGTTTTACACGGGTATTACAACAATCTGTGGTTCGTGAATTTCATTGCACTTCCTGTGTTCAAGGAGTTTCAACTGTTAGTCCTCACATATGTTTGCAATTGAACCTACGTCAGAAATTCGATTTTTGTAGTGACAGTGCATTGCTAAAATTTAATATACAAAAATTTCTTTTATACTTGTCAGAAAAGTGTTCATGTGAGTATACTCACTCTTTCTTTGCATCAATGAATTTAGATATGTATTTAGATTTTTTGGTTAATGTTTTCGTCATGTAATACAATGCAATTCTTATAAAATTCCATTCAAAGCTTTGAACCGTTTTATGTGTTATTTTAATTCAAGCTTTTTTAATGAATTCAAATTCATTTTCAAAATATTTTATCGTTGTTTGAAGATTTTGTTTATTAAGAAAAAATTGTAATTTTTGAATAAATACTTTGTTTATTTATTTTTAACTTTTCTCTGTTTTATTTAATCACCTACTCTTTTTTCAGCTTTTTCAATTTTTAGTGGGGAGAAAGTAATTGTTTCATTTTGAGGGAGGAACTTAGAAATGATTTGAGTGTTTTTAAAAACATGATCTTTTACAGATTTTCAAATTAATCAAGAATGAGTTTATTCATTTATCATATAATTTGTTTAATTGCTTTCACTTTGCTTGGTTTTTAAGTCATTTTAAAAAAATAACATTTTTTGTTTTAGATATGAAATTTAAATTAAGTTTATTTTTGTGAAATCATAATTTTTACTGTTAAGTCTTATTATTCAAAAATCATAAAGAAAAAAAATCACAAGTTTTATTTTTTGAAGTATATTATCCTCGCACCAGTATTATACATTTTTAAACTTTGATAATTATGTAAAAGCAGTGGTATAATGTTGTTTTTTTGTTTGTTTGCTTGTTTTCAACAAAGTCTGATTTATAATAACATAAAAAAGCTTATCTCATGGAATATTTTTGAAAACAATGTAGCACTAGATTTTTTTTCTTGATAATAAGTTTTAAAATTTGTTTTTATCAAATGAGTCATAAGATGTATGCTTACAACTAGCATGGATTTTCTGAAAAAATATTTAAATTTAATTTGAGATATAAAACTTCCTGATTTGTTTCTTTTAACACGATATTAGTGTTAAATTTTAATAATTTCATCATGCTAACTAAAAAAATTTAGAATTATTCTCACTTCAACTTAAACGAGTATCATTTAGAGAAATTTCAAGAAAAAGTACATTACTTGAATAAGAAACCTCTTAAGCATGTATGTAACACATATACTCAATCGTTTAACAATTTGATCAACTAAAAGAAATGTTATTGACACTTATACATTTCGATTTTGTTATTTGATCGTTTTTTAACGAAGGTTATTGTGATAGTGAAGTAGATAGTGAAGAGATTGTTTTTAATAATAATTACCTTTTGAACTTTTAATATAGAGTTCGAATTTAATTTGTTCATGTATAACTTAAGAAATCCTCAATTCTTTAGCAATTCAAAATATATAACATAAGTATAAAAATAATAATAATAAAAAAAGTTATAAAAATTAAAATCATAATAATAAAAACAATTTATTTTAAAAGTTTTCAAAATTAGAAAAAAAAATGTTTGTAAATAAAAAAAGTTTTCAAAATAAAAAAAAAAGTTTGTAAATAAAAAAAAAGTTTTCAAATTAAAAAAAAAGTTTGTAAATAAAAAAAAAGTTTTCAAATTAAAAAAAAAAGTTTGTAAACAAAAAAAGTTTTCAAAATTAAAAAAAAAGTTTGTAAATAAAAAAAGTTTTCAAAATTATTAAAAAAAGTTTGTAAATTACAACAGTTAAAAAAAATATTAAAAAGTTTACAAAAATTAAAAAAAAAAAACTTGAAAAAAAAAACTAAAAAAAAATTAAGTTATCAAAATTTAAAAAAAAAATTATAAAAACTTAATACATTAAGTTTTCAAAAGTGAGTTGACCTATTCGTATATGTATACATGCATGTGACTTTCATTATGTTGCAGTTCAATACTTCTTTTTATCCTATAAATGTGTTAGATTAATATATACTTATAAAAATATTTGTAAGTTAAATTAAAAAAAAGTAACTTATAAAAAAAAAAGGTTACAAAATTAAAAAAACAAAATCTTTCTAAATAAAAAGTTTTCAAAATTTTTAAAAAAGAAAAACTTTTTAAATAAAAAATGTTTTCAAAATTTAAAAAAAAATTGTAAATAAAAAAAAGTTTTCAAAATTAAAAAAAAATACTTTGTAAATAAAAAAAAAATATTAAAAAGTTTATAAAAAAAAACTTTTTTATAAAAAATATTTTCAAAATTAAAAAAAAAATTGTAAGTAAAAAAAAAAAAGTTTTCAAAATTAAAAAAAAAAATTTGTAAATAAAAAAAAATATTAAAAAGTTTATAAAAATAAAAAGCTAAAAAAAAAACTTTGTAAAAAGTTTTCAAAATTAAGTTATCAAAATTAAAAAAAAAAACTTAATAAATTATGTTATCAAAAGTCAGATCACATAACTGTATATGTATCTGACTTTCATAATTAAAAAAGTTATCAAAAAGTTGAATTAGATTGCAAATACAAGTATACAATCAATCATATATCAATCAGTCATAGCAATTAATCGTTCAATCAATTAACCAATCAATGATATCAATTAATCAATAAATCAAACCAATCAATCAATCATATTAATCAACCAAACAATAATATCAATCAGTCATATCGATCAATAAATCAAACCAATCAATCATATTAATCAACCAAACAATAATATCAATTAATCATATCAATCAATCAACCAATCATTCATATCAGTCAATCATATCAATCAACCAACATTCATATCAATCAATGATTCATATTAATCATATCAATCGATCAATTAAGATACCGAATACAAGTATTCATACAAATAAATCACATCAATTGCAGCTCAAGTATTACAAGTTAGTATAATAACATTATAAGAAAGTTTTGAATTAATACAATGATTAACTACCAACATTTTGTAACAGCACTTTTACAAAAGCAATGTATGAATAGATATTTTAGTTACAAAAATATTTAAAATGCTTTTGAAGGTTAACAAAATTATTTTCCAAAAATGTTAAAAACATTACAAGCTGCTAAAACCTACAATTTAACAAGAATGAGTTATACTATATTTCCTTTCTATTTGCATTTGAGCATATGTATACGGATTCCTCCTTTTAATTATGTTCTGTAGTATACACTTAAAATATATATAGTATATATAAAACATTAAATTAAAATATTCTTTAGTTATTAAAAAGTTTTAAAAATTAGCAATTTTTTTAATATTATAAGATAACAAAAATTATTTTGTAATTTATTAAAAGTGAATTTACCTATTGCTATATATGCGTTTCATAAGATAAATCTTCTTTATGTTAACATCCTACCCACATTTTATTTTATAGTTATACACATCGAAACGAAAAAAAAAATAAACAATCTATTATTAAATTCTTCAATTTAAAATTTTAATACATACATACTTAAACATTTATATAAAAATAATGAACTCACCATGTTTGAACTCAGAAAAGAGATAATGAGCTTATCACGTGGTAGATTATGACGTAATCAGTTAGATCACGTGATTGATAATACAATCTGATTGTAGATAAGACAATCAAAAGGCACGAGGAAGGCTCGTGATATCTAAATGATTACGTCATAATCTACCACGTGATAAGCTCATCATCTCTTTTCTGAGTTCAAACATGGTGAGTTCATTATTTTTATATAAATGTTTAAGTATGTATGTATTAAAATTTTAAATTGAAGAATTTAATAATAGATTGTTTATTTTTTTTCGTTTTCATGTGTATAACTATAAAATAAAATGTGGGTAGGATGTTAACATAAAGAAGATTTATCTTATGAAACGCATATATAGCGATAGGTAAATTCACTTTTAATAAATTACAAAATAATTTTTGTTATCTTATAATATTAAAAAAATTGCTAATTTTTAAAACTTTTTAATAACTAAAGAATATTTTAATTTAATGTTTTATATATACTATATATATTTTAAGTGTATACTACAGAACATAATTAAAAGGAGGAATCCGTATACATATGCTCAAATGCAAATAGAAAGGAAATATAGGACAACTCATTCTTGTTAAATTGTAGGTTTTAGCAGCTTGTAATGTTTTTAACATTTTTGGAAAATAATTTTGTTAACCTTCAAAAGCATTTTAAATATTTTTGTAACTAAAATATCTATTCATACATTGCTTTTGTAAAAGTGCTGTTACAAAATGTTGGTAGTTAATCATTGTATTAATTCAAAACTTTCTTATAATGTTATTATACTAACTTGTAATACTTGAGCTGCAATTGATGTGATTTATTTGTATGAATACTTGTATTCGGTATCTTAATTGATCAATTGATATGATTAATATGAATCATTGATTGATATGAATGTTGGTTGATTGATATGATTGACTGATATGAATGATTGGTTGATTGATTGATATGATTAATTGATATTATTGTTTGGTTGATTAATATGATTGATTGGTTTGATTTATTGATCGATATGACTGATTGATATTATTGTTTGGTTGATTAATATGATTGATTGATTGGTTTGATTTATTGATTAATTGATATCATTGATTGGTTAATTGATTGAACGATTAATTGCTATGACTGATTGATATATGATTGATTGTATACTTGTATTTGCAATCTAATTCAACTTTTTGATAACTTTTTTAATTATGAAAGTCAGATACATATACAGTTATGTAATCTGACTTTTGATAACCTAATTTATTAAGTTTTTTTTTTAATTTTGATAACTTAATTTTGAAAACTTTTTACAAAGTTTTTTTTTTAGCTTTTTATTTTTATAAACTTTTTAATATTTTTTTTTATTTACAAATTTTTTTTTTTAATTTTGAAAACTTTTTTTTTTTTACTTACAATTTTTTTTTTAATTTTGAAAATATTTTTTATAAAAAAGTTTTTTTTATAAACTTTTTAATATTTTTTTTTTATTTACAAAGTATTTTTTTTTAATTTTGAAAACTTTTTTTTTATTTACAATTTTTTTTTAAATTTTGAAAACATTTTTTATTTAAAAAGTTTTTTTTTTTAAAAATTTTGAAAACTTTTTATTTAGAAAGATTTTGTTTTTTTAATTTTGTAACCTTTTTTTTTTATAAGTTACTTTTTTTTAATTTAACTTACAAATATTTTTATAAGTATATATTAATCTAACACATTTATAGGATAAAAAGAAGTATTGAACTGCAACATAATGAAAGTCACATGCATGTATACATATACGAATAGGTCAACTCACTTTTGAAAACTTAATGTATTAAGTTTTTATAATTTTTTTTTTAATTTTGATAACTTAATTTTTTTTTAGTTTTTTTTTTCAAGTTTTTTTTTTTTTAATTTTTGTAAACTTTTTAATATTTTTTTTTAACTGTTGTAATTTACAAACTTTTTTTTATAATTTTGAAAACTTTTTTTATTTACAAACTTTTTTTTTAATTTTGAAAACTTTTTTTGTTTACAAACTTTTTTTTTTAATTTGAAAACTTTTTTTTATTTACAAACTTTTTTTTTAATTTGAAAACTTTTTTTTTATTTACAAACTTTTTTTTTTATTTTGAAAACTTTTTTTATTTACAAACATTTTTTTTTTCTAATTTTGAAAACTTTTAAAATAAATTGTTTTTATTATTATGATTTTAATTTTTATAACTTTTTTTATTATTATTATTTTTATACTTATGTTATATATTTTGAATTGCTAAAGAATTGAGGATTTCTTAAGTTATACATGAACAAATTAAATTCGAACTCTATATTAAAAGTTCAAAAGGTAATTATTATTAAAAACAATCTCTTCACTATCTACTTCACTATCACAATAACCTTCGTTAAAAAACGATCAAATAACAAAATCGAAATGTATAAGTGTCAATAACATTTCTTTTAGTTGATCAAATTGTTAAACGATTGAGTATATGTGTTACATACATGCTTAAGAGGTTTCTTATTCAAGTAATGTACTTTTTCTTGAAATTTCTCTAAATGATACTCGTTTAAGTTGAAGTGAGAATAATTCTAAATTTTTTTAGTTAGCATGATGAAATTATTAAACTTTAACACTAATATCGTGTTAAAAGAAACAAATCAGGAAGTTTTATATCTCAAATTAAATTTAAATATTTTTTCAGAAAATCCATGCTAGTTGTAAGCATACATCTTATGACTCATTTGATAAAAACAAATTTTAAAACTTATTATCAAGAAAAAAAATCTAGTGCTACATTGTTTTCAAAAATATTCCATGAGATAAGCTTTTTTATGTTATTATAAATCAGACTTTGTTGAAAACAAACAAACAAACAACATTATACCACTGCTGTTACATAATTATCAAAGTTTAAAAATGTATAATACTGGTGCGAGGATAATATACTTCAAAAAATAAAACTTGTGATTTTTTTTCTTTATGATTTTTGAATAATAAGACTTAACAGTAAAAATTATGATTTCACAAAAATAAACTTAATTTAAATTTCATATCTAAAACAAAAAATGTTATTTTTTTAAAATGACTTAAAAACCAAGCAAAGTGAAAGCAATTAAACAAATTATATGATAAATGAATAAACTCATTCTTGATTAATTTGAAAATCTGTAAAAGATCATGTTTTTAAAAACACTCAAATCATTTCTAAGTTCCTCCCTCAAAATGAAACAATTACTTTCTCCCCACTAAAAATTGAAAAAGCTGAAAAAAGAGTAGGTGATTAAATAAAACAGAGAAAAGTTAAAAATAAATAAACAAAGTATTTATTCAAAAATTACAATTTTTTCTTAATAAACAAAATCTTCAAACAACGATAAAATATTTTGAAAATGAATTTGAATTCATTAAAAAAGCTTGAATTAAAATAACACATAAAACGATTCAAAGCTTTGAATGGAATTTTATAAGAATTGCATTGTATTACATGACGAAAACATTAACCAAAAAATCTAAATACATATCTAAATTCATTGATGCAAAGAAAGAGTGAGTATACTCACATGAACACTTTTCTGACAAGTATAAAAGAAATTTTTGTATATTAAATTTTAGCAATGCACTGTCACTACAAAAATCAAATTTCTGACGTAGGTTCAATTGCAAACATATGTGAGGACTAACAGTTGAAACTCCTTGAACACAGGAAGTGCAATGAAATTCACGAACCACAGATTGTTGTAATACCCGTGTAAAACACGAAATGAAAAATTCTTTGGCTTTAATCAAACTTAAGTGAGAATGTCGACAGTCATTAAGATGAGTCATCACTTCAATGGGGATAACCTTTGTAAGGATGGTTGTAATCAAGACATCATTAACCTCAGTACATATTTTTTCAAGATTTTTAAATTGTTCTTTGGTTAGCTGAAGAGAGTTCGGTTTAAGTGAATATTCAATCTCATCCGTCTTAATTAATTGTTGAAGTAGGCATGATCGGTCATCTACAAAAACTATTAAAACTTCATTATTGACTACAAAAGTGTCTTTCTCTGATGAAAAATGAAAGTTTTTCATATTCTTTTGAAGAAAGTCAAATGCTGCAGAGGAAAAACTGACACCTTCTAAAGTAGGAAAAAATTCACCGGTATCCACATCCTCTTTATATTTTCGAATATAAACTTTTAATTCGCTGTTCTTCGGCACCATGATCACTTCAACGAGTGTTTCCTCACCAATACACTCACAAAAAGGGATATATGCATCCAATTCGTGAAACGTTCGGGTGAACCATTCCTCTTCTAAAGATGCACATTCTGGTCTTTCCCCTAAACAATAAACATCCTTTTCATTTTCACTGTTGTTAAAAAAAGACATTTTTTAAAGGTAGTAAAACGAGAGGTGAATCGAGAAGACAAGGCGAAGTAACTAAGCGAAAAAGAATGATACATTCACTTGGTCGAGTTGACGTACATTTATACTAACCCTTATCACATTATCAAGATAAAACTTTCCTAATCGGAAAGAGAAACCTCCGTGAAAAGATCACTGTGAAATCACTAATCACTGGTGCGATAACGCAAGTGAAATCACTTATAACGAAACTACATAGGAAAACGCATGGTCACTGGGGATATCACGTGATTAAGGGGAAACTAGCTGATAAGAACTTAGAAAATTTTTATTTTAAATTAAGAAGTTGGATCAAAGGGTTAGAGTTTCAGCAAGTTCGTGAATTATGTAAGTACAGTTTTAAAATAATCTAAAATATTATGTGATAAAATTTTAATGTTTATGAATTATTGTTTAAAAACTTGAGTATGCCCTATTTCAAAAAATTCTTTCTTCTGAAATGTTATTATTGAGAAATTATTCAAATCCAAAAAATAAAATAAAATAAAATAAAATAAAATTGAACAATTTTAAAAAGTGTAACGAATTATGAAAGTAGAGTTAAAAAATTAACATTTTTTATGATAAAATATTTTAATATTGTGTTTCATGATATTCAACAAGGAAGTTTTAAACCTGACTAGGATTTTTCCGAATTTCAGTTTATGCTGATTCACAAATTTTTCTCTCTCTTTAAATGTTATTTGTGTTTCACAAGCAAAAGTTGGTCGATTCTAAGAACAGTTAAACAAATTTCTAAATAAATATATTTCTTTTAAAAGTATCAAGTTTGGTTAAAATAAGGAGTGCTGTATTTCAGAAAAGTAATTTTCGATTAAAAAAAAAACTTATTTGTGTAAAAAACATATGTTATTATTCTTTAACTTACATGAAATTATTCTAATTGATTTTAAATTATTCCTAACTTTTAGCAAATCAAACAATGTTTCTTAAAAAAAATCGCCTTTAGTGTAATCGATTAATGGGTTTCTAAAAAACCTTCAAAAAGTAATTTATAGAAAAAAATTCTAATAAGTAGTGCTTTGGTAAGAAACAATCATTTTTTTTTTCTCTTTGTTAAAATGCTAAAAATTAAAATAGTTTTACTATGATGAATGTGAAAATAATGATAAATTATCGATTTCATCATTTCCGGTTAAAAGATAAGAATTCACGAAAATCCCTTCTAAATAAAAACAAATTATAAAACTAAAATATATGTATTAAAATTGAATGTTTTGGTCATTTAAATGCAGAAAATAAAATATTTCAATTCACGTAGTATATTAAAAGGTTGTGTTACAATCCAAAAAAATGCTATCTTTTCTAAAAGTAGAATTTGTTAAAAACTATTAAAATATCTCCAAAAATCATTTTCACTTTTGAAATAATTACTATTTCCTAATAAAAAGATTCCATTCACCTATTACATGATTGAGAAAGACAGTCGATAAGTTTATGTTTTAAATCTCTTCGAAAAATCCGAGTAAATAATTGTATAATGAAGTAAGCAGTTACATTTCCCACGAAAAAGACAATTAAAACGAATTAGATAACATTTTTCTAGATAGTATTCGCTTATCAAATGTATAACAAAGACAGTTGATATCTGCTGATAAGATTAATCATGTTTATAAACGGAAGTAAAGATTTACCAAACTTTTTCGAATAGTTGAAATTTGTGTCTAAGTGTAATAATCTCTCCTAAAACCAATAGTTATCCTTATTTACATATTAGTTATTTTGTGTTGAAAAGCTGATTATTTGTCGAATGTTTGTATAAGTCAGTAAGCATCTGCTGGAAGGGTGATGTATAAAGTCGATTTGAAATAGCAGATGAAACATATGGTTCACAAAAAAGTATAATTGTTACGTTTTTGAATTCGTCATTCTAAGGTTTTACACATTAATTTTATTATTTCAGTAAAATATATGACAAACCAATTCATACTAAATTTATTAAACTGTATAAAAGAATGAGTTGAATTGAAGTAGTAGTTTTAAAATTCATTAGAACTAGTGTAGAATCATCAAATAATTATCTATTGCAATAACAAACTATGAGTTGATTGAAATTATAATAATTGATAAATAGAAAATCTGCAAGATAGTGAGAAACGTTGATAATGGGGTTTAGGAAGTCTATTTGAAATTTCAGACGATTAAATGAATATGATATGGTTCACAAGAAAAAGTACAATTCTAAACTTAGGTGGATTAATACTGGTAAAAACAATGTTTAATTCAAATCGTTTGGTAGCCTTCTAATCGATCTACAAAAATGACTTGCTTACTAAAGAAATATAAAAAATTAATCATTTCTTCTATTAAAACATAAATTGTATTAACTTCCCTAGTATAAGAAAAAGGGAGAGGTAGGTATTTTTAAAAATATATAGTGTTCAAAAGTAATTCAGTAATTGTCGGGACGCGGTCTGGATAGTGGATAGCTTATCAGTTACAAAAAATGAAATTTGAATCTGAGTTCGCAGGTTCGAAACCACGGCTTTCTAAAATGATCATACATTTGTGCGTAAAATAATTAAACTATCGTACGTAAAATCGATAAAATCAGTTAAACTAAAAATAAAAATCATATACATTAAAGGAATTCGTAGAGTGAGCAGTTAAAATAGGTATTAATGAGTTATCTTAAGAAACCAACCTCTCTTTGCGCATACAGAAGGGGGAATACAATTTTTTGTTTTGAAACATCTAAAATCTAAACATATAGACATAGTTTCTTGGCTCGATTAGTTAAGTCTTCAACATATCATCGAGCCAAGAGACTATTTTGCAGGTTCAAACCTTCCTCAAAACTTTTCAAAAATAAAATACTATTTTCAATAATAAATTCGCACTACCGCATACAGATGGCAGCATCAAAAATTTTTTTCAGAAAACATAAGACATTTTTATCTTCATTCAAATTCTAAGACAATTCAGAAAAAAAAAAAAAATCACCCTTAAAAATTAAGCCCCCCTAAAAAAATAAGACCCTCTAAAAAATTTAGGCTCCTCAAAGTCCCTTTCGAAAATACCTACATCTCTATGTTATAGTATGATATTTCCATTTCTACTCTATGTCGATTCAAAAAAAAAATTAAGCCCCCTAAAAATAAGCCCCCCTAAAAAATAAGCCCATCGAAAAATTTAGTGTCTTCATACTTCCTCTCGAACAGACCCATGTTATAGTATGATATTCCCATTTCTACTCTAAGTCGATTTAAAAAAAAAATTAAGCCCCCTCAAAAATTAAGCCCCCTCCAACATTTAGCCTCTCCTACTCTAAGAAACCTCCCACAGGTGGATTCCACCCTCCTCCTCCATCCACAAGGTGGATTCCACCCACATCCACCCACCACCACCACCTGCTGGGGCTGAACTGTCCTTCTTTCCCTACTAACGTCTTTTAAGCAAATAAATATTTTAGTATTATGATATGAAAATATTTAATTTAAACATGAAACGTAATGTTCGTATAGCGTAAAAAATTATTCAATGTGAAAGATTCACCATTCCGTTTGATTCAGGGTTCATTTGGAAAATGATAATTTAAATGATAATTCGTTTGGAAAATGAACCAGCGCAGCGGGCGTAGTCTGCTAATAGGTTGATAGAACAACTTTTTAAGCACCAAAAATGTTTAACTAATTCAAGACTAGTTTCGGTAACACTGAGCGTATTGTCATCAGTGGCATCAGTCGTATTGCACTGATAACGGTACGCTGAATGCTAACGGAACTAGTCTGCTATTTTTAAAAAAGTTCTGAAGCTTGAAACATTGTTTGTTTACCTAATTAGAGTGATTGTCAGGCAATGTTTTCCTTGTTATGATTCCTGTGATCTACAAATCTCATGGGATTCAATGTAGTATAACCTGTTTCGAATTAAAAAAACAAAATATGGAGACTGTGGAAAATGTACCATATAAAATAATTTTAGCAAACCTTCTTAAGATGGAATAGAAGCGTTTTAAGATATAAAAGAAAAGTTCAATATCAACTGTATTTAATTTAATATACACTGTATGGCCAAAGGTGACCGGTCACTTGCGATTTTTGACGTTTTGTTAAATATCTAGAAAAATACATGAGGAATTAACCTGAAACTGCAGGTTTCATGTTAATTCCGCGTTAAAGTCAACCCCTCATGTTTTTGCTTCATTTTGGAAACAACGGATTTTGAGCTTATTCTATAAACGATTATTATCAGACTTTTCAAACTATGTTTTTGAGACTTTTACAAAAGTTGCTCTATACATTTAGCTAACACATGAGGAACATCATATTTTGATTGCATTCGCGCATGCGCAGTGAGACATTTTTTAGTAAACTTGCTCATTTTTCATCCAATTTTTATTATTTTTTAATTCTGACTGCAGTGTATTGTGTACAATGTTGTTCGTCATATTTTCTGAAAAGAACTTTTTTTTTATTAAGAACTCTGGCAAATTATAAGCAAAAAACTTGGCGAAATTTGGGACTGTTTTTATAAAGACTTTAATTTCTCTACGAGTATACATGCTATCCTCATAAAAATGAACACAGTATATTACAATAAGCCACTTATTAATAATCTCGAGTTTAAATGCTTTTGCTGCATTAGTTTTTACAGGGTTGTCCAAAAGATATTTGTTCTTTTTCAATTTTTTGACGGTCCCCTATGGGGTTTCGGGAAAAAAATCTTCGTGGAAATATATGAACTATACTATACTGTTTACACACCTGCAGTTTCAGGTTAATTCCTCATGTATTTTTTTTTTTAGATATTTTAAAAAACGTCAAAAATCGTAAGTGACCGGTCACCTTTGGCCATATATTGTAGACATTTAGCAATTTTAGAAAACACACACACATGCATATGTATGCATATATGTATATATATATGTATACATGTAATGAATTCTCGATTAAATTAAATTAACTGTCTGATCAAATTTCTTTGTTTTTATATTCTATTAATTTTTATCTGCTCTAGCAGGATTTTTGTTTCCTGAAACATCATATTGGCAGAAACTTTATTTAAAAGCCTATCCTAGTTTTTTTATAAAAGGATATTTATAACGTACTCACATAATCATTTCAGATTGCGTTCAAAAAATCTAAAAACGCGTTTTTTTCCTTTTTACTACTTAAAGAATTTTTTAAAAGCTTTTTAAAAGTCGCGCATATATCCAATAAATTTAATTCCTGAGAAAAGTTAAAGAAATTTCACCTATATTTATTTGCTTCATTCCTAATTCAATTTAAATGTACATGAAATCTTGTTTTTCGCACAAAGTACTTCTGAAAACCTTCCACGTTTGAAATTTATTTATAGAAAAAATGCAATTTTCAAAACCTATGTATTTTTATTTTTATTAGTATTAGAGCAATTTGAAATAAAAAAAATAATTTTTTGTGTATTAAAGACGTGAATTATCACAATTAGTTACTTAGTTAGTTAGCTTTAACGCTTAGTTAGCAATGTGATATAATTCACGTCTTTAATATTCAACTATTTCAAGCGTAATTTCAGAGCTGAAAAGTAATTGAAAAATTAATTAAAATAATTTTTTTGTGATTTATTAAGTTTATAAATTTTTATGGATGTCATATTTTGTTGTTGTTGTTGTTTATTTCAACTAAGCTAAATACATCCAAAATCAAATTAATTTTCAAGATGCGGATTAATGGGAAAACAAAATGGAATTTCAGTGTGGAAAAACTTAGCGAACATGTCTTTTTATAACTTCCTTTGGAAATGTTAAATGTTTTAGATATTTATGATACAGAGATTAAAGTTTCTACGAAAAACAGAATATGCAATCAATCATTAATAAACTAGATTCCAGTAATGAAATACATTCATTTTCATTATGGATAAAGTTTTTCTTAAAATAAAATTACAAATGGCTATTTAATCGAAATGTTTGATGAAATGTGTATTTTGGATTATACTATCAGGTGTCGCCACAATGCAGATGTAACAAAATGTAAAAATTCTGTACCCTTTACTAAGCTGTGTGTTAAAGACATTACCTTTTTTTTAGAATTGTTTGAAGTCACAGAGTTCTACGTAATAATAGATATGCAGTTTGCCGTAAAAACGGTTTGCAATGTGAAGGCGGTTATCGCTCAAATTTAAACGCCCTCTTTCGGCCCAGCCGCACACGGACTCTGTGGAACCGCAAGCATTTGAACTTAATTTTGACCGGTTTCAGTGTTGTATTTTTTACATCACGCCAAATAAAAACACTTCATCTCCATCTATCTCTTACTTCCATGGACCGAAGTATTTTCGAGAGTATGACTTAATAAGCTCTGTTTTCTTTTTCGAGAATGATTGTTCTCTTGATCTAATTATGATGTTGCATGGTCACTTTTAGAGGAACGATATTCAAATTCAAGAGAACAAGTTTACTCGCATTTAAAACGTTTTCTAAATATTCCCGTTATTCAGAATGATTCCCCAAGAGCATTATTAAATCTAATAGATATTACAAATGAATTTATCAGGTCATTGGAGGCTTTAAAACAAAAAGTTGAAGGGTTTTCTACTACCACGTTTGCGTATATTTTTACTCAAAAATTAGATTCAAATACAAAAACGTGGTGTGGTGGGAAAGACATCTTAAGCGGGATAATTTACCGAGCTCAACTCAGTTGCTAGAATTTTTAAGAGATCACTCGCGTACACTAAGTGCGTCCAAACAAGTAAATACAAAACGAGAACTATACAAGGCATACCTTTTCAAAGGTAACTTCTATGGTTACGAGTTTAAATGAGAGAAATATACGCAAATGCGTTATATGTAACCGGAAAATCACGGTGTTATTAAATGTCCCAAATTCCAAACATCACTGTGTTACAAAATGTAATTCAACCTTTTCTTGTACAAAATATCATAAACGCCACAATATTCTTTTTCGTTTTCATAGGCGGGAGAAGAATTCACTGCAATGGGAAGCACAAAAAATTCTAGTGATAAAGAAACGCCAAACGCACTGGCAGCAAATGAAAGTAAACAAACTTAAATGCTGACACGATTTCCTTCGAGATAGATAACCAAATTAAGAGTTTCGCTGGTGTTGCGAATGTGAGATCGAGTAATGTTAAAACAGTTCTGCTTTCCACTGCGGTTGCTTATATGAAAAATATATTCAGAATAAAATTCCGATGCGTGCATTATTGGACAGTGGTTCAATGAGCAACTTTTCAACTTTGTAGTAAGTAGAAAGATTAGGAAATCGAAAAGAAAAAAAACATAATATTTCCGTATCGGGTTTAAGTGGGTACTCTGTGGCGGTAGAAAATAAAACTACAGCGTTGATCAGTAATAATACGGGTGATTGTTGTTGGGAGTTAGATTTCACTATCGTACAAAAGATTTCTAAAATTATGCCCTCAAGATACATTAATATTTCAGATCTAAAAATTCCAGAGTCAATTAAGCTGGCTGATCCTGAATTTAATGTGCCAGGAAAAGTAGATCTTTTATTAGGATCAGAAATATTTCTAGAATTGATAAAGGCGGGTCGTATGAATGTGCCAAATTCTAAGTTAATATAACAAAATATGGTGTACGGTTCCATAGTGGGTGGAAGTATTTACAAGTCTAACGGGCAGGAACAAAAGTACATTGTGGGTTAGTTAATGAAACAGATTTAAATTTCGAAATGAAAAAATTTTGGGAAATTGAATAAGTAGAAGAGACTGCACCATTGAGAAACATTGAGGAAGTAGCATGCGACACACACTTTATAAACACACACCAGAGTTACATGACAGGCAAGTTCATACTACAAAGGCCTTTGAAAAAAGATTCTAATTCATTGGAAAAATGAAAACAATTTGCGGAAAATAAATTAAATTCACTTTGGAATAGGCTAATTAGAAATCCAAATCTCTTAGAGGCTAGTTCCATGAGTTTTGTAGTGTAAGTCACATTGCTGGTAACTGCTAAGCTTGTTGACCACCGTTATTTTCGAAAAGTTTGCTCGGCCTTAATCAATTAATGAGAGATCTCCGATTAAATAAGTCACATTTTTCCGTTCGAAAATACTGGTAGCCAAAAATCGTAGCATGTGACTTACACTACAAGTGCTCATGGAAATAACCTTAGAGTTATATTATGCATTCATGTCAGAGTATGGGGAGTAAAGATATATGGAGGAGTAGAGGAAACAAATGAGTCAAAACATGCAAGTTATCTTCCTCTTCATGCTGTTTATAGCCCAGATAAAAGTTCCACAAAATTAAGAGTGGTCTTCAATGGTTCACATATAACTTCATCTGGAGAATCCCTAAATTCCGTCATTCAAAATTACTTGTTTACTGTAATATTAAGATTCCATACGCACTGTTATGCATTTACGGGCTATGTGAGAATGATGTATCGGATGATACTTATCGATAAAAATCGTCGTGATTTACAGCGCATAGTGTGGGAAGATAGTGCAAATGTTAAAGTGAAATCTTACGGGCTCTGTGCAGTAACGTATGGAACATCTAGTACATCGCACCTAGCGATTATATGTCTTAAACAACTAGGTGTAGACAGTGAATCCCAATTTCCGTATGCTTCAAGTGTGGTGCCAGTCCGACTTTTGCATGGACGATTTCTTGACAGGTGCAGCTAATTTAAAATCGGCTAAGAAGTTGTAAGTTGAACTTATTCAATTGTTAAGCGGTTCAGTAAGTCAGTGTGTAACCTGGGTACTACACTTTTGAAAAAAATAAACGAAACCAAGATCCTAGGACTTTGCTGGAAGTCACATGACTTTACGTTTACCTTCAGTTTGTCGTTCAGTGATCAAACCAATGTAAGAAAGAGAAATGTGCTGTCAAATATCGCGTGTATATTTGACACTTTAGGATTACTAGATTCTGTCATGACGAAAGCAAAGATTTTCGTACAAAGACTGTGGCGACTACCAATTGATTGGGAGGAGACTCTACCTAAAGCTGAATTTAATAATTGGCTGAAGTTCCGGGATCAATGAGGGCCATGAACATCGTAAGTGTTCTGAGATATAAGTTTATAAACTATCCAGTGCAAATTAAAATTTGTGATTTTTCTGATGGTTCTGAAAAAGCCTATGTGTAGCATTGTATGTTGCTTCTTCAAATTCTTCAGGTGGGACAAACTTCTCAGTTGCTCTGCAATAAAAAGTCGACTTTCACCAATAAAAACAGTTACTGTTCCACGGTTAGAATTATGTGCTGCAGCTTTATTAGCCAAATTGATTAATAAGATTTTGAAAGTCTTAAAATTTCCTAGAGAAGCTATCTACTACTATTCGGAGAGTACTATTGCGTTCTGTTTTATTCACAAACAGCCATGTGATTTACAAACTTTTGTGGCATTGTGAGCATTTACAATTCAGACTCTTTCCAACATGAACCATTGGTTTCACGTGGCATCTGCTGACAATTCTGCAGATCTTGTGTCCTCATGAGAAACTTTTTCAGGAAATCTCGAGGTGGACACTGCAATTCAAAACACTGCAAACTGATCATTCTTTAAGTACTTCTGAACTTGAGCAAAAGGATAAGGTCCCGTTCTTATGTAAATTTAAAAACACTGTTTCAATGACTACCTCTGAGACTGCATTGTTCATTTCTGATCGATTGATTTCCATCTTTTATTGACGAGTTTTTACAATTAAATACTAATTATTCTAAACTAATAGAAATCCTTTGATATGTTTTCAGGTTCATTCAGAATCTCAAAGAGTCAAAAGCAAGGAGTTCAGGTAGGTTAATATCTGCTGAGCTGAAGAGAGTTGAACAGTATATGATAAGATCTGTGCAACAGAAAGAATGCAGTTACGAATTCACATTATTATCTCAGGGTAAGGAGTTAGCAATAACCCGTAGACTGCTTTCACTAAATCCTTTCTTGGATAAGAATAATTTACCCAGAGGAGGAGGTCGTCGCCAAAACAGCATGTTAAGTTATGTTCAAAAGCATCCATTTGTACTGCCCTCTAAACCTAAACATACAGAATTGATTATTTAGTTTTATCAGAACCTTCATTGTGTTCGAAGATAATTCAGGCCTATAAACTGCAGAGCTATTTGTAGGAAAATTGTACATAATTGTGTTATAGACTTCAGGGCCAGACCAAAAATATCGGAACAAATTATGGGCGAACTTCCTAAATAAAGAATAAATGTAGATTTTGGACCATTTATGTTGACCATTTTTGATTATATATAAGGGACAAATTAAAGTTATCTATCATAAAATTTATGTGTGCAGTTTCATTTGTATGGTAACTAATCCAGTACACCTAGAAATAGTGATTTAACATCTGGCAGATGCATTTATTGCCACGTTAAAGAGATTGTTTGTCAGACGGGGCAAAACCTCGAAAATTATTCAACGAAAACCCTACAAATTTTGTAACAACTAATTTAGAGCTTAAAAAGTTGCATGCTTTGATAAACAAAATATACAACAATCTTGCTAATTTTTTGTTGTCTGAATGTATTCAATGGAAATTTATTCCCCCTAAAGCTCCTAATTTTGAAGGTTTATTGGAGTCGGGAGCCAAGACCTTCGTCATTTTTAATGTGTTGTGGGAAACTATAAATTAACCTATGAAGAAATATTAACTTTAATTATCCAAATTGAAGGAATCGTGAATTTGACTCCACTTACTCCATTGGGCTCAGATGATGACTTTGATATTGATGAATTTGAGATCTTGACCCCTGGACATTTTCTTATTGGTCATCCACTTAATGCCATTGCTGAATCTAACTTAACTAATATTGATGATAATCGATTAAACCTGTTGCAAAAAAAAAAAACTAAAATGGTTCAGATTATCTGGAAAAAATGGCAAAATAATTATTTGAGTGCATTACATCAATTAAATAAGTGGATGATAGCAAATAATAACCTGTAATTGGAGATATGGTTTTAATAACGGAAAACCGTCCTCCAGCTTGTAAATGGTTATTAAGAAGAATTGTAGATGTATTTTCCGCAATGACAATAGGGTAAGAGTAGTAAAACTTAATATGCAGAATGGAGTGCAAAATGGATGGTAGATAGATTTAAAAGATACAATTCCATATTAACAATTGATTTAAACAATTCTAGTGGATATCAATATTTATATTGCAGGTAACTGATAAATGTAAGCTTCTAAAGAAACATATATAAGGGTGAAAGGGGGTGTTGGAAGCTAACTTATAAAAAAGATGAGCATATTACAAAATATGAAGCCCTGTAGCTTAGTGGCCAGCGCATCGCGCTACAATACTACATGTCAAAAGTTCGACTCCGGCCTGGGGAAGATGCCTTCAAATTTTCATCTTTTCCGGGTTCCTTCTTAAGGATCCATACCTGACCGAGACGTGTGCTGTATTTTACCCCAGGCCCCTTGGTCAAGAAAATAGAGTTGTGGACTGTAGATCATGATCCTTAGGGAATGTAGCTCCAAAGAGTTCAGTTTTATTACAAAATATAACAAACGTTTAACTTCATTTCAGGAGATAATGCTGTTTGTTACTTACTAATTTGCTGGTTAAAACGAAAAACATTCACATTTTAATTATCAAAAGTGAATGCATAAAAATTCCTTCATATCAAATGTGATTTATATCTTTCATTCTTGCGATAATAAACACGAAATCGACGTAATTCACTAATAATATTTTATCAAAACATCAATGACAACTGTTTACGTACGCCATTATTATCAAAAAGATAAATTCCACCTTTCTAATGCTATTGTGGTTGACTGAGTAGTCGGAAAAAAACTGAGGACTGCTTCCAAATTATTCGTATTGCCTGAATTCCGAATTTTTAGAGAATAATTGCACATCTTCGGAATAACAACCGGAATCCCCGAATCCCGTACCTGATTTCGATTCCGATTGGAGTGAGAAAACGACTGTCTGTAATATCTCGTTCAAATTATGATAGATATGTCACTTAACTTTAAGTTTTTTGAAGCGGACGTCCCGGAATCAAGACTTTCCACTTGAACAAGTTTCTGAAACTTACTTAACTATGATTTAAGTAGAATTCTGCCTTCTGAACGCTTTTTCTTATTTGAAACTACTATTAAATTTCAAGTTGAGTTCTACAACTAATTAATCAGCTTTTCCAAATCATCCTTTGAATCATTTATTTATTTAACATCACGTTGCAAAGAACAAAGACAATAATAAACTATGTATGGTCAGAAGTTGTAGTTTCAAATTTAACATAAGTTAAGCCTCCTAAAATGTTTGAAAATGTGAAAAGGTGAAGCCTAATTCCGAGTTTTCCGGCTCAGAAAAGTTAAGCTAAATGACTCAACTTAGTTTATGGCATTCACTAAGGCTTTCTGAGTTCAGTCACCTCTATCCCCACTCCAGGCTACACAGTGATGCCATCTCGAATTGTCATCATATGCATAAATATGGGACCCCTGTATTTACCATTCATAACAATCTTATGATTTTATGATTATACCTATATTTGTAATAAAATATTAAACTTCAGAAATTTTCTAATTAGCAAAACACAGTCTTCCATTTTGTCTAATATATTTTGCTAAAATAGTAGTTGTTAGCAATAATCTATTTTTCTTAATAGATTCTAGATAGATAATTAGTTCTGCATGGCTGATTTTCTTCGAACTTTTACTTTTAGTTTCAACTAAGCTACTTATTCAGAAATAAATTAATAATCGATGATAATTAATCATTTGAGATTGATAAAAATCCACAGCCGTTTATTTTATTATATTTCTTGGAAAAATAAAATAATTCAGAAATTTTTGTTTCAATTATTCAATTTTCTACGAAAAGCAGAATATGAAATCGATCTGCTAATAAAATACATTTAGATAGCGAAACATACATCGATTTCCATTAAAGCCAATGCATTGTTTATTGAAAATTACAAATGGGGATTTAATCGAGCCAAACTAATGAGCTTTGGCTTACGAAATAGCTGTTGTTACCACTGCAGAATTTCACGCCGTATTCATTAAATATTTTATTCAGCATGCATTTTCACACATAAAAAGCAATAAATTGTATTTTTATTAAACCTATTTAGAATCATTTATAAAACTATGTGTTTTTTAGCCATATGTGGAATCTAAAATTTTACATTTAACCAAAGCATACAGAATTTTTTATAGTATCATATTTCGGTATTACCTTTGGGAATTTTAAATTTGATTAATATAATACTGAAATAATTATTTAAGCAATTTTTAAAAGTTTAAATATATATACACTATATAGCCAAAAATTATTGACACTTTCGACTTATACATTTTTAGAAATTTCTAAAAAAAATAGTAGGCGAATTGTTCTTCTGTCATGTTAAGAACGTGCTTGAACTTGCATTTTGTAGCAAAGATTAATTCCCCTAGATAATATGGAGATTAACAATAAATTTAATTAAAAATCATAGTTGTAACAGCTGTGTACCATTGAAAAGCTGAAAAGGATCTACAACTTTCCCCAAATCATTTTACTTGCTAATATATACTATTTTGTATATATTTTTATAAACTATATTTACAAAAATATTAACGTTTGTCTTAAAATGTATCTATTTTAAAACAAACGTTTACACTTCTTTTTTCGAACGTTTTTAGGGTTCCGTACTTGAAAAGTAAAAACGAAACCATTATAAGATCACTCCTGTGTCTGTCTGTCGGTCTGTCACAGCCATTTTACTCATAAACTATGGAACGTGGAAAGTTCAAATTGGGGGAAGTAATAAAGACTATTGACCCACATATTTTCAATAGTTTCATTTTTCTTCCACATAGTTCCAATCCGCGCTTCCCGGGTTACAAAATATAGGTGAAAGCCATATAATTTTTTTTTTTTTTGAAAACTTTAACAGATTATTTACATTTAATATATATTGTTAAGATTTTTCTCCAATAATAATTTTTATATGAAAAATAGAAATTATGTATAGCGATACTTTCGTATTGGCCTTTTGCCAGGAATTAGTGGTCAAAGAAATCGCTAAAGATCGCTAGCCTTTTTTATTCTGATAATTTCAGTAGTTTAAGCGTGGCTTCGATTACCTGTATTAAATTTGTGTTTTATTTATTGTTATTTTAATTATGGATTGATAAAGTTTTAGTTTCGTTATGGAATATGAGCCGGGAGCAAATGCCAAACTATTTTATTTATATTAATTTAAAAGCAAAAATATTTATCTTTTGTAAATCGTCTAACTGCAAGTGGCAGAGAAAGATTTTTAAAAAATCAGGCTTAAAAATTATTTAAAAAAAATAAAAATTGAGCAAATTGTGATACAGTTTTCAAACAAATTGCGGTATTGTTTTAAAAAAAAATGACCTTAAAAGTACTTTTTTTCTATTCGACGGTGTTAAAATTGAAAATGTGCGATATTTAGAAAGTTAAGAAATTGCTATCAAATTTAATAAAAATTTAATTTAATCGTCTGCTGTTGCCACTGTCAAAATGACGTCAGCGTTAGGCACGGTCCTTTATGTACAGTCGTGGGGAAAAAAAGTAAACACCCCCTACTAACTCCTCAACAAATTATCGTAGACGAAAGTTACTGGTACCGAACGATTGGAAATAAAGTCTACTGTTAAATGATGCATATAAAATTTGCTTAGGGGGCCATTTACATATTAAAACGAATCCAAACTTCAATGGCAGTACCCAATTTTTTTCAATGGCAGTACCCAATTTTAACGAGATATTTCAAAACTTCGGTTCAAACTATGCGTAGACACCAAATTTCAACTCATTTGAATGATAAGTTTTTGAATTATAAACATTCAAAATTGAGTGCTTCTAATGTTAAACTGTATTTTCATATTTTTATTTATATCTCCTGAAATTATACTCCTAGTGGGCTAATATTTTGTGTAGCAATAATACTAATATACTCAAACATAAATACGCTAAATTTGCAATTTTTATAATTTTATGATTATGCATAATTATGAATTAAGAAATTAATATTCGAAAAAATTATGAATTGCAACCTACAATTTTTTGGATGGATTTAGATTTATTAAGTCCTGCTTTATGGAAATCCAAAATTTCACATTTTTCTTCCATGTAGTTTTCAAATTATGCTTAAAAAACAGAAAAATGATGGTTTAAGGGGCCGTTTATGATAGAAGCGACTAGATATTTTGAAATTTCTTCTGCTTTCCTGTAATCTAGCACGCTTCATTGACTGCTTGAGTAGCATTTAAGGTGCCTTGATCAAGAAGGGGGCTCTCTCGGTCAGCAATCGAGTACCGAATTTCGATTTGGATACAGCCCTTAAAATACGCTCGTTTTAAAATAATTAATTTCTCGGAAACTTATAGTATGAATTGCATAAAAATTTGTTTTGGGGCTAATTGAAGGTTGTAGAGTTCATTTATGTTGTCAGAATTGGGTATTGCTATTGAAAAAAATGAAGTTTGGGTTCGTTTTAATATGTAGATGGCCCCCTAAGTAAATGTTATATACATCATTTAAAAGTAGACTTTATTTCCAATCGTTCAGTACCAGTGACTGACTTTCTTCTACGATAATTTATTGAGGAGTTAGTAGGGGGTGTTTACTTTTTTTTCCACGACTGTACGCATGTCCTTTATAATATAGATAGATATAACTTTAACAAGTATCATTTTGCAATAACATTAATGTGTTATTATAATCATGCTTAACAAAGCTGAATATTCATTATAATTTTCTGAATAACTGCAAATTTATTTAATTTTTTTAAGGGCATTATTATATAAGAATGGATTTAATAGAAAAGACGGTGGTATTGCAGCCGAGTTTGGATTAACAGCCTTTAATTTTTAATATAATAATTTCGAATCGAAATGGAATCAAACTGTTGATAATGTTTAACACATTTTAATAAAGAATTAAGTCAATCAATTGTAATTTTAAAAATTCACAGTTATTTCTACAACATTTCATATAATTAACATAAAAACCAGTATTCAATTTGAAAGCATTATTTATTTGAAACATTCATTATCTCACTTTGATAAGACAAAATATCTTTTTAAATTGGAGTTCCCTTGTATCATGAGGTAAAAAATATATATATTTTTTTAAAAATATAACAGAAAATAGATGATATTATTTAAGCTGTTATACATTTTCATTTTTTTTTTTCTAAAACTTAAGAAGAAGTATTCCGAGCATGAAAATATTTGACTTCCAGTTTTTACACGTTTTGAACATTCTGAATACGATTTGACTATTTTTGGACTGATGTCTATTTGTGTGTTGTCGTACACATCGTAAGTCAAGAACTAATCACGAAATTCCGAGATATTTCGTATTAAGTTGGACCTTCAAATAACTTAGAACTTATTAGGATTTGGTGTATATTTCTCAACAGGCGATGTTGTTATGTAATTTTTTCTTTCTTTCTTTTTTACTACGTACACATTAGCTGTATCTCGTCATCTGTGAGATGGAATGAAACTAAACGTAATATGTAACGTGCTCATTGTGGGGAATTATGCTAATTCTGCGTTTGTTTTTATCCTTAAACATAGATTATACATTACGAATTAGAGATGGATCTATATAAATATGCTAAATAGACCGCAAACAGTCTAATCTAGCCTAATGTAGTATAATACAGTCAGGTTTTCCTTTATATAGGTTAATTTAGGCGAGTTGCGCAACTTTCGCAAATTAGGTCAAAACTATAAGGTTATGAATAAAATATTTGCTTATACATTGCGAAATAGAGATGGATCTATATAAATGGGCTAGATAGACCGCAAATAGGCTAATCCAGTGTAATATAGGCTGATGCAGTCAAATTAGTCCATCTATGCGCTAATATAGGCAAGTTGCGCAACTTTCGCAAATTAGGTAAAAACTATAGGTTAGTTATAAACTACTTGCTTGTACATTGCGAAATAGAGATGGATCCATATATATAGCCTAGATAGACTACAAATAGGCTGATCTAGTCTAATATAGGCTAATACAGTTCAAATTAGCCCTTATATAGGCCAATTTAGGTAAGTTGCGCAACTTGCAAATTAGGCCAAAACTTTAGGTTAGGTATAAACTAGTTGCTTATACGTTGCGAAATAGAGATGTATCTTCTATATAAATTGGATCTGAATAATTTAAGACTAATACTGAATTTATAAAAATTGAGTTTTAAACTTATCATCAAACTTCTATTTAGATAACATTTAAAATAATATATATATAATTGAAATCCAGAGAAAAATATTAGCAGAACACATTTACACAAATGCGTTAAATTTTAAAGCCTCTATAATTACATTATCAAGTCACCTTTTCGTTTTCGGTTATATTTTATGAATATAATTTATATCAATGTCATGTAACTCTCCTTAAATTTTGTGTATAGAATTTTGAAGTATCCTGAATTTGCATAAGATTAGTATGAAAACTAAAATATTAAATCGCAACAGAAGTTTTTCAAAAAGAGTATTTTTATGTCATAAAAGAAAAACTCAAAAAAGAGCTATAAGAAGAATATCATATTCGCCTTGAGTTAATACAGATAAAATAATTTCTAATTTACTAAAAAAGTTGCTTAAAATTTATTAAAACCATTCCATTACATATAAACTTGCCCTGTTAAGTTTTACTTATCACCACTGATGCTAAAAAAATATGTAAACTAGTCGTTGGGGGCCACCGTAATACTTACCCATCATGGATATAGATAATATAAAATATGAAAATAAAACATGTGATATTTGCTAAGCATTGTACCATGTTACTTTTATTCATAATTTAATTTATTTGGACTCCCTTAAATATAATTAATATAACCATTTAAGCTAATATCACTTTTTGTTGCATTAAAATATCTCAATTTGTTGATTTTCTGTAAGCAAGTAAACGCTATTGGTTTACAATGGAAGTCTATGGGAATTTGGCGAAATATTAGAGATATCGCCAATTAGGCGTCATTTTTTGCGACTCAGTTTGGCCACCAAATTTGGCGATATACCGCCAAGTTGGCGACAAACTTGGCGGTGTTTGGCGACAGAACAGGGTCCCTCCTATGGTAACACCCCTTATGGGTATGAAGATGCATTAAATGCTTGATATTTACGATAAGCCATTATTGGCATTTAATCTTATAGTTTGGCGATAGATTTTTGGTTGGTGGGATAATCGAGTAGTACCGAATTGCGTAAAAGAAACATCCTTATAACTTGAAAAATTATAATCCTATTAACTAACAGTTTACTGCGTCGGATTAAACGTCTCATTTCCAATTAAAATATATATTTGAATTGAAATTTGAATGAAATACAGGGTCATGAAAAATCGAAGAGTGTGAAAAATAGAATTGCAAATATCTCGGCAACTAATTATCCGATCGAGTTCATTGATGATGCAAAATTTATGTTTCTTTATTGTCTTTTATATTCACTCCTTCAAATAAACAATTTCGAAAATTTTTGTATACCTTTTATCAGAACGAATATTTCAAGAGTCCGAAAAAAATAGTTCCGTTTAATCGAGGTTACTGATATACAATAGGCTTCTTTCCATTGTTACTTCCTAAGTACACACCGAATTTCAAGTCTCTATCTCAATTTGTTCGGGAAATAGAGCGATTACAGACACACAGACATACAGACGGACGGACAATTTTTTTTCTAAAAATATGTTTTACGGAATCTCCAGTGTCTGAAACGTGTAAATCCGTCAAAAAAATTTTTTTCGATTTTTAAAACGATTACAAGACTTGCCCTATACTACGTATGATGGGTAAGTAAAAAGAGCATATGTGTAAAACATAGGAGCAAAGATATCCCTTGAAAATGATCACGTTTGTGATTGAAATATCTCAAGGTTAATGCAACATCTTTTTTACATATGTTTTTAACACCAATCGTTTTAAGTTTTTAAGATCAGTTTATATGTAATGGAATGGTTTTAATAAATTTTAAGCACCTTTTTTAGTAAATTGGTAATTATTTTATCTATATTTTTATATCATTTTTGACATTTTTTACTACATCGGTCAGTTATGCACGCAACATAAACCACTATTGTTTTTTATGTCACGGAATAACCCATAAGTTATTGTAGGAACAACTATTAACTTATTTTCATGGAATACTTGTTATAGAAATAACTTAGTTAAATTGCTAAAACGCATGAAGAATAAGATAAATCATTCAAATATGCCCTATTTTAATATATGATAATTTTCACTTATTGTTGCATTTCTTCTAGAAATAATGCATATGTAAATTCAGGGGTCGATGCAGGGATTTTTCTTAGGGCCCATTTTGTGAAAAGTAAAAGTTATTTTTCAGAAATTTATTTTAATTTTGTGAAAAGTAACTTTTTGTAACGAAATGTGAAATCCAGTTACTGAAATCTGAACCAAGAATTTATTAATAATAACTTCTTTAAGTCCTTCTGCTAAAGTTTAACTTTCTGGAGAACTTGTTTTCTTTGCAGTTTACACATTTTAAAACTTAATAATATAAAAATAAATAATGAGTATGTTTTTACGCAAGAGAAATTTTTTAAAAGGGCCTGTTTTATTAAAAGGAATTTTGTGAAGGGACCTGTTTTATGGATTTTTATAAAAGGACCCTAAATGGGCCCCAAATTTTATCTGGATCGACCCCTGAAATTCCATATGTTTATCCGTAAGCAAACAAAAGGAATAAATTTTATGAAAACCTTTCATTTTCAAGTCAATGATACTAAGAAAAGTTGACTTTATTTTGATTGATTGAATTTTACATACTTGTTTGTAAATACTTTGTCATAAAAATTGAAGAAACTGGGTGGAAAGGAAGTACATGTGTATTCTCTAGCGAAAACTTTATTCTTACTAACAATTTTTTCTTTCTTTTTCGAACGCTAAAAAGTTATAACTTTTATCAACAGAAAGAAATTTGCGTATACAGATAACTTAAGTGTATAGAAAACGGAATTTATTTGCATTCCAGCAGATGTATTTAATTATATCACAGCAATAACAGTTCTTTTTATTTGCCATCAGAAAAATCATATTTTGCAAATGTGTGAGAACACGATTAATTAAAACATATAATAAATCTGCAAGTAGGCAGGAGATTTCAAATAAAATTACTCCGTTAAAAGAAGTCGGAATAAGAAATATAATTAGGATTTTATGTAATTGCACAATCAAAATCAGCTGGTTACCTTGTAAGCTGGGTGCTCATTCATTTGTAATTCATTCATGAATCTGAATGGTCATTCAAATTGTCATTGGGATTAGAAAAAAGGTTTTTTAATAAAGAGAGAACTTCATGAATAATTAATTAAATGCTTTTCGTGCAAAGCTATTGCTAAGGATTTTGAACTTCTTGCGCTCATTGCCATTCAAAATATTATTTATTTTAAAAACTTATTATATCATATATTGTTTCATATAAGGGAAAATATTATTTAATGAAGATAACAAAGATTATGCATTAAACGCAGAAAAAAATCTTTGCCGGCCCGGCCTACAGGCACAGATAGATTTCGGAGTGTTTTTTTTCTTCTACAACCACCAACTTTCTTTCTTTCTTTCTTTCTTTTTTTTTTTTTTTTTTTTTTTTTTTTGTGTGTGTGTGTGTGTGTGTGTAAGAGTTGGTATCAAAAACTTGTCAGTGCAAAAGTTGTAGATAATATAAGAAGATTTATAATAAATTTAAGCGGATTTCATATGTTGTGAATTGACGAGGTTATGAATTTTTTTCATCTTCAACGCCCTCCATCCTCTCTATTTTTACTGTTTTTAATTTTGTTGTTGTTGTTGTTGTTATTGTTGAAGTTGTTGTAAGAGTTGGCCCTATCAAAAGCTTATCAATATAAAAGTGATACATAATATTAAAAAGATTTATAAAAAAAATTAAGTGGATTTAATATCTTTTAAATTGACGAAGTTATGTATTTTTTCTGTATTCCTTCAGCATTTTTTCTGTATTTAATTTAATTGTTGCAACGTACATGCTGAAAATACTCTTGCACGAACACACTTGCAACTGTTGTCTTAGCAGCATCCGAATAAACAATCTGGCACACATCCGAAAAATATGTTGAAATTATTGTTCAGAATTTATTACTGCAGATAATTAAAATTCAGTGTAATTCCATATTAACTCGAAAATATATGGATATGGAGTTTCCAAATTTCTGTAAATATTCATCAATCGAGATGTTTTTTTAAATGTGTCACATTTTGTTATTTTTCGAATGAAATAAACATAATTTGAACCAGATTTATAAAATTAAATGAAATTAGTAACGCATAGATACAAGACACATTTTATTAAATAAATATTCTGATTCAAAATATGATTATTTTTTAATTGGAGAAAACGCAGAAGATTGACAGCTATGCCTATGCTGGATCAAGATTAGCGAGTACAATCAATTTTTTAAAATAAATACAATTTAGAAAATGCAATTAAATTTTCTAGGTTTGGTTGATGATAATAATTTTGATGATTTTTTTTTTTTTTTTTTAAATACGATAAAATAAATTATGTATAGTAATAACTTTGTAACTTTGCGTTAATATTTCTTTAACATGACTGTGTTTTGTGCGAACAAATTTTATTCTGCACGGTGGTAATAATATTATCTATTTTTTATGTGGTCGGAAGTTTTATAAATAAGGCTTAATTTGGCCCGCGGATGTAAATGAGTTTGACATTCCTGGTTTAAACAGAAAAAGTTCAAAAAATGAAAAATAGTTGCGTTTTCCTTGAGAATCTCTCCTTAAAACAAGTTTGTTATAAATAATTATCTTCTCTCGCCATTTTCTCCCATTATATGGGAGCATAAAAAAAATTATATGCGTCAAAATATCGGTAAATTATTTTTTTTTCATACATACCCTTAATTACAAGCCTGTATTGGTTTTCCAAAGTCTCAATATTCTGCCATGATTCCATTTATCTGAAATACTTCCAAAAATACTAATATTGCTTAAATATTGACTTTACATTGAATGTTTGCATTGAAATGCCAATGTTTCAGAGATATTGAATTTACATTGGAAATATTTCAAAGAAATTGTGAAATACTGCCAATCCAATACTGAAAAAATGTAAACCTCATAGCGTTGGAGTTGGGTCTACACCAATATTGTCAATAATACACAAGATATAGCCAATAAGAAAAAATATTGGTCAAATATTGTTTTGATACTAAATATATATTTCATAAGGGAAAAGAATTGAAAAATCAAATGGAACATTTTGCTTAAATTGCAAGAAATTATTTAAAAATATATTTTTAATTATTTTAAATTTATTATTATCAAGATTTTGCCTCTGAATTTTATAGACTGCAACAGATATATTTTATAATACTCATCAACCTGTTTACGTGTCCGCTTCATGGAAGAACACTAATTCCTTTAACTTCTAATTTGTGCCTGTAATTTTTGAGAAATGAACCACTTATCTTTTCTTCCCTAGAAAATTATCAAACTTCAGCGAAATTAAAGAGAGGAGAGATCGTGTATTTAAATTTCGAAAGTGGTGAAACCAAAGTCGCTAATTAAGATTGGTTGTTAGCGATAAATTACATGATTAATTTAGATTCTGATACGTGTTTTGAACATCAACTCTGGAAATTAAAGTTTATTCATTCCTTTTCTTGAGCGGTAACAATTAGAAAAGTTTCTCATACTTCTAACAAAGCATATTAATGCTTAAAGCGATTTCGAAAATTTCTGTCTTGTTGTTAAATTTTATCAATGTTAAAATAGCTTATGTAAATAATATAATTAAGAATTGTTTACGTTAAAAGTACCTCTAAATAAATTTTAAATGCACTTTTCAGTCTTTAAAGCATTGAATAAAAGATGTTTTCCAGTATCCTCTTCATACCAAAAATCAGAATAATACTATAAATAAGTATACTTATTCATTGGTTTTAAGCTCACACAATAACAGTATGTACGTAACGCGATAACTCTTAATAGAAAAATCCGACTTGCTTCAAATTTTGGATACAGGTTTATTCTGATAAAGCTGATTAGGTTTGGAGATTCCTTAGCTAAGTATAAAGAAAGGGACGGGGGCTAATCCCCTCCTCTTAATTTAGATAAATGGGTTTTTCATGCAGAATTATCTGGTTTGCTTCAAATTTGGTATACCGATTTAATCTGATAAGGTGCTTGCCTGTTTAGATTTGATGGGTCATTGGTTAAGTATAAAAGGGGGAAATGAGGGAGCTAATCCCAACATTAATTTGGCTAAATGGGTTTTTTGTCGATATCTTTATTTTTCGAGGGGCATTTGAAATAAGAGTATAATATACAATTAGAGTGAATAGCCTGTGAGCTCAAAGACATCAGTTTAACCGGGCACTTTTCTTTTTTTTTATTTTATAACTTGTAATTTTTTAAGACTGTTCAAGTAGTGTAAAGGACACGCCAAACTATATAAGTTTTAATAATGTAAAGTAGTTTTTAATGATGTGATAAGCCTTAGAACTAATTCAAAAGTAAAACGTTACATCAGAAAATCTTACAAAATCTGTCTTGTTTCATTAAATGCCGTTTTAGCAGTACAGGCAAGTTCTTTGTATAACTCATACAATAAGCTATCTTATATCTGAATTATTCTAATCAGTTTAATTTACAATCAGTATATTTCAACAAAAAGGTATTTTAAAGTTAGAAATACTTAATCGTATTAAAAAGACATAACTGTAAAAGTTCTCCCAAAATTCACCTTCATTTACTCTTTCTTTTATCTTAATTGCGCTGCTTTGTTACCAAGTTAAGTTTCTTCTAATACTACTCAAAGTATTTTTAAGCAAATATTTAACTTTATTTGATGAAAATCTTAATTCTATGATCAGTCTAAGATTAACCAGTTTGCAATAGTAATAAAAATAAATAGAAGAAAAGTCTAAATGAGATCATTTGTAAGAACCTTTCACGAAAAGAGAGAAAATGAGATTTCCTGGAAAACTCTTTTGTGCTATAATACAATTTATTTATTATTTCATCTAATCACTAACACAATGAATCCCTTATTTCAGCTCAATTCCGTTTACTTTCAAATGAAGATGATTGCTTTAGACAGAAAATTTTATTATAATACTATAAAACACAGCATTTCCCGAATTTCAGTAAATTTTAAAACAATCGTCAATGGACATTTCAAAGGAAACTTTATTACATTTTGTTTACAATGCATTTTACTTTTTGGAAAAAGTACTTTATTTATGACATTTACTGTTCTTATTTAAAAATAAATATTTGTTATTCATTTGAAATGTTTACAGATTTCAACTTTCTTATGTACATTCAACATTGTATACCTAGAGCAATAAAATAATTTAATTCTTCTTTTAAAACTGTATTAAAAACTAAAGAGTAAACTACAAAGAATAAACTAAGTAACTCTTAAGAACGGATTGAATACTATTATATTGTGTGAATATCATTTTTAACATTTCATTTCAAAAATGGTGCGGCCCCACCAGTGGCAGAGATGTTCTTCTCTCGAAACTGATAGACGGGAGGTGCTGGGTTTGAACCCAATCGCACCTGTCGGCCAAATCTTTCGGAGTTTTCCGTGGTTTTCTTCAAATCTTGGATTTCCTTGCGTAAATACGGTTTTGATTCCCTTAGTAAAACCCCCCACGGAGGACATCCCTCCCCCCGGCCTTAAATCCATAGTCAATAATGGAGAGAATTTGACAGACAATAAGTGTACATTTGTTTTTCGAAAATTATTTACAAAATAAATCCTCAAAATTGAAGCAACTATACTTTCAAGGGCTAATTGAAATAATTTTTAATATTACGAGCTAATCCTAATTTCTAATCTCGCTGAAATTTTTTAAATGTATTATTGTAATAAAATTATTTAAAATGAAGCAAAGGTCTTAACATATTTATTTTACGTATGATAATAATGCATAAAAAGAGTTTATTTATCGATTATTACCTTTTGATCATTAATTTTACTAATAGCCGCTAGTTGAATTTGTTTGTGAACTACTTTTTTTTATTATTGTTACTGATTACATTGAATCGACTTGGAAATATTTTTCTAAAAGATTTTTTTTTTTCGATTGTTAGATTAAGCTATTTTTTAATGCATAATTTATAAATTTATTTGGAAACTCTAATTTAAACTTAACTTATATTTAAGATCTATGAATACATTCATGCTGTTTCTAATATAAATTAACATTTATATACAAAATTTCACATTTTTCTTTAGCATTAAATCCACTTTGGTTTATAAATAAATTGTTCGAAAGTAACGAAAATATAAGCTAAGATAAATGCATTTTTGCTTACTTAACTTGCATGCAGCACACTTAAGCTAGCATTTGTTATTTTTTGTCACGATCCAGTGCGCGAAGCACACTGTAAAAAAATACTGCCAGTTTTCCAGTAGGTATCGGAAAAATAGTTGCCCTTATCGTACCGGAATAATTTCTGGCCCAGCTCGGAATAAAATCCGTAAAAATAAGGAAATAGTCAGTTAAAGGGTATTTTACGGATTTTATTCCGAGCTGGGTTGGAAATTATTCCGGTACGATAAGGGCAACTATTTTTCCGATTCCTACCGGAAAACTGGCATTATTATTTTTTTTTTTTATAGTGTATGCGATGCACACACACACCAATAGGCGGCAACGAAAAAATTCTGTACCATAAGCATGCTTTGATTTTAAAAAATAATAAAAGATAATTTTTAAAGTGAGAACATTTAAATTATAAGATTTAAAAAAATCTGCGCAAAAATTTTATTTAAATCGATAAACACATCCAAATTTATACCAAATATGTATTTTAAGTTAATTTACCTGATGACTCTGATTAAGTTATTTTACCTTTATATGCATTTAACATTTTTATATGATTTTGAAAAAAAAAATTCTTCTGAGATATTTAATCTCATTTAGACTTTTTAATGTGGAAAGACTTGATTATTGCACAAATGTAATTATCTCAATATAATTGCGTACCTGTTATCAACGATCACCTATTATTTGAAAATTGATCAATAAACTCAAAAATAAATTTTTCAAATTTAATAAACAAAAATGATTAAAAGCGTTTTTAACCATTTGGAAAAATGGTTACTGTCCTCGGTAAAGGTGGGAAATCAAAAACATATCTGAAGCGTTTTATTTGTTGAATCCCGCATTTTATTCGTTTTCTTATTAGTCTATACAGTAATCTGTATTTTCCCTTTACTTTCAACAGAGATGGATACTTCTGTTGCCACTATGACAAAAAAGTAATAAAAACTACAAAAAAAAAAATAATAATAACTCAGAAACAAAATGAGATACAGCTTTCAAACAAATTGCATTTAAAAGTACATTTTTTTCTCTATACGACGGTGTAAAAACTGTGGGGTGTTTAGAAGTTTAAAAATGAAATTTCATTTAAAATTGGTGCAGGAATATTAATGTTTAATCCATGGCGTACGTAATGTATGACCAGCTCCGTAGAAGTTTAAAAATTTACAGTACCGAAAAATGTAATCCATGGCGTACGTAATGCATGAAATTTCATTTAAAATTGGTCCAGGAATATTAATGTTTAATCCATGGCGTACGTAATGTACGACCAGCTCTGTAGACGTTTAAAAATTTACAGTACCGAAAATTGTAAATCTGAAATTTCCTTTAAAATTTGTTCATGATGGGTCCAGGAATGTTAATGTTTAATACATGGCGTACATAATGTATGATCAACTCCATGCGATTTTTTATGTCTTAAATTTTAGTCTTCGAAAAAATCATTTTACAAATAATCGTTGTAATTTATTAAATTGCTATTTTTTGTTGTTGTTTCTTTAACATTTTAAAAGCAAAATTTTAAGACACTGAATTGTTATGCGTAAAAAATGCATCTTCCAAAGAGAAATGTGCATTGTACACTTAAATCATAAAATTAATCTATATTTTAAAGAGTTTCAACCTTATACATTATCCATTAAGTGCTATGTAAAGAAACAGAATAAAGATAAGAAAGGACTTATTTTAATCTCTCTGCTCCTAAAAGCGCTAAAAGTTATTGGATTATGTTCTAGCGAATTTACTTTTTTTTTATTTTACTCGCTTTGCGAATATTTTAAGGGCTTAGCTATTAAAAGTGACATTTTTTGGAATTTGTTTTGTTTTTTCCTGTGTTTCAAGGTCCTTTTTATGTCAGACGTGTTCTAATAATTTTAAAATTTTATAAACTAAAAATTTTAATACATAATAAATTAAAAAAAAAAAATTGTAATTTAATAGATTACAACGACAATTCGGATTTTTTTTTTTTTTTTTTTTTTTTTTTTTTTTTTTTTTTTGACTTAATATTTACTTAGTTTTAATTTTGAGGCATTTCGACAAGAGAAGCCGAGAAAGATAAGAGGTTTAAAATCGAAAGCAGTTCCACCGAATCATCCACAGATCGCGACAAATCACCTTCGTAACAAAATTTAATCGAAAAATCCAAATTTCGTCCACCAAATTCCGTCGCATCCTTTTCAACAACAGATCGCAAAGATCAAACTTCAGACGACCAAAACTGTCATCGATAAACTCTCCAAGTCCCGTTTCGAGAAGAAAAACAGTTTACAAATTGAAAGCAGTTCTACCGAATCATCCACAGATTGCGACAAATTACCTACGTTAAGCTCAATTTTTCCCGGTTAGAATCGACCGATTGTAAAACGGTGTGGCTAGTGGATTGGATCCCCTCGAGACATGGCATTTTACTATCAATCGATTAAACATTAGATTGTTTCCTTTTTCGCGTTCGCCTTTTATTCTGTAATCGATTTTCATGGGCTACATAATCAGTTGAAGACCTCGATTTTCATGGCCGACATAATGAGTTGAAGACCTCGATTTTTGCTTGGCAAGACGATTTACATTTTGGCGTCGCTCTTTGGCTTTGAATTTTTCCATATCTGATAATTTGCGGCTACCCATTTTTTAACTTTTTTCAATTTTTAACGATTTTATGCCTTTCGATTACCTATTCAAGCATTTTTTAACGATTTTATGCCTTTCTATTACCTATTCAAATAAAAATTCTTCTAAAAGTAAAGAACATCGTTGAATTTCGTTAAAAAAAATAAAATGCGAGCATCATTTGGCCCCATCCTCGACCAAAAACAACAACCATTTCCGAATGGTTAAAAAAAACATTCTTTTCGGTATATTTCTTTGTCGGAATCCCCCTTTCATTCTAAATTTTTGATTAAAAATTGCTTCAAATAATGCAGAATTTTTAAAGCAACATTTCAAACAGAGGTAGCTTAAATTTATACAGAAATGCGGACGAAAAAGTAATTCAGATACACACCAGGGCTGCCACAGGCGACTATTTTTGTAATCTGCTCTCACCAGTATTTTTCTAATATAAATTTTGAAGAATATTTCTCTTGCAAATGTTGTCAAAGCGTCTGTTAAGAATTTCTGTTTTGAGAAAATGGTGCCAGTTCGAATTAAAAAATAGTCGCCTGTGGCAGTCCTGCACATGTAACTAAACGTGAAGTATTCAGACGTATAAGGAAATTTAGCGATCACAGGTAACTCATTTAAGGGATTACATCCAGTCATATAGTAGAAAAAATAGTGTATTTCATTTTTTTCGTTACTGAGCAATTAATTTTTTTCTTTGATTTTTTTTCAATACAATACTTAAAGATAATTCTGATATATGAGGCATTATCACCTATTTTTGGCTTTTATATATTTTTCAGTCCCTGAATAATAATTTTTATTTTAGTACATATTCTTGGGAGTTTTTTTATTTCTTATACTGGAAAACATCCCATTGCATGACTGCATAACAATATTAACGAGGTAAATAAGATTTGGACGATGTTGGGAGTCCAAATATACCGTGAAATTCCTATACCGTCCCGTGCCTCTGATTTTTAAGTTTGGAACTGTCTGTATAAAATTGTTTCAATAAAAGTAATTCGATGTAATTTTTTTCCGAAACTGGGACTATTGTTTTATATAAATATGTAGCAAAAAATCAACCTGCACACACTTTTACGGTTGTTATTATTTGTTTAACTCTGTCCCTGAATTTTAAATTCCTTACCGTCCCTCTTGATGAAATTATACAGAAAATCACTTCAGATGCTGCCACAGAATTTTTTTCAACTTTTTCTCATTCAGAAATATGCTAGAGAAAGAAAGGCTAAAAATATTTGACAAGAAATTTACTGCAGAATTTAAATCAGCGTTTAAATATCAATTTCAAGCAACGTGGCTTTATTGATAGTCTTACCGTCCCCAAGGTTTATTCCTGCACTTTTCGAGGTAAATTAATTTTTTTTATTTAATCCAATGTAAATAACTGTTTCGAAAAATCAATGAACACTGTGGCTATCACTTAGTCTTAACATGATTTGCGTAAAAATAGGTGGTAACTTTCCTACCGTCACATCCTTACTATCCTTTTTTTCCCTTACCGTCCCTTTTTTCCTATACCGCCCCCTTTTTTTCCTTACTGTCCCTTCTTTAATACCCCTTTAAGACAATGTTATACCAAAATTTTGTACTAAAAATACTACATTGTTATTATTTCTTATTTTAATGTCATGTGGATACTATGCAAAAATTTGGAAGAAAATAGAAAGTTATTGTGGTAAAATGGTAAGGTTAAAACTCGCAACATTAAACTCGCAAGTTTAATTTAAACCTCAGTTAAATAAAAAACATTTCGCTGATGACATTTTTTTCTTTACTTTGAATCATTAAGGCATTTGTCTATCAGTTTAAAATATTATTTTATTAAATTTAATTTCACCAGATTTTTATTCCTGGAGGTATTCCTGAAAATTTTGTGAGAATGCCTCGTATACGGGTGTCCACATGAAACCTCCCTGAATTCAAATGTTAATTGTACGGAAACTATGAGTCCTACACATACACATATGCAGTTTGCGGTATGATGATTAGCAATCCAATAGACCGGGAGCCGGCGAAACAGATAATCACCCATCGAGTTCACGGATGAAAATCTAGGATTAGTTAAATCTTGATTCGCATATTAAAACGCAATCAGTCTGCCAAGTCATATCTTGGTGGAAACACCTAAAAACCCGATTTTAGCGGCTGACTCGTAAGCTTACCATTGTGTTTTCCTGCTCCCAGTTCTCCATGTTTTTATACCTTTGAATCAGGGTTGGCAGGTTTTTGACACATGTCAGTTTTTGACAGTTTAAACTGCGGTTTAAACCGTCATGTCAAAAACCCCTTGTCAAAAACCTCGTCAAAAACCTCAAATACTTACAGTGATCTGTAAAATTTCACATTAAATGTCACACATTAGATGTAATATTTAAAATTCACTATTACTGTAATTGTATAATTAGTATATAGTATTAGTAATAATTACAGGGTTGGCAGGTTTTTGACATGTGTCAGTTTATGTCGGGTTTAAACCATAGTTTAAACCGTCATGTCAAAAACCTCAAATACTAAATTGATCAGTAAAAATTCAAATTAAATGTCACACTTGACAACATTACATGTAATATTTTAAATTCACTCTTACTGTATATCAGTAATTAGTACATAGTAAAGTATTATTGTTAAGTACAACTTTTTAACAGGGTAAAATTTTTATTTATTTTTATTTAATTTTATTTTTATTTTTATTTATTTATTTTTTTTTTTTTTTTTTTTTTTTTTGTAAAATTGTGTTTTTCTAAAAAGTAGACATTAAGCTCACCTGAGCTGTACATTTTTTCTCTTACTTAAAATTGTTTTAATTTCGCTTACTTTTGAGAGCTTAAAGCATTAGCTAGCTTTTTTTTTATGGGGGAAAAAAACTTAGAAAAGTGTAGATTTTTTTGTATGTATAACAAGATAATGTGCATCAATGTTATTCTAGTCTAGGCAATAACCATTCCATTCAAAATTGAAATTGGATTATTAATTTTAAACATTTACAAAATAAGAGAAATAATTAAAAAAAAAAGCTTAAAGTCAAAATCTTTTTAAAACATGCTTTCTTTCAATATATAAAAATGTTTTCGATTTTAAAACTAAACAAAATTGGCTTGGTCATCTAAAAGAAAATTCCTGTAAGCCCATATTGAAAAAGTGCATAATAGAAGGGATCAAATCATGAAACCATACCATTGTTTGGCTTATACTTTGCATCCCAACCATCAGGGGCAAGGGTTGACTGCTGTATCAGTTGATTCAGCTCGCGCTTGAGCTACGGAGAGAGTTTATGGATGCTTACCCATACTGATTGTGTATGAAGCTAAAGAATCCCCTTTCCAGTCTTCTTATTTCAGTGCTATAGGGAGGACTCCATTGTTTGGTGGAAAGGTATCACTAAATGCAACAGCTTTTTGAGCCTGCTTCAAAACTTGCTCATCTAGCAATGCTTTTGCTATCAAGTCCTACTAGCTCAGCATCAATTAAGAGACAGACTATTTTCTAACGCTTCATACACTCTAAACTCAAAAATCTTTTGGGTGTAAATAAATGTGCTAAACACGTGGTGTGCTGCAGCATGCTGTGTGGTAAAATTGATCCGAATTATGTAATTGTACAAAATTATTTTCTTCTGGTTGAAAAATCCAAAGAAAATATATATATATATATATATTTTATTGCAAATAATATATTTTTTAAATTATTAAATTTCAATAAAAGATCACATAAATCATTGACTTATTTAATGTTTATCTATTGTTAAAATGTTTTAGCGTGTTACATGTATTTGGCAGTTTTCGACGGTTTAAACCAGTTTATGACAGTTTTTGACAGTTTAAACCAGTTTACGACAGTTTAAACCAGTTTTTGACGCTTGTCATGTCAAAAACCACTTTTTGACGCCAAAAACCCAACCCTGCTTTGAATGCAGGAAAACACAATGGTAAACCTTCGAGTCAGCTGCTAAAATCGAATTTCAGGTGTTTTCTACCAAGATATGACTTGGCAGATCGATTGCGTTTTAATATGCGAATCAAGATTTAACTAATCCTAGAATTCCATCCGTGAACTCGATGAGGTGATTGTCTGGGCTGTCGGCTCCCTGTCTAGAAGTTTATTTTTCTGAAATCTTTTTACCCCGAAACAGTTAATTTTCTTTTGGATGCAGTATTTATATGTCATGACAAGTTTATTTTTCTGCAAACATTTATTTATCTGAAAAAGTTACATTTGTCTCTATGTATGCACTTCAGTATGGGATCCGTTCGTGCGCACGTATATCGCACTTTTGTACTGTTGTCATCTCTGGTCATTAGTCAACGCCTGCAATAAAAGAATGGCAATTACATGACATATCAATAATGAATACAACAAAAATTGTTTCGGGAGAAAGACTTTTGCAACAAAATAAGCTTGATGTGTTGTCATTCCTGATACCACAAACCGCAAATCTATTGGACTCATAGTATCCGTACAATTAACACTTGAAATCATGGAAGTTTCATGTGGACATCCTGTATATATATATATAGGGTAACTCTAGAATAGATGGCTATAGAGGAGAGATGGTCAGTCTTACATATCTCCAAAACTTGATCATAGATTACAGCATAAACTTTGTTCGCAGAAAATTGTTCAACGAGATCATTTCATTGCGACGTGCAGCTGTGTTTTTCGACTATAAAAAGTAGGTGTAATTTTAATGTTTATTTAATTTAGTGGCTGAATATTTTTGTTGAGTTACGAATATAAATGGTTTGCAGTACGCACCTAACATTTTTTTTTTTTTTTTTTTTTTACTATACAAGATTTTAAGGCACGTATACAATCCAATCTTTGCTTCTAAGCCTAAAACAAAGACGTACAATGGCGGGGTGACGCTTTAAATTGAGTAGCCATCTATCTTTCAAATTTAGGATAGATGGTCACTTCAAATCGAGGAGAGATAACCACCTTTAATCAACATTTCCAAATTATACTGGGTGAGGATTTTAACTAAATATAATTATGGTTAAAATAATTATATAACATTTATGTTTATAATTATGTTAATTGATATAATTGTTTAAATTTTAACTAATATAAATATTTCTATAATAATAATATAATAGGGCCTAACGATTTTTTTTTTTTTTTTTTTTTTTTTGAAAATATTAAAAATATTGAAGTCGGAAACTTTCATCCCAGTAACAGATAAAGTTGATAAGTAAATTTAAAACCGTGAAAAACTCTAAAATAAACGCGAGAACAAAACAAAAACACGACACTTCCAGCATCGAAGAAGATTAAATACATTTGAAATTATCAGATTCTACAGATTCCGAGGGAATAAAATTCGATGAGGATCACTGTGTTGGTTGTGGAGAAGAATATAATAAGACAACCAAAAAGGATGACTGGATACAATTTATAAGGTACCTGAAGTGGTTCCATGAAACTTGTACAAACTATAAAGGTCTTTGCAAAAAATGTCGAAATTTTTTGCCAAAAGTGAAGGACTGAAATTATACTTCAAATTTTGTTTATTCACTCATTTTCCGTGATATTAATTGCGTCTGTGCAAATTGCTACTTGTTTTTCATGATTAACTATATGAAATGTGTTATTTTTTGCTATTTTAACACCACTGTTTCTTTCTTGTATTGAATGGCCATCTCTCCTCGGCTTGAAAGACAGATGGCCATCTACCATTTTAATTTCAATTTTGTTTCACACTTTTTGTTCTTAATATTTAATTATATTTTGCTCAAAATATGATCAGTATATGTAAGAATTTTAAATATGTAGAAATATTTCTTGTATTTACATTTTAATAATTTTTATTTCAATCTTTAAAAACTATGGCCATCTATCCCAGAGTTACCCTATATATATATAATGAAGATGAAATCACAAATATATGGACAAATGGTAAAATTCTAAAAATGAACAAGATATGAACATAGGAAACCAGTATGTAAAATAAGAAACTATGAATAACCCACAGAATCATCAGAGGAGCTTGTAGGTTAATTCATAGTAAATATGCGTTATTTCATCCAATTTTGTTGGCATTAAGCCTAAATGACAAAATTTAGCTCCTAATAGCGCATCATAAAAGAAAATAAGTGATAAAAAACCAAGATATTTAAAGAAAGATACACCTCACACTGGATATTAAAACTTATTAGAGCACAATACCTCAATTACATACTAGGATCCAAAACTTCAGAAAGTTGACGCACTTATAATATAAGCAGTGAAAAAATACAAATATAGAAAAATGTACTATAACCACGAACTATACAGTAATCTTTTTGCAGTTACACACGATTCCGAAAAACTTTCATTATCTTGAAAACCTCAGAAACCAGTATATTTTCAAGATTTAAAGAAGCATTTATAAAAGAAAAGTTTCTTTTGCCGCCACTGATTTTCAGAAACGTTTCCGAGTTGATTTTTAGTGTGTGATAATCAATTTCCTCAAACTCGAATATAAAATTTTAGGATACTATTCATTCTCACGTAAACATTCCTATGTTTAGCAAACACATTTTACAGACAAACATGATAAATTAGCGGCATTAACATAGACATTAAAATTAATGTTATTTTGTTACTGTTGCATGCATAAATTCAATTCAGCTGAAAATGTTTAATCGAGAAACGAATAGTATTTAAAAATCAATATTCCGGTTTGAGAAACCTGAGTAATATACCATAAAAACTATTCGCAAACGGATTCTAAAATCAGTGTCAGCAAAAAAAGCTTTGTTTTTATAAATGTTTCTTTAAATCTCGAAAATATATTGGTTTCTGAGGTTTCTAAAGGTAAAGTGCGCTTTCTACAATCATGGATAACTCAGGTGAGGTTATGGTATATTTTTGTTCGTAGTCCCACTATACTTTCGTTGACAAAGAATCATTTGTCTTTTTTTACGGTGTGCATACATATACAGGGTGGTCGTAAAAATAACTTCCCCGATAAATGTACCCCTAGCGACCTAATCGCTCAACCAATTGAGAGGAAATTTCAGATTTAGTTATTTGAAGGTATGCGCTCGAGATCGTGAAGATTTAAAACAATAGATATCTCACGGTTACGGTTACTGCGAAAAAATTTCGAAATTTTCGAATGGCAACACACTTTTTTTCCTGCACAAATTCATCAGCACATTGAAAAACCATAAATAGCGTTGGAACGATGCACATATGACTAGAATTGCCGGTGTAATATCGTGGCACTCAGTCCTAATCAGTTCCTATGTAAAGTAATATTCAGCACTCTAAAACAAATTATTACATTTTTATTCTCCCTATGTGTACACAAACATAACTCAAAAACACATTTTAAAACAAATCTTACAACATTACTCAGTTAACAAGAGAAAAAAAAAATCGGCTACTGAAAAACATGTCTTGTAGCCACGTCTTCGCTCCTCGAAATAGTTTTATTTGCAAGTGTTGTACACCGGCAAATTTTCATTGTACGTGTATTATTCCTACGCCCTTTACGGTTTTTTAATGCTTTGATGAATTTGCACATGAAAAAAATGAGTGTTGCCATTCGAAATTTTTTCACTGTAACCGTAATCGTGAGAGCTCTATTGTTTTCAATCATCACGATCTCGAGAGCATACTCTCAAATAGGTATATCTAAAATTTCTTTTCGATTGGTTGAGCGGTTAGGCCGCTAGTGGTTCATATATCGGGGAAGTTTTTTTATGTGTGATGGATATACATTTGTCATTATGAAAAAAATATTAGACATCCACTATCAAGGTATTATATAAGTTCGTATAGTTTCAGTACTAATCATTTATTGCTTCACAATTATTTAATCACACTGTATACGATCACGATGATGGATCATTCACAGTCATTTTAAAGTGGTAAAAAGTTTTGGAAAATATTTTAAATACTTAAAAACTTGATAAAATAATTTTTCAATGCATCAAGTATCCCACAGAAAGTTTTTAATATATTTTTTTAGATATTATAGAATTTACTATTTTTCAATATTAATATTTAATGCATAAATATATATATTCCAAAAGAATAGATATTCTTATATTTAGTTTCATCGAAATTTCTTTTAAGTGTTCATCTGTCTTTAAAAAAATTTATTTCAATATCTATCATTTACAAATCCATATTATAAGCTACTAGCAAAATCCGCGGCTTTGCTCGCGTAATAGTTGAAATATACCAAGTAATACATGTATGCCTAATCTTTATTAGAATAAATTATACTTTTAGGAGCGATTCAAAAATTACTAATTAAGCCACAGTTTGACTAAACTTCATTATTACACTGCATTAGGCAGAAATGAGAGTTAAATTAATAAGAAGAACTAAAACTAATTCTAAATTAATGATAATTTAGGAAGTATTGTGAAGCTTTTATGCTCATTTCAGTATACATTTGAAATTTGAAATTCTTTAGAAACCGTTCTTAGTACGCATTTACATCTTAAAATTAACCATCATATCAAATTCCAAGCTTTTTTTCAAACGGTTTACCAGCTCTCTGGTGGTAGTGGCACTAACATAAAATGCCTATGTTGAAACAGAGACTGTCACCATTAATTTGCTACCATTAATTTTTAAATCGGTTTGGTATTTCCTAATATTCCATAGAAAACGTAAATTAAAATTTTTTAAAGGTTTTCTTATAACGTCTGTTGTTTCTGCCAATCCCAGGTTGTAGTTGCACCGGCAGAAATTATAACCTGTGTTGGATAAGAGACTGTCACTATTGATTCGCAACCTTTACTTTTGTAATCGGCTTATTATTTCCTGATATTGCTTAGAAATTGTAATTTAGGATGTTTTTAGAATGCCTTTCGCTCCTTCTCTTCGATCAATCCCTTTTAAATTTCGAATTTATTTTCAACAGTTTATAGAGGGCATTATTATTTTATAAGAAACTAACATGCCATTTTTAAAGTTTTTAGCCTCTTCAGTATCACAGAAATCACAATTTAGAAAGTTTTTTACTTCTGCAGCCCTCTAGCGGTAGTGGCACACACATAAAATATAGTTTATGAATGAGCAGGTTCTATTACCACCAATTTGGAACCATTATTTTTTAAATGGGTTTGGTATTTCATAAGATTGCATAAAAATCGTAATTTAGAACCTTTTTAGAACGCTTTTCACTAACTTCATCCTTTAAATTTGGAATTTTCTTTCGACGTTTCTTCGAAAGTATTTGCATCTTTTAAGTGCCTAATTTCAAAATGTTAGACCTCTCAGTATCACAAAAAGCGCAACTTTGAACATATTTTGCTCTTGCAACCCCCAGGTGGTAGTGACAACAGCATAAAGTATGGCCTATGTTGGAGCAGGGACAGTTACCATCAATTTGCAACCGACTGTAAAAATCTGTTTGATATTTAATGAGATTGAGTAGCAATCGCCATTTAGAACATTTTTAGAACGCTTTTCTAGCGTTTACCATCACTTTTAATTTTCGATTTTTTTTTAAATGGTCTTAGAGATCATTTATATCTAATAAGTAACCATTATGCCAAATTTCATGTATCTATATCTTTCAGTAACACATAAATCGCATTTTTAGAACGTTTTTCACTCCTGCATCCTTTTTGGGTTAGTGGCAACGACATAAATTATAGTCGATCATGGAGCAAGGTCTGTCACCATTATTTTTTTAATCGGTTCGATACTTCCTGAGATTGCGTTAAAATGGCAATTTAGAACGTTTTTAGGACGCTTTTCGTGCATATTCACCCCTTTTAAAGTTTTTTTTTTTAGGAAATATTCTTAGAAATAATTTATATCCTATAAGTAACTACCATGCCAAATTTAATGTTTCTAGGCCCTTCAGTAACACATAAATCGATATTTAGAACGTTTTTTGCTCCTGCAACCCCCAAGTAGTAGTGATACCGACAATAAATAGAGCCTATGTTAGAGCAAGGGCTGTCACTATCAATTTCCAATCATTACTTTTGAAATCGGTTTGATACTTCCTGACATTGCGTAGAAATCGCCATTTAGAACGTTTTTTAGAACGCTTTTTGCGCATTATTACCCCTTATAAAATTCGAATTTTTTAAGAAATTTTCTTAGAGATCATTTGTATCTATTATTCCAAATTTAATGTTTATAGGCTCTTCAGTAATACAAAAATTGCATTTTTAGAACGTTTTTTACTCCTGCACTCCCTTTGGAGTCGTGGCATAGACACAAGATATAAAATATGTTGAAATAGCGACTAACGCCATCATTTTGATACCATTACTTTTGAAATCGGTTTGGTAGTTCCAGAGATTACCTCGAACAAAGAAACAGACAAACTTTACTTCTTTATAATATTAGTATAGATAGATTATCGTGAAAAGTTATTTTGAAAGTGATATCAGTCAGAAAAAAAGGGTTAAACTAAAAACTGTTTTTTTTTTTTTTAATTTTCTGTACTGTATTTTCTCTATCGCGTAACTAAAACAGCACTTTTTAAAGAAGTAGATAAAAAGAAACAGAAAGCTGCGAAAATTCTTCCTACATAATGTTTCTTGCAATTGCCTCAAAATAGAAAAATTGTTATCCAAATGGGTTTCCGTTTAGATAAGAACAGGAAAAGTAACAATGCATTGAATAATTCAGAAAAATTAAATAGAAAAATAAGCAAATGCTTCGTGGTCCTCTAGTGTAATTGAATTAACTCTTGGGACAATTCACTTTGAGTTAATCACTAAAAACAAAATATTACAAGGCAATCTTACAATGATAAAAAAAAATCTTGTAATTCTATTTCCGTTATAGAAAAATGCATTAAATGGAATTTCTATTATAGTTTTCCTTATTGTAGTGAATTTTAAGAGAAAATCATCTGCGGTTTGATTATATAATGTAAAAAATATTTCGCCTGAATTACCAAGCTATATAGCATAACCAAAAATTCAAGTTTATTCTTTATTTCAAAGCATTTGTATTCCATTAATTCCTTCTTCTTAAAACGTAAAATGTTATGAACAGAGAGGATGGGACATCATGATTTTAGAAATGCTTGAGTGTTTCTAATTAAAAACTGCGAAACAGAGTGAACCAGTATCCTCAAATTTGAGACCAGGTGAGAAGACGACAATATCAATACGGATTGAAGGTCGGGCTTTAGTAGGAGTTAAAGAATAATAGAGAGCAGAATTATGGAGAATTTGATATTATTTTGATTTAGAAGCAAAATTAACGGTACCAAAATTATCGCGTGTCATAAGTGCGCACCATTACCGAACTGTATAGCATTCACCGTCACTGAACGATAGAGCTACTATTTTTTCTAAGATATGACAAAAAAAAATTATTGCTCCTTATATATAATCTTTCTATTCTAAAAAAAATGTAACTAATGTGGTATTAAGGATATTAACTGCAACCGAGAACGGTACAAGGACATTAGTTCTAACCTAAAATTAACCTAAAATAAGTTATGTTTATATTATGTTGTGTCGTGTTTGTAATATGTAACCTAAATAGAATAGATATTATGTGTGAAATAAATAAGTGCAAAACACTGTATGTCCATTGAAGCTATCGACGGTTTGCAACAGTTAAACAGAGCCCATAACAACACATGGTGGCAAGCAGTCAAAAGGATTTTTACTGCAGTAGAATATTGAAAACGGAACCATAACTAAAAATAAGAACATTTCTTTTTTTTTTTTTTTTTGCATGATTATACGGCACAATACGGAACAACATTCATTCTATTAAAAAGTATAATGTCTAAAGAAATAGGATATAGATTAGGTTACACCGGTAGAAGCATTTACTTTTTCATCACCAGCACTTTGGTTAAAATGGAAGCCACATTTCGAAAGGTATCTATTCGATATACCGGTTGAAAAAAGCAAACAGAGGTAGAACAGGTGAATCCTCTTATTTATCTCATAGGAGAAAAAGCAGGTGACATTTTTTAGTCTTTTAACTTACCAGAAACTGACCAACAGAAAAAAATATGATATTGTTTTCAAACATTTTGATGATCATTGTATAGTAAAGAAAAATACAATTTTCGACGCATTCAAAATGAAGGGAAATATGTTAATGATTTTATAACTTCACTTTATTCATTGACTGAACGTTGTGATTATGGCGTTCTTTATGATGAACTAATACACGATTGAATAGTTGTTGCTATTAGAGATAAATCATTAAGTGATAAATTGCAATTGGAACCAGAACTTTCTTTGATCAAAGTTATAGATAAAGTTCGTTTATCAGAATAAATCAAAAAACAACAAGAAATTCTTACTTCTAACAATGCTTCTTCCCAGATAATTTCCAGTGTAAACAAAATAAAAGTTAATTTTAAGAGAGAGGTATCCAGTCAAAATCCACGGTTTAAAGAAACTGATAAAAGGAACTATGGGGAAAAAGAGAACACAACTTTGAACTTTTCAAATGGTGCGGGAAAGGAATAGAAGATGGTTGATGGTTGGTTGATTTTTGACGGCCAATTATCTGCTCGAGGGATATAGGCCCAGAGGAGGAGTGCCCTTCGTGGGGTTCTTTCTAAGGGAACCTAACCCGTACTAACGCTTGGAAATCCAAGGTTCGAAGAAAACCACGAAAACTCCGAACGATTAGGCCGACGGGAGCGATTGGGATCGAACCCAGTACCTCCCGTCTACCAGCTTCGAGAGCAGAACCTCTCGGCCACTGGTGGGGCCAGGAATAGAAGAAAAAGATAGATAATAGATAAAAATAATAGATTAATCAAAAATTGTGTCCAGTAAAAGAGCCTAAATTTTTAAAATGTTCCAAAATGGGACACCTTTCTCGAGTTTTTGGAAAAAATTAAATCTGAATTTCCTTTCTTAGGAACAATTAGGCAAAACCGCTTGAATTATAATAATAATAATAATTTGTAATGGTTAATACCTATACAAAAAGAGGTAAAACCATTCGCTTTAAAACAGATACTGGAGCTAACTACACCGTTATACCTTCTAACATCACCAATCTTAAAGGACTCTAAAATCTTAAAATCAGACAAAAAGCTTTGCGGCCCGGATGGGAAAACACTAAAACACACAGGAAAACTTATTGAAGAAATCCATGTAATTGAAGGACTGTGGAGCTACTTATTGACAAAACCTGCTATACTAGCTTTTGGATTAGGACCAAACTTTTCAGAAATTAACGCAGTGAGTCTTAAGCAAAATTTTTGCTGAATTTTTCAATGGCCTGGAGCTACCGCAGAGGTGTTATACGATATACCGATATAACGAATGATATACCGAACGATATACCGAACTCTGTCCCCTTTTCTATTTCAGCTCCGTGAAGGATACCCATTCTACTCCTGAAAAAAAATTAAAATCGAAATCAAGAAAATGATTGCCCAAAAACTTATTGTTCCTGTAACCAAATCGACGGAATGGTGTTTACCGGTGGTTATACAGGTGATGTAACAGTTCGCTTATGTGTCGACCCAGTCCAGTTAAACAAGCCTGTGGAAAGATAATTTCATCCATTACCTTCAGTGGAATATTCATTGAATCTCCTGACAGGGGCTAAGTTCTTTTCGAAATTAGATGCTAATTCGGATTTTTGGCAAATTCCACTTGATGAATCTTCGTCATACCTCAAGACTTTCATCACTCCTTTTGGAAGATATAGATTTTTAAAACTACTTTTTAGAATCTCATCTGGCCCAGAAGACTTCCAACGTAGAATAGAGAATTATTCTGAAAAACTTAAAGAAGCAGTTATTATTCTAAATGACAAGAAATGTAAATTTTCATTCAAGATAATCAAATTCTTTGGACATATTATTGATGACAAGGGCATCCACACTGATTAAGATAAGATTAGAATGGAGAAAGAATATCCACCACCTAAGAACAAAACTGAAATGAAGCAGATGCTAGGCATAGCAAATTTTCTAGAAATGTTTTTACCATTAAGTCAAAAGAATGAGTTTGCCTAGGAAGAACCTCAAAAACAAGCGATTAAAAGCTGGAAGAATGTCCAAACATCTCAGCCAGTTTTAAAGGTGTATAATCCACAAAAAAACTTCATTTGTCATAACAGACCCTTCTTCTTATGGAATAGGAGATGCCTTGAGGCAAGAGCAAGAGAAAATGAGAAATTTCTGTTATTGCATATGCATCAAGAACACTTACACCTATTGAAAAGAGATATGCACAACTAGGAAAGGGGGCACTTGCCCTATCTTGGAGTTGTGAGAAATTTCGAGATTATCTAACTGGAACTCACTGTAGATTAAAAACTGACCATAAACCTCTAACTCCAATCTTCTCAAAGAAGATTCTTGAAGACTTATCTCCACGGTAGCAAAGGTTGAAGATCAGGATGATGAGATATTATTATTCCATATTCCACATGCCAAGAAAAAAACTTTATGCAGCTGATGCCTTGTCAAGGAAAACTCAAGAAACTAAAGAGAAGGTTTGGGAATTGAAGGAAGAAACGTCACATTGGGAGGAAGACGTCATTGAAGGGCGTCACATTGGAAAAAACATGGTGTAAAAGTAGCGCGATATTTCATCACTTGATGCGCATAAATACTGGTAAATGCATGCGCAAAATACTTTCGATTTATTTTGTACGATTACTAATCGATAAATACAGTGGTGGTCAAAATTATAAGGACAAGGCAAAAATCGCCAAATCTTGGCTACATTTGGCCTGAAACATATGCAAATTTAATGGCTGGAAACCAATGAAAAATGAAGAATATTTTTATAAGTATTTATGGAAATATGTGGAAAATTCATATTCATAAAATATATTATGCATTTATACAGCCATCTGATATGGACAAACTTATAAGAACAACTGTATTTGTGTGTTCTGAAAAGTAAAATTTGCTTGTTTTTTGCTCTGCACATGGAACTCTTGGACGATATAAATGCTTAGTAAGCGTTTGGGATCGTCATATTCTGTTTTACAGTCATGCCGCTAGGTACAAAGCTTTCGGAGTTTGAGAAAGGGATATTGGATGCATTTAAAAGTTCAGGACTTTCTGTACGCCAAATTGCGACAAAACTTACTAGATCAAGAACGGTTATTTACAATTATCTTAAAAATCCTGGTAAATATGGACGGCAAAGACATACAAGTAGGCCATCTTCTGTTTCTGTACGGGAGAAAAAAATGATGATAAGGCGAGCTTGATCCAAAAAACAAAGGTCAACAGAAGTAAAACGTGAATTGAACTTAGAATGCAGTGTTCGAACTGTTTGACGTGTTTTACAAAAAGAACAAAGGGTTCGCTATGGTAAACATGTGTCACGACCGCCTCTTACAAAAGTTCATAAGAGACTGAGGATGAAGTTTGCCAAAAAATGTATTACTATTGGAAAAAAGTAGGATGATGTTGTCTTTCCTGATGAGAAAAAGTTTAATTTGGATGGAACAGACGGTTTTCGCTATTTCTGATATAATCTTGGTAGAGAAAAAGAAATATTCTCAAAACGTGCATTTGGAGGTGGCTTTCAGTAATGGTCTGGTGAGGTTTCGCAACTGGTGGAACTACTCCAATAGTTTTTGTGCAGGGTAGAATGAATTCTAGAGTTATACTGATGCATTGGGCGATAATATTTTACCGGAAGAACCGTTAATAATGAGTGGAGACTATTTTTCCCAGCAGGACAATGCTTCAGTACATGTTTCCCAAACTTCAAAATCGTGGTTTGATGCTAATTTCGTGAAACTACTTGATTGGCCGGCCAGAAGCCCTGTTCTGAATCCAATGGAAAATCTGTGGGGTATTCTGGTACACGAAGTATACAAAAACGGTATACAATAGCAAATCAAGCAAGAGTTCATGTCCTCCATCGAAAAAGCCTGGTCAAAAAGTTCTAAGAACGTTCTTAAGGAACTGTCAAACTTCATGACGTCAAGACTGATAAAAGTGATTGAGAAGAAGGGGGAGATTATTAATTATTAGTGGGTTTCAGGCAGAAAACATTCATTGTCCTTATAATTTTGTCCAATTTTTACAATGACATATTTTGTTAATTATGTCAAAACATTCATATTTTGTATTTTCCAATGTTTTGCATTCTACAATGATTTCTAGCATAAAAAAGCATTTCATGTATAAATTTCACTTTATTTAGTTCAGAAATAACTTTTTTCTGTGCAATTTTCAATTGTTCTTATAATTCTGACCACCACTGTACATATTAGAAAATTCGTACATACTTATTAACTAAAATAAAAAATTTATATTTTTAAAAGAGCATGAAAATATGCATGATGGTTCATTATATTAGAGAAAAGGATTCATGCGTGAGCTATATCTGTTCCTGAAAATATCTCAAACTGTAATAAAACATAAAATATAAGCGTAAAATTTCAAAAGACAGTGTTTTCAATACCGTGGTTCTGAATGTTATTCCCAAGCAGGTGGAGATTTTTTTGACTTGGAACCCAAAGGTGGAATATTGTCCATAGAGTCAATATAAAAGTCCGAGAGACAGCGGCATTTTTCACCTAACTATTTCATACAAGCTGATTTTCAAATGTATAATTGTGTTACTTACCAACCCCAAAACAGCCGTAAGCAGTGTATGAGTCCATGGTAACCGTTAAATGCCCCATTCAAACGGAAAAGCGTGACAACCCGATTACAGAACGTAGTCGCCGTTCGTGATAGCCACAGTTGTATAATATAGACGCACGCGCACACGGCGTGCGAGGAAAATTGTCCGCAAAATTCTGAACTTTGCGGAAAATGTTTTTGAAAAAAAAAAAAAACGCAATTTTGATTTCTGTAACTTTTTTTTTTTTTTAAATACCGAAATATTAAAAATATTTCCCAATTTTATGTACGATTTATTTATTGTTTGCCAGGGGTGATTCTGTTCCGAATTTTCCGAAAATTTAAAAAAATCGACAATTAGCCCAAAAATTCAGGCATAAAAAATATTGCGAATTTCAACAAACGGTCGCCGAAAAAAAAAACAATTTTGTCAATCTTTCGCAGAAAAAAACCACCCCTTTCGTCAAAGCATCGCGGAAAAAACGCGAATTTTGTCAAAGGACCGCGGAAAAAAATGCGAATATCTTCAAAGGATCCTGAAAAAAAAATCGTCAAAGAAAGCTCAGAAAAAACTCAAATTTCGCCAAAGGAGCGCGGAAAAAAAACGATTTCGAAAAGCATAGCGGAAAAAGGCCGAATTTTGTCAAAGGATTGCGAAAAAAACGCACATTTCGGAAAAGATTGGCGGAAAAAATTAATTTCGTCAAAGGATCGCGAAAGAAACACAAATTTCCTCAAATGGCCTGTTGAAAAACGTAAATTCCGTCAAAGGATCGCTAAAAAACACTAATTTCGTGGAAAGATCGCTGAAAAAGGCGAATTTCGTCAAAAGATCGCTAAACAAACAGCAAATTTCGTCAAAATACCGGGAAGAACACGCAAATGTCATCGAAAGATCGTGAAAAATACACGAATTCCGTCAAAAAAGCGCGAAAAAAAACGTGAATTTTCTCACGGGATGCTAGTTTTGTGAAAAAACGAACAAAACTCGGTCAAAAGATAGAAAAAACCCTGTAAATTTCTTCAAAAGATCGCAAGTTTTGTCAGAAGATCTCAAATTTCATCCAAAGATCGGTAAAAATAAGCGGATTTCGTCCAAAGATCGCGAAAAACACGCGAATTTCGTCCTAAGATCGCAAAAAACATGCGAATTTCGTCCTGAGATGGCGAAAAACACGCGAATTTCGTCCAAAGATCCCGAAAAACACGCGATTTTTCGCCATAAGATCCCAAAAAATATGCGAATTTAGTCAAATGATTGCGAAAAACACGCAAATTTTCTCAAAAGATCGCAAAAATACGCGAATTTCGCTTAAAGATTGGGGAAAATAAATGAGCTCAGTCAAAAGATCACGAAAAATAAGCAAATTTCTTTAAAAGGTAGCGAAAGGCACTCGAATTTCGGTAATAGATCGCAAAAAACACTCAAATTTTGGTAATAGATCGTGAAATCACGTGAATTTTGTCAAAGGATCGCGAAAAACACGCTAATTTCGTGAAATTGTTGAGGAGATTTTGTTTATTTTATTTTGTGATTTGCTGAATTTAAGTCCCTAAAGGTTCTTTTTTATGCGAAATATATGGTCTTTTTTGGTCCCTTTTTTTGAAAAAGAAAATGGTCCCCTTTTATCATTTTTTACTACAAAAGTTGAGTTGGAGTCCTGTATGTTGTATTCATAGGCTAGTCTTTGATTAGTTAAAATTACTGCTCTAAAATAATATTTTTTAAAGCCAAATAAACTAATTTTTTTTCTTCCTGCTGCTAATTTTTCATTATTGCAATCTATACCCATTTATCGTTTAGAATGCCCAGAGTTAGGGAAATGTGTACAGAAATTTTACTTGAATAAATGTTCTTTCAAATGTGAAAATATATAAGATAGCAATCCTTTTCATTTTTAGGAGTTTATTAGCATTAGAATTCGTCTCCTCCAAAAACATAACTTTAATTTTATTGCTACAAAATTAGACTTTTGCTGCTACAAAAATGGATTTTACTGCTGCAAAATAAAATTTTTGCTGCTTCAAAAATGGATTTTACTGCTCCAAAATCAGATTTTTGCTGCTCCAAAAATGGATTTTATAGCTCCAAAAACAGATTTTTGCTGCTCCAAAAATAGATTTTATTGCTCCAAAATCAGATTTTTGCTGCTTCAAAATGGTTTTAGTGCACTTTCATCCCTGCATCAGTCTCTTTAATGATTATACCTATGAATAGACCTCCCCCTATAAAATGTGATTCAGTTGTTTCAGAAGCAATGCCGTATTATTTCTGTGAACAGAGTGACTGGCATTTTGTGCGAAGAGGTTACAATATTAAGGATTGGGCTGTTTCAAAATGCATTGACAAAATAATTGATAAGAATTCCCTTTTCTTATCATGGACTTTTAGCTTTATTGTTTTTTAACTAAAATAATTATTCTTTAATTAATATCAATTAATTTTTAATTTAAATGGTTATTACTGTAAAACTACTGTTTTTAATTAATATCGTCAAAATAATATAACACCTTATTTTATTAAACATTAAATTAATTTGCAGAAAGTTTTTGACCCAATATTTGCGTGCACAAAAAGTTTTTAGTTTTATACAAGTCTGGAGATAGCATCATTCAATTATCCATAATCGGGCAATCTTTTTAAAACATGACACATTACCATGTTTTTAGAAGCTGTAGAGTCTGAACGGGGTTGGCGAACGTAGCTCGCAGCAGGCAGATTCCCTAGTATACTATAAAGAAATATTAAAGTTGTAAACTTGAATAAGCGCTTAAGTGCAAGCCTAATAAATAAATTATGGCTTATTAAATGGGTTGGTAATTATTGCAACAATACACATAATACACTGTTAAAACTGGATACTTAAAAATAAGCAAAATGTACTCATTTTTGAGTACTTTCCGATCTTATAATAGCTCCGAGTACCTAACTCTTAAATTTGAGAAACGCATGTACTCATTTTTTTGAGTACATACAGGGACTCGAAAATAAGTATGTATAGAAATACACATACGCTATAAGCAAAAAAAACGAAATTACAGAGAACCGACAAACCACCATTTTTAATTGCGAAGAACTACAATTGTTGGAGTAAAGAACAATCGCAGCAGGCAGAGCCCCCTAGTATACTATAAAGAAATATTAAAGTTGTAAACTTGAATAAGCGCTTAAGTGCAAGCCTAATAAATAAATTATGGCTTATTAAATGGGTTGGTAATTATTGCAACAATACACATAATACACTGTTAAAACTGGATACTTAAAAATAAGCAAAATGTACTCATTTTTGAGTACTTTCCGATCTTATAATAGCTCCGAGTACTTAACTCTTAAATTTGAGAAACGCATGTACTCATTTTTTTTAAACATACAGGGACTCGAAAATAAGTATGTATAGAAATACACATACGCTATAAGAAAAAAAAACGAAATTACAGAGAACCGACAAACCACCATTTTTAATTGCGAAGAACTACAATTGTTGGAGTAAAGAACAATCGCAGCAGGCAGAGCCCCCTAGTATACTATAAAGAAATATTAAAGTTGTAAACTTGAATAAGCGCTTAAGTGCAAGCCTAATAAATAAATTATGGCTTATTAAATGGGTTGGTAATTATTGCAACAATACACATAATACACTGTTAAAACTGGATACTTAAAAATAAACAAAATGTACTCATTTTTGAGTACTTTCCGATCTTATAATAGCTCCGAGTACTTAACTCTTAAATTTGAGAAACGCATGTACTCATTTTTTGAGTACATACAGGGACTCGAAAATAAGTATGTATAGAAATACACATACGCTATAAGAAAAAAAAACGAACTTACAGAGAACCGACAAACCACCATTTTTAATTGCGAAGAACTACAATTGTTGGAGTAAAGAACAACGAATTTACTATTTTAATTCTTGAAATGTTGTGTATGATCCGCCCCCGTGATTTGAACCCGAGTCCTCTAGGGGAGAGATCAGTATTGTACTGACTGTGCTATAAGAGCAGTTACCAGCTGCTTCCAAATGACACCTTTTATGAATCAGCGACGGAAGATCGTTAACAGCAGAGATGAATTTTCCCTTTCTTAAATATTCTAATTTCTAATAAAACAATTTTTAAACTAAATTTTCGTCTTTAACATTTCTAATGAAATTGTAAATAAATTTGAAAAGTGTGTATTATAAATTAAAAATTATAACAAAGATAGACATATCTTTAAATAAAAGCTTGGAAATCCCTACTGTCAATTCGGTATAAGAAAAGGGTTTATCAGAAAACTCATATTTTTGAGCACATAGGATTTAAACATGAATATTAAGACTTTAAAATACAAAATATATATATTCATTTCTGCATACATTTATAAATCAAGTGTAAGTATACACAACTTCAAAATATCATGTACTCGTTTCTGAATTAATTGTACTCAAAAAAATCGAGTACAAAGAAATTTTCATTTTTAAGTAGATTAATGCTCCTTTTTCAAGCAATTGTACTTAAAAAATATGAATACATAAAAATGCTCATTTTTAAGAAGATTATTTTTAACAATGTACTTCTTTTTGAAACAATTGTACTTAAAAAAATACGAGTACATGGAAGTTCTCATTTTTAAGTAAATTATTTTTGACAGTGTAGCTGTCGTATGAATATAAGACAAAAATAACGAAAGAAATACCAAAATATTTTTATCTTTAGGGAAGCTATTGCGGTATCAGATAGACTTTCATTCTTAAGTTTGAAATCCTAATTCTAATTCTTTTCGTGTTCATTCAACGTTTTACTGAATTTTACTAAAGTCGAAATTCATGCTGGTATTTGTTTGCTAGACAAGCATTAAATGCTGTATCCCAGCAAAGTAAACTAGCATAAACTACCATAACACATTTGCTGGTTCCACCATAATTACCAGCAAGTCATGGTGTGTATTGGAACACTTTTCTGCTTAGCCAGCATACATATTCCAGCTTGTGTTGCTTGAATATGTTGCTGGCCTAGCAGAAATCAAGATCACCACTTGCTTGTAATTTCAGCTATTCTAGCAGTAATTCACAACAGATACTTTTTTGTTGCTATTCTACCATTACATTTCTACCATCAGTTGCTTTTAATTTTTGCTTTTCTAGCATAATTTGCTTTTAATCTTTGCTAGGCTGGCATTACATTTCTAGCTTCACATGCTTTTAATTTTTGCTATGATAGCATTACTTTTCTAGCATCACTTGCTTTTATATTTTGCTATTCTCCCAGTTGGACAAAAATAGACGTTGGTGGCGCCATCTTTGGAGAATTTCTGAAGTACCGACATCTTTTAGAAGGGGAAACTTATATCGGATTTTCTTTTCCTCTGAGAAGGGCAGAACTCACTACCTCCGGTTTGGGAACTCGTAGCTCTACTAACTTCCCTACTGGGACCCTATTTGTAAACGATTTTAAATGCGAGTAATAGGTGTAGAGCTGATTCTGCTGTGTGTTGATATTTTTATAAGATAAGGGTGAATTTATCGATGCTGTTATTCTCCAAGTTTCAATTAATAAGGTTAATTTATTATTAGGGTTTTTTCTATGTTTAATGGATAGTTAGAATATGGCTTGATTATTATAATTTATTAGTGGAATTTTCTTTGCTTAATGAATGGTTTGAATATGGTCATACTTATTTGTTGCGGAAAATAAAAGATTTTGAAGTGCATTTAGGATAGAATTTATTAATTTCAGGTGGGGTTAACATTTTCAAAATTTAGTCCTTATTGGAGGGGGGGGGGGGGGGGTCAATTGTACATATTCATTGTTTCAATTCGATAGTTATGAATTTATTTCTTAAATGAAACAGTGCTCCTTGAATTTTGAAATTTAACTGACTAAATTCTCTTTTTGAAAGGCACGGATTTTTTTTTTTTTTTTTTTTTTTGTATAGTTAAAATAATTAAACGCTAAGAGAATGAACAGCTAAGAATTTTACGATGGGGAAGTGGGGGAGGAAGAGGCGCTTTTTCCCAAAAATCCTTCATGGAAATTAATTTTCAGTTTTTTTTTTTTTTAATTTATGTGTTAAAATTTTATCTAAACCGGAGTGGTGGCGCTTTTCCCAATAAATCCTTTATAAAAATTAATTTTCAGTTTTTTTTTAGATTTATGTGTTTAGATTTTATCTAGAACGGGTGGACGAAGGCGGTATTGAATTTACGTTGTAGTGGCTCCAAAAGGAAAACTACCGCCCCTGGATTTTGAAATTTAACAAACTAATATTTTTTTTCTCTGATTTTAATAAACACAGTAAATTTAATCTTTTCGAGAAACTTAAAAGAATTAAATACTAAGAGAAAGTGCAGCTATGAATTTTCTTCCAATTCGAGGGGGGGGGGGGGCTCCCTTTAACTCTACCATGGAAGTTATTTGTTAATGTTTTTTAGTTTATGTGTTAAAAAATTATCTCAAACGTGTTCAAGGGGCAGTGTTTAATTCAGGTGATGGTGACACAGCCCTCCCCTCCTCCCAGTTTTTGAAATTTAATAAACAAAATTTTATTTTTCTTCCATTTTTAAAGATATGGAAAATTTATAATTTACAGGTAACCTAAAATAATTTAAGAGGAAGAGGAAGATCAATTTAAAATTTTCAATTGTGGGGGCGGGGGGGGGGGGAGTTACTCTTCTGTATCCGCTTTGGAAATAAATTTTTAGTTATGTTTCTTTTGATATTTAGATGTTAAAGTTAATATCAAATGGGTGGTTTAAGACAGTGTTGAATTCAGTAGAGGGCCAGCCGGATTTTAGATTTTAATTAACATAATTTTCTTTTCCTCCGTTTTTAAAAGACATACTGTATTTTTTTTCGAGTAAGTTGGAATATTTAAATTCTAAGAAACAGAAAAAAAAAATCTTTTATAGGCGGCGGACAAACAAAACAAATTGAAAAACTAATTGAAATTTAATCTTTTCTCTTAGCTTAAAATAAAAGAGAAAGTAAGAATTTTCTGTTGGGGGGGAGGGGGGAGGGAAGAGAGCTATTGTCTCTTCCAGGATTTGAAAAATTAATTTATAATTAAAATTTCCTTTTCTTCTATTTTCAAAAAACATAGTCAAATATATATTTTTCGAGTAACTAAAAAAAAAAATAATAATAATAAACATTTGATGCTGCCAAGTATTAACAAGCACACAATGCTTCATTTCAGTACCTACCTCATCATTACTGGGAAGAGACTTGTGTAGCAAATTAGCATATGTTACTGGCACATAGTACGTCATGCTCTTTTCCATCAAATCTGGTTGCATAGCATATTATGCTGGCAAGCATAAAAAAGCATATAATAGTATCTAAAAGTATCTACCTCTCCTGGCTTTGACAGAAGCTTTAACAGCAAATAAGCACACAAAATGCTTGTACATAGCTTGTCAGGCCATTTCTCTCTGACCTGGCTGCATAGCATATTATGCGGGCAAGCATAAAAAAGCACATAATAGCACGTTAAAGTACCTTCCTCACCATGCTTTGAAAGAAGCTTAAACAGCAAATAAGCATAACATGCTTGTACATAGCTTGTCATGCTATTTCTCAATAAGCTGCCTACATAGCATATTATACTGCCAAGCATAAGAAAGCCTATAATAGCATATTAAGGTATCTACCTCTCCATGCTTTGGAAGAAGCTTGAACAGCAAATAAGCATAACATGCTTGTACATGGGTCATTCCATACAAAATGAGCAAATCACCTGTGGCAGACATGTCACAGATTTTAACGAAAATCATTTTGTAAGTAGATCATATCTATTTATGAGTAAATGTAAAATAATAGATTTTAGGATTGTTTATTTAAGTATTAAAATTTATATTAAAAGTGGATGCAAAATCGTGGTTTTGGCTACATGCTTGAAGTTTCAATTTTGGTTATTAGCCTTAAGAATGCAAAGACTAAATTAAAAATTATTTATAACTAGGAATGAATGATAAGTAACAGATTGACGTAAGTTAATAATTGTATTTTTATTCCTGAATGAGAAAAAAATTATTTTTGAAAAAATTTGAGGGGAAAATGCAACGTTTCTATAGAGATGAAGGACACCTCTAACAATATCAAAATTGCTTGACGTTATAGCTAAAAGTATATATATTAAATATTTAAACTTTCATTCTTGCCTTTTTTATTCCTTAATGAGAAAAAAAATAAATAGTAAAATATGTTGAGGGTAAAATGCAATATTTCTATCACTTGTTTTGACGTGAAAGAAAGCTTTTTTAAACTTTTAATTCTTTTGATATTATAGATAACAGTGTATATTTTAAATATAAAAACTTTTATACTTGCTTTCAGTTTATTTTTTCCTCAAGAAGATTTTTAATTAAAGTAGAAAAAAAAGCTCAATTGAACAGAAAATTATGTATTAATTTCTAAACCCACATACAGAAAATAGATGGCAGCACTAAATTTTTTCACCTTGAAATCGTGCAATATTTTAAGAAACGCGCGCAAATTTAAAAAAAAAATAGCTCATGGAATATAGTTAATATTGCCTTTTTTAACCCAATTTTGTGACGTTAGGAATCAAAAAGGCATGCTTGAAATTTTTTTAGCAGATTATGGACTTATTGATCTTTATGTCTGTGCAATAACTGTAATGTGGGACATTTCCTTCATTGTTTTTTTTACCTGTCAATAAGAGGAAAAATTACGATTTTGTCATTTTTTAAAAAGTTTCTAAAATTTTTTAAAGGTGAAGGAAATACATGGCAACTTAAAAACTTTAGTAATTCGATCTTAATATGTAAAACTACATCAGGCATTAATTTCTCAGATGTTTTTGAATTCCTTTAATTTTTATTACGTCTTTAATTTTCTCAAAATCTGCTAATTTTCAATTTTTACAACCAATTAAAGAATAATGATGGTGTTACCAGATTATTATTGCTCAATAAATAAGAAGATAATTTTTCAGAGGTTACATTATTAAAAAAAAAATTCATTTCAGTTAAATAGTTTTTAAGATACAGAACTTCAAACCTGCAACTTTGGACGATTGCACACATACCATTCTTTATCACAAGTTTTTTAAATGTCCAAAACTGCTAAATTAATTTATTTTTTGTGAAGATATTTTGCAGAGCTCTATTTGAATATGAATTGAACCTATTAAAATAATAAAACTTTGTAAAAAATCACCATAAAATTAAAACAAAACACAGGACGCGTTTCGAGCTAAAAACATAACAGCTCGTCATCAGCTACAGCATACACGTGTCCGTAAACGAACAAGTTCAAAAATGAACTGAAGATAAAGAATGTTGCGAAGAATGCGACAGATGGCGCTACCTGATAGAGGGATATGCAAAAGGGAAATGTGATGAAAAAAATTGCATATCCCTCTATCAGGTAGCGCCATCTGTCGTATTCTTCGCAACATTTTTTATCCTCAGTTCATTTTTGAACTTGTTCGTTTACGGACACGTGTATGCTGTAGCTGATGACGAGCTGTTATGTTTTTAGCTCGAAACGCGTCCTGTGTTTTGTTTTAATTTTATGGTGATTTTTTACAAAGTTTTATTATTTTAATTGCTTCATATCGCCAGTTTTTGGTGCTGTTTCGCTGATGAATTGAACCTGTATATCAAATTTTATTAAAATCTGTTACTATGTGGCCACGACTTTTTTTAAATTTTTGCTCATTTTACGTGGAATGACCCACATAGCTTGTCGTGATATTTCTACCTAAGCTGGCTGCATAGCATATTATGCTGGCAAGCATAAAAAAGCATATAATAGCATGTTAAGGTACCTACCTCTCCATGCTTTGAAAGAAGCTTAAACAGAAAACAAGCATAAAATGCTTGTATATAGCTTGTAATGCTATTGCTGTGTAAGCTAGATATAGCATGTGATGCTGGCTAGCATTGTAAAGCATATACTAGCATGAAAATCTAGCAGACAAAGCAATACATAGCAATAACTAGCATATTTTTTATGCTGGTACTAGCAAGAATTTTGACCTGGGTATAAACTTTTATGCAATGCATATTAAAAATATTGATATATGTTCCGTAGTTGTCTCAAATTATACCTATTTTAATCTTCATAGTGTAAATTTTATGTTCTGTCTCACTTTAATTATAAGGAGCTTTATCTTTAGTATTAGGCATTATTTTCTTTGAAAAGAACTTTTCTCGACTATTATATTTTTAAACGGACTCTTCAGCTTTATTATTAGCCATATTTGTGAATGGTTCGATAGACGACAATGAGTTTTCTCAAAAGATTATTCGTGTTATTTACCAAGCGAGTTTTAAGTATCATTAACTTTTACCATCTTATGAAACTTAAAACACTAATTTAAACTCAACTATTGTAAAATACTTTTAAAAGCACAAGCTGAATTTAAATTTTCAAACAGAGCGTTCAGATTATTAGGTAGCTTTCTTTACAAAAAGCTACCTATTGCAGCCGTTCGGAGGAAAGCGATTTCAAAAAATTTTGGTATATTTTCATCGATCATGACCCCCAGACCCCGAAACCACCCTCCGTTCAAAATTGATATATATATATATATATATATATCAATATATATATATATATATATATATATATATATATATATCTGACCTATGTCACACTGTAACTCTCGTATTTATGAACCGATTTGGATGTAATTCGGTGTGTACATAGTACATACCAATGTCTCGACCGAGTTCGTTGGCCAGCTTCATCCGCCATTTTGTTTCAAAATGGCGACCATTTAAAAATTTTTAAAAAAATTAAAATTTGAAATGTGGTACCAAAAAATTGAAAATGGAAAAATATTTTTTTCTTATGTATTTGACCTTTATACAAAGACTCCGTAGCAGTTTTTGTTTCGTCTATATCTTAAAAAATGGCTGAGTTATAGCATTTTGAATTTCTAGCGAAGCTGACATTTTGACACGTCCTGAATTTTTTCACGCGATAAAAGGCGTATTTATGAACCGATTTGGATGTAACTTCGTTTATACATAGTACATACCAATGTCTCGACCGAGTTCGTTGGCCAGCTTCATCCGCCATCTTGTTTAAAAATGGCGGCCATTTAAAATTTTAAGAAAAATTTAAATTTGAAATGTGGTAGCAAAAAATTGAAAATTGAAAAAATATTTTTTTCTTATGTGTTTGACCTTGATAAAAAGATTCGGGAGCAGCTTTTGTTTCGTCTATATCTTAAAAAATGGCTGAGTTATAGCATTTTGAATTTCTAGCGTGGCTGACATTTTGAAACGTCCTGATTTTGCCACATGATAACAGACGTATTTATGAACCGATTTGGATGTACCTTGGTGTGTACATAGTACACACAAATAACTCAAGCGAGTTCGTTGACCAGCTTCATTCGCCATCTTGTTTCAAAATGGTGGCCATTTAAAAAAATTTTTTAAATTAAATTTAAAATGAGATACCAAAAAATTGGAAAATGAAAAAGTTTTTTTTTGTATGTGTTTGACCTTAATACAAAGATTCCGGAACAGGTTTTGTTTCGTCTACATCTAAAAAAATGGCTGAGTTATAACATTTTGAATTTCTATTGTGGCTGACATTTTAAAACGACCTGATTTTTGTCACGCGATAACAGGCGTATTTATGAACCTATTTGAATGTAACTTGGTCTGTACATAGTACATACCAATGTCTCGACCGAGTTCGTTGGCCAGCTTCATTCGCCATCTTGTTTCAAAAGGGTTGCCATTTTTTAAAAAAATGTAATTTAAAATTTAAAATGAGGTATTAAAAAATTGGAAAATGAAAAAGATTTTTTTTATGTGTTTGGCCTTGATACAAAGATTCTGGAGCAGTTTTTGTTTCTGAAAATTTGTTCTTTTGTTTATATCTTAAAAAGTGGTTGAATTATAACACTTTGAATTTCTATCATGGCTAACACTTTGAAACGATCTTGTATTTGTCACGCGATACCACACGTATTCGCCTATTTCGATGGAAAAAGGCATGTGGATAGTATACATCAATATCTCGACAAAGTTCGCTGGCCAGCTTCATCAGCCATCTGGTTTCAAAATGGCGGCCATTAAATAACCAAAAAATTATATTTAAAGTGAGGTGCAAAAAAATTAGAAATTGAAAAAGGTTTCTTTCTTAAGTATTTGACCTTGATATAAGGATTCAGGAGCATTTTTTGTTTGTCTTTATCTTAAAAAATGGCTCAGATATAGCAGTTTCAATTTCTAAAGTGGGTGACATTTTGAAAAATCTGATTTTTTGCATGCGACAGCACTCGTATATATCAACCGATTCCGATATGAGTGAGCATGTGCACAGCAATTGCTAAGGTCTCGACCAAATTCACTGGTTAGGCTCATCTACCATGTTGTCTTAAAATGCAGGACTTTAAGAAATCGCCGAATTTGGCGGCCAAATATAAGTGACTTTAAATAAAAGCAGCTTGGATAAAGCTGACTAATTTCGCGAAATTCTCATTCATAATGATTTAGTATTGATAAAAATTAGTATTGAATCTCCTACATTCGGTTTCCACTTAATTGAGCTTCGTGTGTTTGAATAATATAAGTTGGCTTTTTAAAAATAAGGAATATGAAAGCTACCTCTTCCTCCCGGCACTGGCCGGAAGGACTTTTTTAATATATCTTTTGAATTTTCGCTAATCTTGAAATAGCGTAAACAATTGATCATAAAAGTGAATTAAGTCTGAGCTATCTTTTTTAATTTGCCAACATTTAACATAAAATTATAGTCTATGCATAAACATTTTCAGAAATAAATCGTTTAAATTTCAAAAATATACCTACGTTAAGCATCTGGTAAACAAAAACAAGTTAAACCTTTCATTTCCCGACAGTACTTTAAGGGATCTTTAAAGAAAATCTTATGTAAAATTTACCTAATACGCCCATTAATAAAAGTACATTTTATATTTAATGCAAAATGTTTTCCTTTACCAAGTTTGAGAAACACAGCCAAATATTTTACAACGTTATGTACTTTTAAAAGCAAATATTTACTCAACCATTTGCATATGCATAGCTTTTATTATGTTAAAAGATGTGTGGTGGAAAGTTTTTAACAATAAAATTTCTCATTTACTGATAAGCTCACAGTGTATTTACTTCCATTATTATTATTTTTTTAAGGATTGAGACATATCAAAATACAATATTATTGGTGAATTAATCTATATACTTTTGTATGTGTTTTAAAAATTGATAATAATTATTAAAATCTATAGTCAGATATTATTAAGGAGAAAAATTATTGCGGTAGTATTTACTTAATTCATAATTTGGTATATAAAAGATTAAAATTTGTATATTTTGGGAAATATTTTACAAAAAAGTTAATTATTTCAATCTGTCTTCAGATATTAAGGAGAAAAGCTGTAATGGAAGTATTTTATTTAATTCATAATATGGGGTTAAAATATTTCAATGTGGTAAACATAAAAGAATTTTATGCTCGAGTTTCGGCTTTACTGGATTTCTAAAATTCTTCCAAATACTATACGCTTCTAAAACGTGCATTTTCACAAAAAGGGTTACTACTATAATTTATATCTTGAAAGTATCGAAGATTTGCATAATGTATTTTCAAAATCAAAATTTTGCAGTTGCTTATTTTGTCGGCAAAATCGACTTGATGGAGATGCTAACCAATCTGATTTAAGGTATTTTTAATTGCTACACAAGTTTCCCTACAATTTTAAATGCTATTGAAAGAAAGCAATGATACTTTCGGCTCCATACCTCTCTCTCAGCTGGAGGTGCTGAATACTACTGATTTTACGTGCAGGTATATGGCATCCACACAAAACCCAAGCAGACACACGTCCAAATTCTGATCACGCCCCACGCTGCTTTATATCAATCTTTAGATGGGAATTTGTGCTTTACATGATGGCTAGCCGTTGACCCTCAAAAGAATTTTTAACAATCGTTTTGAGGATATTTGAGCTCTCGAACATCATTTTATAAAATTTCATACGAAACAAATTTAAAACAGTGAGCTGTGTTCTGTAGTTGTCTCTGATTACACCTACTTTAAACTTTATAGTATAAAAGCAATGTTCTGTCTCACTGCAATTCTAAAGATCTTTATTTTTCGTAACCGGAATTAATTCATTTGAAAAGAACTTTTCGCGAACCTTATATTTTTAATTTGATTTTTCAGCTTGACTTCGGCCATATGCAGGAATGGTTCAATTGGGGCGACAAAGAGTTTTCTTAAAAGATATTCGGTTTATTTACTAAACGGGTGTTAAGGATTATTAACTTTCAACAACTTACGAAACGTAATATACTAATTTAAAATAAACTTTGATTCTGTATAATATGAGTTTCCTTTAAAATAGAATTTACATAGGACTGAAAATTTTAAGACCCTTTATGGAGTAATTTAAAAAGTCTCTGCTCATTTCTTTTTTGTTTACCCTCAGGTATAAGACAAATTTAAAATAATTCATTCCGAATTAGTTATTTTATGTTAGATTTAATAGGTAATTTTAAAAAACGAAAATATTTGCACATGGTTGCAGCTAAATTGGATTTAAATTGATTAAACCCCTCTATATGTTTGAATTATCTTTTTTCGTCATGCATTTTTCTTTTTCAAAAGATTTTGTAACAAAATTGTGAAATTATTTGAACAGTGCATAACTAAATTCAAATACAAATAATTACTGATCCTTTTCAGGGGCTACTTCAGCCATCTGGAAAGACTCACTCGCTAATTCTAATCTTATGGAAGAATTTTATTAAGATACCTCGTTTGCATTTTAATATTTTTAAATGATATTCTTTTTTTTTTTTTCATTGCATTGCATTGCTGAGATTGATCTCTACATCTGTCCTTTTTTACATTTTCGATTTTATTTGCAGATTTTTTTTATCAATAAGATGCTTTCACTTTCGAAACCGGTTCCGAAAATAAAAGTGTCCTAATTATAAATTTCTGTAAACAAAATCGAAAACGTAAAAAACGCCCTTTGTACAGATTTATTTCAGCTAGCCAATGCAAAAAGGATTGTTTAAAAATACTGAAATGCAAACGAGATCTTTAAAATTTTCTTCCATAGGATTAGCATTAGCGAGCGGGTTATTTCAGTTGCCTGAAGTATCCTCTTAATAGATAGTTTAGGAATCGTTAAATAATTATGCAAAAATATTACCACACGCTTAGAAGATTAATAAAATCTAATAACATCGAAAAATATTATCGAAAATTCTAACAGAAAATTTCCTATTCAGATTTGAGAAGTATATTATTTGTCAAAGTAAGCTACGTAAACATCGATATTAGAACACTAAATTTTTCCGCAAAAATAGTATTAACTATAAATAACAGTACAACGACGCAAAGAAAACAGCAAATGGTGGGCTAAAATAGGTTTTACGAATTCTTACCCATATTAAATCTCGAGGTTAGCCTAAGATCAAATATTTGCTAGCTTACATCAAGGAACCGCAGTCAATTTATTCTGGGATATAATATAAGGTCATTTGGGGAGGTGGCGGGGAGATTTTTTTTCCAGGAACAAGATAAAAGAGTTCAGTTTCTGTATCAGATATTCAATTATTTGATTTAACTTTTATCTTTAAATATAATATCATAAAACTTCATACTGTATAATGAAAATACATTTCATTACATCAATAAACATTTAACAGTTGCACAGTATGTTTATTTACCAAAATATTTTTTAAGTTGAAAATTATAATAAATAATGAAACATTGTTGAACAGCACTATATTCAAATTATGAAGTGAGATTACAGTAAAAATAACAAGGGGAGACCCGACTTGAGAAACGCAGTTTAGCATCAAACTTTGCATGATGATAATTCACTATCGGAGAGTTTAAGTATCTGAATTGTAAAGCCCACTATCTCCATTATTTTTAAGTAAACGTCTGTAGATTTTATCTCATGATTACTTATTTGAAAAATTATATGGCTTCAATCGATCATTGTACGAACTGGTTCAGTTTCAATCATTCTGAATTAAGCCTTTTTTCCCTTCACTTAAGAAAATATTTAGCGAATTTCTTTGCAGATTAAAAAAAAAAAAATTTTAAACAATTCTCTTCTTTATTTGAAAAAGGAAGACAACTCAGAATTTAAATATCTTTAATTGTCAGGAAGCATTTTAACTTTTAACGGTAATTTTAAATTTTTGAATTTAATTTAATTTAATTTAAATATTTTTGTGGCTTTTGTTGTTATTGTTTTTTGTTGTTTTGAGGGTTTTTTTTTTTTTTTTAAATATTCTATGATGTAATGAAAATATTTTCAGTAAGTAGATTTTTTCGTAATGCAAGCCTGAATTTCATTCTCTCGATTTCGATTACTATCTTTGAACTGAAACTTCTATAACTGATTCCTTAATAATTGCATAGTTAGAAACTTGGTCATTATTTAACAATTTTCACGATTATTTTTCTTCTTTTAAGTGTAATGTAACATTAAAGATACAGCCCCATTACGTCCAAATTCTAAAATCTAATTCATATATACTGGACCGCTGGAGAGTGCAGTTGCCTCTCGTGGGAGAGCTTTTCAGAACTTCACTGTCCGTGCTGTTTCGGGGACCCGCAGCGGGTGACGCAACACTAGCATCGGTCGCAAAATTATCATCCCAGTTTTTTTAAGTTGAGTTTTTAAGTTTACCTTTTAAATTTAACTTCTCGCCATTTTTAGATCCTCATAGAAACCTAAATACTTGCTTATCTGTCGTTGTGGTGTAGCAAAGAGTCATTTTCAAGACTGAATCATCCGAGTTCACCCTGGAAAACTTCGCCAGTGACCGGTACTAGGTTACTGCCACTCAAAATTAGTGAGCTATTTGGCCCCCTTTGTTTTTATATTTCTCGGTTTAATGTTAGTTGGGCCTCTGGTTACCTTATGTTATGCCTGTTCTGCACTCGTTGGTACCCTACTGCTTTTATATTCTTCGTTTTTTTACCTACACTGTAGAAAAAAACGGATTAAAATACGGAAATACTATTGGCAATCAAGACACCGGTACTATTTCCGTATTTTAACGGAACTTTTTCCCGGTAAAGGGGCTTTCCACAAATGACGTCACGCTTGGAGGTGGGAGGGAGGGGTTCCTGAAATTGTGACAGTATGTGACAAGGGAGTGGGAGGGGGTAAGAAGAAATGTGACATCACACATTTTGGTTAAAATAAAAGCATTAAAAACCAGCAGATTAAATTTTGAAGTTATTTTGAAATTAAAGAATTTTGTGTTCATAACGTAAAGGTAAGATTTAAAGCCAAATTCCATTTCAAATTCCAAAATACTAATGTTTTCAATTGCTCTTTCATATTAATATTGTATTACTATTATATATTATTTATGTTTTTTGTTGAAAACCTAAATCTTATTTCATACAAAATAAGTACGCGAATTATTTTTATGTTCACAAATGTCATTAAATTACATAGTTAAAGTTTTAAAATAAAATTTGAAAGGAAATATGATCTATAACGTAGTGCTTTGTTTCTGAACTGCAAGTACATGTTTATGTAATATAGCTTGACCTGTGATAAGGGAGGGGGGTGTCAAAAATATTGAAAAAAAGTGTGACATCATTTATGGGCCGCCCCAAGTTACAGAAAATTTTCCGGTTTTTGGCATTTACGGGGGAAAACTTCCGTTAAAATACGGAAATAGTACTGGCGTCTCGATTGCCAGTAGTATTTCCGTATTTTAGTCCTCGTTTTTTTTTTACAGTGTACGCCAGTACTTGAAGTGACATCGAAATGCATGGCAACCAAATTTAGTTGCATACTCTCTGCGCCATATTTCTGGAGATTACATTTAACCTCGTACTTCCAACTCTAGAATGGCCTTCGGGACACCACCAGAGTTCTCAAAATTACAGCTTTTAGACCTTGCTTTGTTTCGAAATTTATCCTTATGTTTCCGTTCAAATTCGTTGGAGGTTACGCGCGGCGATTCACGCCGAATTGTCCCTCCGTCAGCACCGCAATGTCATGCCGTACTTAATATCTAATTGATATATACATTCATATTTATATAATATTTATGTAAAAAATGCAACCCTTAGAGGTATTAACATGTCTTCAAACAGAACGCATTTATCTGATTTTCACATTTTTCACGCTTTTCTGAGCTTTTAATCGGTGTTTCATTGAAAAGCACCCATTGAGTACAAATTAATCAGCGTTTTCTTTCAGATATGTATGAAATACAGCATAAAAAAATAATAGTTGTTCACGAAACGCTTATGTGACTTAAAGATCCAAATTATTCTAAATTCAGAAAGTATGCTGTTTTTCTGTTTCTTTGTGACTGACTATACTAGTTATCATACAAACCTTACATAAATATAAAAACCGTACTTTTATCTATAAGTCAAATTAAAGCAATGACTTTATGAAAAAAAATAACCTTTCATTTTCAAAACCATCATAGGCAAAAAGAGCTGCAATAAATTAATATTAATTTTTATAAAAATGTATGCAGTAAATCAAAGTGTTTTTCGGTTTCTTTGTGACTTACTATCCTATTTATCATACAATCTTACATAAATATAAAAGCCGTACTTATATATATATATATATATATAACCCCACAGAGCAAGTTGCAAGTGCTTGCCGCCTGTCTCCATTGATTCAATTTCTTCTGGTTTTAGTTTAAATATTTTTAAAGTTTGCCGTTTTTAAAGTATATGTTGTTTTTGAAGTTAGTTGTTTTTAGTTATTTTGTCGTTGTCATTTGGTTTAGTATCTTTTTCTTCGGATCAGTTCCGTGGTTTCGAATTTTTGGTTTGGTTTTTGGATATATATATATATATATATATATATATGTATGTGTATATAGATAGTAAAACCTTCATAACGCATATATATATATATATATATATATATATATATAGTTAAAAAATTCCAATAGTTATTTCAAGCATTACCACAAACTGTAAACTTTTATTGAAGCACTAAATTAACTTAACCAAACCAAATAAGAACTATAATTTAACTTAATAAACAATCTTAAAGAAACACAACATAACCAACTTTAACTTAAACAAAACAACCATAAGAAACTAGGCAAATAACCAATTAAACATGGAGACAGGTTTGCGTGGCTTATGACACGCTAATGCAGGGTTAAAACTGTTTTTAAGCATGCAACATTCCCCAGATTTACCTGTCGAGACCATATTGAAAAAACAAATGAAACAAGATTAAAGCTAAATGAAACCGACCGACCGAAATCAATCCATATCAAAAGCTATCTGTTTCCACTACATTCCGTAAACCACACGCTTCGAGTAAAGGCATCAATTCACCTCTGTTCTTGGAAGTTCTTACATAATTATACGTCATATTTTTAACAAGACTCACAGGATAACCTTGTTTCACAGCAGTGACGTACCATTTAAGCATGTCCTCATTCAAAATGTCACTATCCGATGTCAATCGGTTTAATCTGTTTAAACCGTTAATATAAATGTTTCTGAATACCGATATATGGACATTTGAATTGAAATTCAATATTGCAATTGTTTTAAAGTTAAAATCGTCTCTTTTATCATAAACCGTTGTAATTAAATTTCTGTTTTCTAATTTTAGATTTACATCTAAATAATTTATATTGCAACTATTATGACTACCGGAAAGTTTCAATTCTAAATTTTTAGGATAATAGTTAAATTCATGGTTAATCTTTATTCCATTCAGCTCGACAATCAAAACGTCGTCGATATATCTGAAACCCATTATGTCTTTATGTAATTCACTTATATTTTCATATATATCTAGATACATGTCGGCCAAAATTGAACTGCAACTCCCCCCATGGGGATACCCTTAATCTGCTTATACACCTTATTGCCCTCATATAAAAAATTCTCTTGAACCACCAATTGAAACAAATTTTGAAATTCACTTAAAACCATGTATGAATCACCATACCTATTATACACCTCCAATATCTTCTCCCTCAAATCCTCAATCTCTATGTTGTTAAACAAATCTGCAAATCATATGCATACAATCCTGTAATCTTATTTTTATACCTTTTTACTTTTTCCAACAGTTCATAACTATTACTTATTATAAAAGTTGAATTTTCACTTTTAATCTTCAAAAATATTCTCTTCAATACCTTTAATAATTTTTTATTCGCACATTCAGTATAGGAATTATAACCACATGTAACGGTTCTAAATTTCACAGGGCATTTATGGAACTTGGGTATTAAAACCAAATAAGGAAAATTCAAATTATCTTGTTTTGTTTTAATTTTTTTATACATTGCCCTAATTCTGTTCTCCACCTCATTAATTTTTGCCCTAATTAACTCATAATTATTTGTGTTTTCATAACTTTCTCTTAATATTTTTCCATATAATTTTTTACAGATAATTGCATAGTTAGTACTTGCCTTATCTAAATATGTTATTATAAAATCATCTTGGATGTTTTTTATAGCTTTTCTTAAATCAATATATTTCTCTTCGGACAAACCCTCAAAGTTTTTAACGTATGTCTCCTCTAGTTCCTTTAAAATATGATATTTCCACTCTTCAAATAACTCTCCAGGCAGTCTGTATTTATAAGTTAACTTTTGTATAAAGATTTCAATATTATATTTAAACCGTTTAACTGCATTACTTTTCGTGAAATTCCGTTTTATTCTGTATTTTGCTCCATAACTCATTTGATTTTTCAGTTCGACATTTTGTACGATATCTAGATTCCCAGTTATTACATGTCCATAATGCTTGTCTACATATTTGTTGTACACATCCTCATTACATTTACAAATGTCCGCATCTTCGTTCCTATTAATATTTTTAGCATAATAATTATAATTAAAGATCATTCTACCTAAAGGCTTGTCATACTTAAATGCTTTAACAATATTTAAATTTTTTATTGGTAACATGTCCTTATATTTATTAAAAATCCTTTTGTAATTTACATTACTGTAGCACCCTCCTATGTAGTCTATAACGAAATATACTTTATCTGCATCTTCCTGATTTTCACACTTTGACTTACAGTAACTTTGCCAATTATTTAATTTTATTCTATATTTTAATAGATCCCAGATCTATGTTATGTATTCCTATTTTTTGCGATAACAAAATCAAAACCTTAGGTATCAACTTCTTTTTGACATTGAATATGATATATTTGATACTCTTGAATTTGTCATTACCGTTACAATTCATTAAAGCTGTTACAATGCTTTCACCGTCCTTCAATCCAACCAATTTTTCTCTAGTAAGCCCTAAATCACGTCCCTCACGTAAGCCCTAAATCATATATATATATGTATATATTAATTACAGTATGTGTTTTTCTACTTAGTCATTTGTTTTAATTACTTCAATGGTTCAATAAGTATGCATAATATTTTCGAAAAAAAATTCAAAAAATTAATAGACTATTTATAAAAATTGAAGTATTCTGTAAATGATCCGATTCTACAATTCTTTCAGCGATAAGCAAAATATTTCATCTAAAACTATCTTTTCCGAAAATGACAGATTTTTCATTTTGCATCTGATACTGTCTCTTAGCTTAATTTTTTTTTATCTGATACCTGCCATTATCTTAACTTAAAACTGATATCTTTTTTCATTCAACGTATTTTATAAATTGAAAAACAAAAGCTCCTTTTTATGTACTTTTCAACAGTGATGTTATTTTAGAATTTTTCAGCGAAATTTACATTTGTTCCAGTGTAATATGTATTATGCACTGTAAAAGAATCTAAATGCTTCTTAACTTACGTATATTTAACATAATCATGAACGAAATTATAATAACCTTATCCGAGTTACCATGATTCCGAAAAGCGTTCATTGTCATTAGAAACCTCAGAAACCAATACTTTTCACTAGTTTAAAAAGCATATATAAAAACCAAATTTCTGTTTCTGCCAGAGATTTAGGAAACAGTTCGGGAATTTTTACTATACATTAGCAAGTTTTTTTTCAAATGGAAATATCGGTTTTTAGAATGCTATCAATCTACAATAAAGCATTTTCAGCTGAAAAATTGAATTTATACTTGCATGAGTAACAAAAAAATACTAATTTTATTATTAATGTTGACGCTGTTAATTTATCATGTTTGTCTGTAAAACATTTTTGTTGAACATGGAAATGTTTACTTGAGATTTGATACCATCTGAAAAAGCTACATTCCAGGTTGAGAAAATTGATTAAAGTACTATTAGAACTTCTCGCAAACGTTTCTGAAAATCGGCGGCAGCAAAAGAAATTTCATTTAACCCTTTATCTACTGACGGTACTTATAACTACCATTAAAATAACTTGTTATGAAATTCATTTAATACATCGATTAGTAGTAATACAGTTTAGAATGAGTTATAGATTCATTACTGTATCTTGTTCCAAAAACATTATTGGTTACACAAAACAAAAATATTTTTAAAAGGATGATTTCTTTTGCCTTTGCATCTTTTCAGATTTCTTAGAGTTGGGGGGGGGGTGGAAAGGGGGGATTTTTCAATTCGGAAATATTTCTATATTTCTATTGTAAAAACATTATATTTGTGCATTTCCTAATTCTACAAAATACTAAGAAAAATATTTAAAATAAAAGATTTGAGTGGGGTTATAAATATTGCACAAAATCCCTATAAATTCAAATCTAATTAATCCTTCTAAAATTTATTAAATTATTATGTAAATCTTCTAATGTAATTTCAAAAATTGACGAAAAATGCTTTAGAAGATAAAATTCTCATGAATTCATAATTCAGTACATAAAGGGTTAAATACTTCTTTAAATCTCTAAACTATATTTGTTTGTAAGATTACTAAAGATGAAGCACGCTTTTCGGAACAATGGGTAACTCGGAAGATGTTATTGTATATTTTCGTTCGTAGTTATAGTATTATACTTTGCTGGATAGGGAAACATCTGACCTTTTTTACACTTTCCAACAAAGTTGAAAAGTGTTTATAAATTCGGTTTGTCTGTCTACGCTCTAACTCACGTAAATATTACTCGGATTTTCATGTAATCGAAATATGTTAATTATGCTTACCAAGGCATACTAGCTATTGTATATGAAATGTGTAGCATTAGTAGTTCATTTACAGGGGCACTCAAAAAAAAAATCCATTACATTATGGTAATATGGGGAAAAATCGTTTGCAGAGTATTTTAATGACATTACGCTATTCCAAACGAAACTGATATAAATCACTGCTTTCACCACAAGATGATTACTATAGAATAGCTCATTCGTAGCATTTGTCGTTCATTTACAGGTTCATTTACAGGTGTCGTTCATTTGTCGTTCACACAAAAGAAATCGGTTACTCTACTGTCTTTGAGCAAAAATTGCTGGAAGTGCGTCTTAAATTTGGGTATCCGCTTTTAAATTTAACTAAATTTTTGCATGTTACTCGTTGTATATAAATTCTATACCTCGTATACAGGGCTATACAAAAGAATTCACATACCGTTCTCCTTATTAGCGGAAATTGCTGAAGGGGGCTTTCAACTGAGGTATGTATTTCCTAACTGAACTAAATTTTTGCATGCATGTAGTTAATAGATTCAAATCTATATATCATATACAGGGCCGCTCAAAAAATTCGGATAATTTTCCGATTGTAGATGGAAACAGCTGAAATTGGGTTTTAAAATGTGTTACGCGTTCCCATATGGTTTAATTAGACATAATACTTTAACATATTAAACGCGTGCAGTTTTGTTACATTATTCTGAATGTGTTGGAAAGTGTTTCATAATCCATGCTTGACGCAAGATTTTTGCTTTCTTGTTTACACTTTATGTCAATTTATATAAAAATGTATCCAAATCGCTTTTATTCATGACAATTTCAGATTTACTTCTTTTAAAATAAAAAGCATAGTGGCGTTGAAATCTGGAGTTTAAAAAAAAACAGCTCATATTCAAAATATTAGAATAATTGAGAAAAAGTAATAAGAAGAAATTACTTTTCATTTATTTATTTTTGATAATGCAATTAAATAATTAGTAAATGCAATTAAATTTCTTATAAATTAAATCTGGAATGTTTAGATAAGATTTTAACATTTACAAAATATAAAATACAGTACAATAAATTAGATATACAGCTTTCTGAAACACATCAAAATATTAAAATAAAATTTAGATTGGTTCAAAATATTAGAATATTTTATTTCATGCAACAATATTACCTTATGAATGTGAAGTAAATGGTAGTTAATATTTTGTAACATCCCCGTTAGCTTTCATAGCAGCGTAAAATCGATCTTGCATACTATATACAAGGTGTTTACAAACATTTCTATCAATATTATCCCAAATAGACTTTATATGTGCCACTAACTCAGTTTTATTTGAAGGAGGATTTTCTTGGAGTTTTTTTCTTCATTATACACCATAAGTTTTCGATGGGATTAAGGTCTGATGAGTTTGGTGGCCAAGGAAGTACCTTAATGTTGTGCTGGCAGAGCCAATTCTTAGTTGACAGACACTGAGGTATGCGGTGATGCTAAATCTTGTTGAAAGATGAAATCATCTTTAAATAAATCTTCTGATGATGGAATCATGAAATATTCCAAAATTTCTTGATATATCTAAGAGTTAACCTTTTCGTAGATGATGCATAACTTTCCAGGTCCTTCTGCAGTCATGCAACCCCAAACCATGACACCAGCAACAAATTTTACCGAACGTTTAAGGCATTCTTTATCAAATGCTTCTTGCTTCATTCTCCAAACTTGAATACCTTGATTACCATTTGAAACAAAAAACATAGTTTCATCACTAAATAATATATTTTTCCAATCTTCTTCGCTCCATAAACGTCTTGATTTACACCAATTCAATCTTATACGCTTTTGTTTTGCAGTCATGAGAGGTTTTGTTTTCGGTTCACGAGATTCAAACTTCTTAGAGACGTCTTAATATTGTCGATGTAGAAACTTCAACTCCTTCTTCTTTCCATTTTCGGTGCAAGAGTCGCACACTCTTAAAACGGTTTTTCTTAACTATACGCTTCAATTTCCTGTCATCTCTAGCAGATGTTTTTGGCTTTCGGCCGCCATTTAGGCGATTATTTTGAAATTTTCCCTTTTTTAAATATTGTATTAGTATTTTACTAACGCTTGATTGCGAACAATATAAATAATTTGCTATATAACATTAAATTTTACCGTGCCGATACAAATCAACCATACGAAGTTTAATACATTTAGGAATGTCACTCACACGACCCATTTTAAGACGAAAAAGCAAACAAACTGCAAAAGGAATACTTATTTTAAATAAAATTGTCTGAATTTAATCAATGATGCAACCAGTTATGAATTGGTGATAATTAAAGGAGAATTAATGTGAAATATTCTAATATTTTGAACCATTTGAATAAATATTCTAATATTTCGACTTTTCAAAATAATCTTTATTTTCAATTAATCTTTTTCAAAAATGATATTAATTTTAAAATGATAAATAAGTTTAATCAACAATAAGTTCTCAATAAAAATATCGATTTGTGTATTTGCATTAAAAGACATTAAATTAACAAATGATATTTTCAATTTGTAAAAAAAAAAAAAGTAATTATTCTAATATTTTGAATAAGAGCTGTATCAAATTCATTTTGAACTTTTTTTTTTTTTTACATTAGGGATTTTAATCTCTGTTATTTACAGCAATGGCAATAAAAATCTAATTTTAAAGCGAATCAATATTACCGTGCTTTTAAAATATACTATCTGGGGATTTTTTTAATTGTCAATTAGTTAAATAAATTAGAAAGAATTCAGCTATTTTTTTTATTATAAAGTAAACACTCCAAAAATTTAGAATGTTTATATAAATAGTGGATTCTTTCCTTAATTCATTATTTTTTCTATACATGCTAGATACATATAAATAACTCTTTGCAGAGGATTTCAGTATTCTGAGTACCTTGTTTAACCCTTTTTGTACTGAATTATGAATTCATGAGAATTTTGTTTTCTAAAGCATTTTTCGTGAATTGTTTAAACTACATTAGAAGATTTACATAATCATTTAATAAATTTTAGAAGGATTTAGAAGAATTAAGTTTGAATTTATAGGGATTTCGTGCAATATTTATAACCCCACTCAACTCTTTTATTTAAAATATTTTGTAGAATTAGGAAATGTACAAATATAAAGTTCTTACAATAGAAATATAGAAATATTTCCGAATTGAAAAATCCCCCCCCCCACACACACACACAACACCAAGGAAACTGAAAAGATGCAAAGGCAAAAGAAATCATACTTTTAAAAATATCTTTGTTTTGTGTAACCAATAAGGCTTTTGGAAAAAGATAAAGTAATGTATCTATAACTCATTCTAAACTGTATTACAACTAATCGATACATTAAATGAATTTTATAACAAGTTATTTTAATGGTACTTATAAGTACCGTCAGTAGATAAAGGGTTAAAATGTAAACAAGTCGTAAATTGTATGTCAAACGTGGCAAATGAGGTGCGTTCGTACTATACTCGAACTGTATTCGAACTAGTTTTATAAATATTCATATCCGGTTACAATAGCTGTTGCACTCTTATGTAAAAATGCATTATAAAATTTAGTACAATTATATATACTAAATTCAGTAATACGGAAATAATAGGACTCCATCTTAAATAGAGCGTAATCAGCATGGCAACCTAGAATCATTACCTATCATGGGATATCATTCAGTTAAATACGTATGATAGGATTTAATGTAATGAAGAAAACTTTGATTAATATCTTTTTAAGTTTTAATTCAATTTTCATAAAATGCGAAATGACTCGACAAAATTCTGCAGCGATTATACATATTAAACTTCAAACCATTCGATTGGGTAGATTTTGAGCTGTTATATGCAGACAAATGGACAGACGGATGGACCAAATGACAACTATAAATGCTACGTATTTATGTAATTACGAACGCACCTAGAAAGTATAACAGCAATGAAATGTAGAGTTTTTTAAAATATCAAATTCATTCTGCACTTTTATTTTTGCATTAGTGATTTTAATCCTGTTATTTACAGCAATGGCGGCAATAAAAATCTAATTTCAAAATGAATCAATATTACTGTGCTTTTAAAATATACTATCTGGAAGCTTTTTTGTGAATGGCAGTTAGTTAAGTAAATTAAGAAGGATTGAGCTATTTGTTTTCTTTTTTTCATTAAATTTAATTATGTAAAATTTTTTCATTAAATTTAATTATGTAACATCTATTTTGTAAAAATAAACAACGTAAAAATAAATAGAAATTACATAATGAAATTGATATGCATTTATGAAGTGCCCTAAAACATGCTTTCTGTAGAGTATAAAGTGCAAAATATTTATTATTCATTTATAAGGCCACACAAAAGGATTCCTTTACATAATGGCCTACGGTAAACACAGACGTAGGATTATACACGAAGAAAAAATACATTTAAAGATCAGCTTATATGACATCTGTTAAAAACATAGCACAATATCGTAAAAGAACAACTATGGCATTTTGGAGTATCTATACCATTTATTCTGTGGAAATTCATCAGTTAAATCACCAAAGCCACCCTCTCTAACTGATCTTACTTATGCGACTAACATTTAGCTGAAATATAGATTTTCTAGTCAACTTTACATGGTCGTCAAGTTGGTGGGTTGTAAAAGCTCCAAGGGATTGCCGACACAAAAACTATCAGTCTGAGCTGTTTTTATATTTTGCTACACTGTTCTTTTACGTTGATAATGGTACTACATGCGGCAAACGACAGAACAATTGACATTTAGGAAGCAGGTTAATTCTAACGGAATATAGTTCCAATCAACAAGGCCTATTATCCCGTTGCCTGATATCCTCCAGGCTAATTTTAGCTAGTTTTTCTTTAATTTAGTTCATTTCGATTTTTCCTTTTTGTCAGAAATTTGAAACCATTCCACAAATACCTTACATATATTATGCTGTATTGTGTAGTCAGCGATCGTCGTTATTTAACGTCACATCCTATATATCTACGCCACGTCCCAAAAGTTTAGAGAATCAATGAAATTTGCATTAACATAAAAAATAATAAGGTACAATTAAAATTCGTAGGATAGGTAAAAATGAAAGCAGTTTTTCTGTTATACACGTATAAATTATGATCAAAGGTTTGAAATTATAAAATATACATTAAATTATATAAAAATGTGCTATCCCAAAAGTATAGACAATTGTAATTTTTTTTTTGTTTTACATTTATAAAAGTAACTAAAAACTTACTTTTAATATTTAATTGTATTGCCACGACACTTTATAATATCAAATACACGTTGTTCCATAGAATTAACTAAGCACTGCATTACAGAAGGAGGTATTTCATACCACGCTTTGTCAATTGCAATTTTTAAGTCATTTACACGTGTATATTGCTTTCCATTTTCATATATTTTACCAGATAAGATCCCCCATATGTTCTCTATGGGATTAAAATCTGGACTACGTGCTGGCCAGTCTAATAGTGTGATATTGTTTTGCTTAAACCATGTTTTCGATGATGTGGAGGTATGGATGGATGCCCCATCTTGTTGGAAAACACAGTCCGGTCCTGCTGGCAAATCCATAATTGGCAGTACATTGGTACGTAAAATATCCTGATAATCCTCTGATTTCATTTTTCTGCCCATAAATCCTAGAAATGTTTGGCCGTTGAAAGAAAATCCTCTCCAGGTCATTATGGATCCTCCGCCTTGTTGCCTGCTGAAACAGTTCTTGGGTTCTTTTCTTAGGTCATACCAGTAAAATTTATGACCATCAGGACCGTCTAAATTCCATTTCTTTTCATCACGGAAGGTGACAGAAATCCATTTTTCACTGTATGACACATGCTTTCTAGCCCACTTTAGGCGCGCATCTTTATGTCTCTGCTTTAAGCAAGGTTTTGCTTTCATTCTCCGGTAAACAATATTTTTTGAAGTTTTAATTCTTCTATGTACAGTACTTTTTGAAATTCTAGAATTTGATGCAATTTCACGCACAGATAAATTATCAACTGAAGCCATTTATAATAACATTCTATCATCATGTAACATTGTTTTCTTTGGTCTTCCGAGTCGCTTGCTAGTATTCCATGTTCCACCTGAGCTCAAAACTCTATAAATACTGCTCAAGGATCTCTTTATTCTCCTCGATATTTGTACAGGATTTTGTCCTTGCGCTTTTAAATGTAAAATCTTAATAATTTCATCTTTAGAAATTTCTTTAGAACGTGGCATTTTTATCAGAATATGCAGGAAATGTCTTTTCCGAATCAGAAACAAAACAATACATTGAACTCATTTGATTCCACACAATTTCAATAAATTATTATGCTAAAATACAGCAGACGCTATTTCAATTAAAGGGGAAAATTATTCTGCATTTATAGAAGCAGACGAAAATAAAAATATTTTATTTTGTGAACAAAAATGTAAAAGAAAACTTGTAATGTTGTATTGTGTCTATACTTTTGGGACAGCACATTTTTATATAATTTAATGTAAAAGTTAATATTTTCAAACCTTTGATCATAATTTATATGTGTATATCAGCAAAACTGCTTTTATTTATTACCTATCTCACGAATTCTAATTGTACCTTATTACTTTTTATGTTAATTCAAATCTTATTGATTGTCTAAACTTTTGGGACACGGTGTACAATAATAGGTATGGAAGTTTGTGAGTATTTCGCGTGCTGTGTTCAAAAGAAATCGCTGTACGCAGAGCTACAAGATTTGGTTGGTAGGTATTTTGTCTAAAGTTATGCACTTTGAAGCCAGTTTTTTTATTTTCTTATCATTAGACGAGATATTAATTAAAAGCATAACGAATGTTGCAAAATGACGAGATTCCTTCCTTTAGTCTTTTTGAAGGAAAGAAATCCCCCCGGACATTTCGCGGTCCTTCACGCAGACGAAAGCAAAGGGCAGTTCTCAAAAGGTGGGCACTGAACACAAGTCATAACTTTAAGCCTTTCAAACATAACTTTAATTATCATTGACTTTATTATTATTTTTTTTTTTACATTGAGTTTTTAATTCTATTCAGAGACAGAAAATGACATAATTTATTGTAAAAGCTTTGTATAAATATCTTAAAATTTTATTATTATATGCTAAAGAGGCCAATTTCGGACATTCATAACGTTAACTGCTCCAATGTACCACCAAGAAAAAGAGTTTTAACTTTTTTACAGGTGGTTCTAATGGTAAACAACGAATGCATAAAGGAAACGGATGATTTTTTGATAATTTCGTTAAGAGATGGCAGGCTAATTTATTGCTTTTTTGAAGATAGAAGGACTTTTCTATAAAGAATTTTTCTGTATTTTGTTATGTCCGAAAGTAACGTACGGAACAAAGCATTTGATTTTATTATTATTATTACTGGATAACAAAAAGTTAATTATACATATATATATATATGTATACAGACACATTTACTACATTCTTAGTCCTTAGAATTTTTTAAATACTAAGATCAACGGCCAAAATCTGTAACGTACGTGCGAAAAAATGTCCAAAATTTGTAACGTACACAACTGCTAATTACATGCTTTAATAATTAATTTTCCAGAATAGTTGCTCTCTTTTAATGTTTGTGTATAATTTTGTAGACATACTATTAAAAATATTTATATATTACATTTATAGACAAAATTTAAAAAATTGGCCTTAAATTTGAAAATTTTAAAAATTACATATAGTTAACATTTAATGATCCCACCTTTTGAGAATCTCCCCAAAGCAATCGGATTTTTGTGCATTTTGAAATCCCAATAAAACAGAAAAACACGAAAGTTTTGGTACATCGATATTTTTCGTTTAAAAAATATTAATATTTGCTAGATGTACGCTGCCGAAAGCAGTGGGACCGACAACATTAGGTACATTTGGAAAGATTTTTGTTTAAAAATCAAAAATATAAACAGACCAGAGTATACTTATCACAACCGGTGTATGCTGCCGAAAACAGTCGGGCCCCAATATCTAGGTTTCTTTGGATGGATTTTTGTTTTAAAATATAAAATCATACACATTCGAGAGCGTACGTTGCTGAAGGCAGTAGTGCCTCCCAACGTTAGGTTCGTCTAGAAAAATTTTCAGAAAAAATATCAAATCATTCAATACTGAGTTTAGATATATTTTAGGTTATTATAGAACACACGGAAAACGCCGGAGAGGTCAGCTAGTATAAAGATAAAAACTTTGGACATAATTTAATGCATATACGTATAAATATTAATGAGCGTATTAATCATTTAGAATTGGCATGGCACAAGCCTCTATCTTTATTAATTTCTGAGCTATTAATTAATTTATAATTTATGTTGCTGCCTATTTTTTATGCCTGAGTGCGAAGAGGCGCTTTAAACTCGAAATTTTTGCTTCTCTTCCAGGTATTCTCTCTCATTACATGAGTTTATAGCATCCATGAATTGAGTCATTGCATTGTCAGGAACATTAGTTCTCAACGGAACTCGTTTTTTTTTTCTTTCAGTATTAATTAGATTTAGGACCAGTGCTACAGTATCTCTATTTACCATTCTTTTCATGTGGATTTATTCGGGTGTGTCATAATTCCAAATATTTACTTTCGATTTCACAATAGCTTGTCTCTGCTTTAAAAATTTTGAAGTTGAAGATGCTCCTTTCATGTCTGAACGTGTAATTGAGTATATATCTAATTCTTTAAGGTTGCTTTCGATTGTAAGAACCTGACAATGCCACTTCTACTTCAATTTCAAGCTACATTTCTACTATAGTTATTTTACTATTTAACGCCTTCCTTTTCTTATTTTTGTTTATACCATCCCCTTGGCCAATATACAAAGGAATACATCTAAAGGTGTGCATCATGAACTCGAAAATGCCAATTTTCCCTCACTAGTTTATACATAATTTTTGTTTACGCCCCACCCCCCACCCCCATCCGGTGTACAAGGAAGGAAGGTTTGAGAAGGTGTGCATCAAGTTCGTGATGCCATTTTTTTCTTGTTTCTACTTATTTTTTGTTTAAGGTATCGATGTTCCTCCCCTCGGCTAATGTTCAATAGAATAGATGAGAATGTGTGAATGAACACGAAGATGCCATTTTTATTTCCTAACGTCTTTGCACTAAAATTTTTGCTTTGACCATTGCTTCGCCCACTACTTATGTTCATAGGAACGTATAAGAAAGTGTCTATTATGAACGCGAAAATGACATTATTGTTTTCTCACTTCCTTGTATTAAATTTCTGATTAAAGCATTGTTTCTTTCTCCCAGCTTATGTTCATAGGAAAGTATAAGAATGTGTGCTCCATCATCGCAAACATGCTTTTTTTCTTAACTTGTTTGTATAAATTTCTGTTAAAAACATTGCCTCCCTCTCGGCTTATGTTCAAGGAATGTATGAGGTGTATCTCATAAGCGCGAAGATGCTATTTTTGTTTTCTCACTTGTTTGTATTAAATTTTTTCTAAAGCATTGCTCTTTTAATTTATTTTAGTAAATTGTTGTAATTTTGATAATGTACACTACTTTTTTGTGTTGTCGTATACGAATAAGAATTTGATAATCCTTTAATAAATTACGAAACCTTGAATAACTATATAATTTTTGGGATGCCTGTGAAGACCAAATTTTTGCAACATTTTCCTCTACATTAAGTTCTTTTGTCGTAAAATGTAAATTTTTATTTTAGTATTACCATCAATAAAATTAAATATAAATACTTATTTCCTTTTTCTCTATTTTTTTCTACAGAGGCTAAAAATATAGCAACATCTGAAGCCACTGCAGAAATTCTTTAGCACAGGAGATCATATGAAGGAGTGGTGAATCTAAAGAAAATACCATTCTCCAAGTAGACAATAGTACAGCTGAAAAACTTGCAAATAATCCAGAATATCGCCGAAAACTAAAACATATAGAAATAAAACATGAGAAAGTTTTGTATGGCTTACTAGTTCTAATGCAAACTAATAAACAGATTGCAGATATTATAACTAAGTCACTTACCAAAACTCGATTATTCATCATATGTGATCAAATGAGATTATAAGACTAGAGATTAAATATGCAATTAGCAAGGGAAAGTGTTAAAATTAAGTCCTGCTTTGTTTGTGTTAATTGCCATTTAGTCTCACGTGAACTTAGCGCGTGCATTGTGCATTGATTTGCTGTTTTTAGCAGTAGAAAACAACTTAGCTCAGTGTATTCAAAATAATATGAATAAGAGGTGTTCTTTATCTAAATTAGGAGTTTCTATTAAAATTCTCCAAGAGTTGGTAAATTCTTTTTTACATAGTGCGTTTCTTTTATTATGAATATATATTAGTATTAATCAATCAACTACGCGGCAATAATATTTTTAATATCTGACATATCTTTCCTAACATAGGGAAGCATTCCAAGATGTCAGTGGTAGGCTATAAAAAATGACGTTCCTACCTATCAACTGAACTTTTCAGCACCTAACAAAAATCCATCATCTTCCTTTACTGGACCTATGTCACCAGATAAACTTACATAACTATTTTTCTTTTTCGGTGGCTCACCAAGGCAAACCTTGGGCCCACACATGAGCTGCATAACACATGTGAAAAATTTAACCGATTGGAAGAAAGGATCACGTCATATGCCGTTTGCTATTCGCATGATTGAGCAAAGAGGTCATGTTTCGGGCTGGTATTTTTGTCTTGCTCCAAGAAAAGGCGTAAATCCAAAGACGAAACATACAGTTAAATACCACAACTTACTTTCAGAAATAAGACCAGTCGCTCATAGTGAATATTTACTTATACCAGTTCGATCTCCATTGTTTAAGATTGATTATTCGCACCCCTCTACTTCAAGTCAATCTAATGTTGATGGCGATGATGATTCTGAGTTTGAAGAAATTCCAGTTAACTCGCATTTCATAACTGAAGGAGACCTAAATGACTTGGTTCCCGATTTGAAGTTGTTTAAAAAGCAGGCAGATATCTCTTAAGGCCTCGTTTAAATGGATAGAATTTGCTACATCATGAAGCTAAAATAGGGTAGAGTAGTACACAGTGAAACATAGTGCTAGCGAGACAGCAGTCACTTTGACATATAGTTGTAACTTTTTCTCCAAGCTGCCACACACACATAACGACCTCATCTTATGCAACACGGGGATGTAGTTTCGGCACTTCAATTTCTCGTTTCACAAAATGATAAATAATTCTTTACTTTATAGTGGTTAAAGTTACATAAACGTCTATTTTAGAGTTTATTTCCTTCGATATGACGTATATTTACTTAACCAAGCCTAGCTATATCTAATAATAGACTATTTTGACAAAACGACATAAACTTTTTGAAATTCGTGTAACAGATGTGGCATCCATTTTGTAACAACGTAACAGAAGTACACAGTGAGACACACAGTTGTGGTACACGGTGAGACGTGCCTCATTGTGTACCTACTATGTGGTTCTGATGTTAAAAAAGTTATTTATTAATAAAAGAAGGTTTCTCTTTCTCTTTCTCTCTCTGTGTGTGTGGGGGGGAGGGGGGGGAGTGCGATGGCTATAGGGAAATCTACTAAACGTAATAGGCTGAAAATTTGCATGACGGTAGCAAAAGGTCTGCCGTTGTCCACCCAAGGCTCATATTTTTAATATTTTGAAAATCTATAAATATTAATTAGAAATCATAAACTGCAGAAAATTATTGATAGAGTGTAAAAATGTATGATTTATGGAAATATATGCATTGTCTCACTGTGTACCACAGTGAGAAAAATCTTCGTCAGTCCTTAAGTAATAATAATTTTCGTCTCGCTGTGTACTACCCTCCCCTATGTCATTTTCGAAATGGATTTAAAGAAATTCGCCATTCGTCGCCGTTCGTTAAGTAATAATAATTTTCGTCTTACTGTGTACTACCCTCCCCTATGCCATTTTCGAAATGGTGATGAAATTTTCAAAAGTTTTTTCTTCTAAAGATGGGTGCTTGGTGTACTGTAATGAAGTAAATTCCGTTATGTACATTTTGAACATCGAATTTTATCCCCCTCAGTGGCTCTTTCAAAATGAGCTTAAATGCGGTTCTACTCTATAACGGTAACTTACAGTCGTGGGGGAAAAAAAGTAAACACCCCCTACTAACTCATCAACAAATTATTGTGGAAGAAAGTTACTGCTACAAAACGATTGAAAATAAAGTCTACTTTTAAGTGATGTGTATAAAAATTTGCTGAGGTCTACACATCAATCCACACATCAAAACCCAAATTTTTTTTTGTTTTTTTTTTTTAATAACAGTACCCAAGTTTGACACCATACATAAATTCTACACCCTTCAATTAGCCTAAAAATAAATTTTCAGGAAATTCGTGCGATTAGTTTCTGAGAAATTAATTATTTTAAAATGAGCCTATTTTAGGGATTGTATCCAAATTGAAGATCGGCACTGGATTGTTGAAATGCTACAGAATGACTATGTCACTTCTATTATTGTATTATTTCTTGCCAATCTGGCCATTTCATTCGCTTGATATGTTTCAACTATTGCCAGCCCAAATGTTTCAATAAAATAAGTAAAATATATGTTTTTCAAATTATGCTTTTCTGCACATCATAGGCATTAAACCATCATTTTGTCAATTTTTAAGCATCATTCAAAAGCTACTTGGATGAAAATTTTGAAATTGAGAACTTGAATAAAGCACAAGACGTAATAAACATAAATCTATCAAATAAATTTCAGGTAGCAATTAATATTTTTTTCGAATATTAATTTCATAATTCATTATTCATATTATAAAATTTTTAAAATTACAAATTCAATGTGTTTATGTTTGTGTTTTTTAGTATTATAACCACACAAAAAATTATCACATTAAGATTATAATTTCAGGAGATATTTACAAAAGTATGAAAATGTAATTTAATATTAGAAAGAAGTTCTAAATTTTGAATGTTTATAATTCAAAACCTTATCATCCAAATGACTTAATTTCGTTTCAAGGTAAAGTTTGAACCGAAGATTTAAAATATATTGTCAAAATTGGGTGTTGCCATTGAAAAAAACAAAGTTTGGCCTGGTTTTGATTTGTAGATGGCCCTCTAAGCAAATTTTATATACTTAATTTAAAAGTAGACTTTATTTCCGATCGTTTGGTACCAATAACTTTCTTCTAATATAATTAGTTTCAGAGTTAGTAGGGGGTGTTTATTTTTTTTTCCACGACTGTACTTCCTTCTGTCCCTCTATAATGTGCTGCTAACATGAAAGAAACATATGAAAACATGAAACTATTACTAGAAAAAATCCAGTATAGTAGATATTCTTTCAAGGAGTCTGTGGCGATTTAAAACTTGTAGTTCATCAGGGTGTTTCAAAGATGGAAAAACGTTATCAGGGTAAATGAAGCATAAGGATGTTGGCCACTATTGCTGGACGATCAAAAGGAATCAACTGGACGCCAAATATTCAAGAAAATCATACATAATAAGTTTTTAATGTACATTTTTAGGGTTCCGTACTTGAAAAGTAAAAACGGAACCAATATAAGATCACTCCTGTGTCTGTCTGTCCGTCTGTCACAGTCATTTTACTCGTAAACTATGCAACGTGGAAAGTTCAAATTGGGGGAAGTAATAAAGACTATTGACCCACATATTTACCGATTATTAAGCATTCACAAATATATTAAGGAAAAATGTAGAGGGGCTAATTAAGTTACTTAGAAAAATAAATCTTTTCTTTGTATATCGTGTGGGGTATCGTGTAAAAGCTTTCGTAATGCTGAATTCAAAAACACATTTATTTTAATTTTAGGCATTATGGTTTCAGAGATGTTGTTAAAAATGTAGTGCAAAAATATGTTCCCACCCTTCTATTTCCGGACCTACTGAAACTAAAATTATGAAAAAATTAGAGATAGTAGATGTTAATTTAAACCTTGAAGGAAAATTATAGCGATTACCCTGGGTCACATAGTTTTTGAGAAAAGCGCATTTTTCCGTTACGCAAATTTCGATTTGCAAGCATTCAGCAAAGGTGTTGAGCAGCGCTTGAGGTATCTACCGTAGCAGAAGTACAAAAGCATAGTTGAAAATTATTTTCGAAAAACAATCGTCGGTAGTTAGACGAGATATTAATTCTTAAAGACACGGACGGTTTGGACGTACATAATGACAGGGACGACGTACTCTAGATACCATCGGCTTTTAAAGCCCATATAACAACTTTTAATGATATATTTGTTTAATGCAATGCCCAGTAGCAGTTTAAAAGCAATAAACGCCAAATTGTTACAAACAGAGTAATTTAATTAGAATTAATTGCATAAATACTATAGGATTCGGGACTAGTTTACATTGACTGGATCTCTCAGTACGCCTCCCGTGTCTTTAAAAGCTAACTAAAAATAAGCGGTGTTGCAACTTTGCGATTTCCTTTCGAAGCGCGCTTAGCACAATGCCAAGTTTAAACTTTGAACAAGGGTTTTATTTTAGCTACACTATAAAAAGAAAAGGCTATTACTAAGCTGAATTTAGTTTTATAAAATGCCATATGAAGTTTAACCCCTTGCGCTCTATGACGTACGTGGCGTACGTCATGTTATTTTGATCATTTCCGACCTTGACGCACGTCATGATATATAGCGAATGTTTTAATTAGACATTCCGAATTCTCAGCAGAAAGTTTTAACTTTTATTTTTGCTTTACAAGCTGATTGATTTTCCATAAATAAAGTAAAAGAAAATTACCAATTAATTTTTTGTGGCATGAATTCAAAATTTCTAAAAAAGAAAATCTCCCAGATGCGGCAACACTAGTGGCTAGTGACATACATCCGCTAACAGCGCCGGAGTACAGAATAGCACTATTTGATATTATTTAGGCTTTATATGTTTTTGAACTTTTATGTTATACCCAATCATACTTTTCTAGTATAAACCGCTATACCCAACCCTATGTTGTATAATTTTTTACAAAGTCTTATTCTCTTAGCAATGATTTTTTTAATAATAGAGTTAATAATTCATATATTTAATGTACGGAACACTCTGAGCGCGAGTAATACTCGCTCTTTATCGCTTATTTCATACATGTTTCTGGAAAACCCTTATTTTTCCTTTAAAAATCAATTTTCTTTTACAAATAATATTCATTGTTGATCAAATTTCAAAACTACTTATTTTTACTGTCGACACCCTATATTATTCAAAAAACAGTAACAAAGTTCGTGTGTAGTAAAATAAATTGCCTTTATTTTATATGTATGTAAAACACCTTTTTGTTGGATATATGATGTGTAAAAAACTACATAAATAAAAGTTAAAACAGAGAGAATAGATTGAGCATAAATTTTCTTCAAGGCACTAGAAAAGGAGTGCCCCTTAACCCCTCAAGTAACCCTTTTACCTACGACAAAAGGGAAAATAATCCATAATTTATGTGCAACGCATAAATTTTCCCCTTATTTCTCCTAAAAAAAAGCGCCAAATGTTAGCACTTACAACAAAAACTTCACACATTACCCTGTGAATATGTATGAAAAAGATGCTTCCATACTCAAATCACACATTCGACGAATTCTTAAACTTGAAAAATTCGGCTCACTTTGATAAAAGCAATTTATTTTCAAAAAATATTTGCTTCTGTATTTTTCAAAGTTTCAACATATTAAATATTTATGAAACTTCTGACGTCATCTGTAAAAAAATACTGTTGAATCCAGTTGCTACTCACATATTTGCCAGATCTTCCGTTTTTAACCGCAGGCTCCCGTTCAAATAAACATCCTGTAACCAGAAATTTTATTTATAACTGAAATCAATTAGATTTCCTAAGTCTATTGCACAGGAGCGAAGCACACCTTTAATTAAACAAATTTCCTGGTTTAAAGTATATTTTAAAAAGAACAGATGGTTGCAAGTATGCATTGATTTGAATCGTTTATTTATTATTAGCGTAATTTCCTGTGTATAATTTACGGTTCAAACAAATGTATTTAAAGCTAGTAATTTTATTTGATAAAATGTAACTTTCTGAAAATGTGTTATTTATTACTATTAAATGAAATTTCTGTGTCTTACAATCTTTGATCCATGGATTATACACGGGAAATTACGCTAATGTATTTTAGTATAAAATTTTAAAAACTGAATATGATATATATGGATAAATGTTATGTTATTTATAATAGTTATTAATTAATAAATCATATTTTAGAACTCAGTTAACAATAAATTACAGCTGTGAAACATTAATCGATTTCAAATGAAAGAATGGGCAAAAAAAGTGTAAATTGAATTGGCTATTTTTTATCATTTTTTTATTGATTGCCAGAAAACATTTCAGTAGAGCATTTAGTATATACTTTTAGTAAATCATTTTATAGATTTATGTACACAAAATCATGTGTTAAATATATAAATACTTAACATGTGAAATGTACATATTAAATCATTTTATATGTTTATGATCAATTAAAATTTTATCCCAAAAAATTTGGTAATGTTATTGTCTTTTTTAGCATAAAAATAATTTTTTATCAAATTTTGGAGATTAGTTAGTGAGATATAAATTACTAAAAAGGTCAGGATTAAAATAAACGTTAGCTATTTAGGCATAACTCAACGAGCTTTTTATAACACTACACTCTCAGAAATACTTTCTTTAATTCACGAAAATTTTCCTGGCAGCAGTGCTAACAGGATTTTTTTCCGATAATAGACGAATATCCGTTTCTTTTTTTCAAATGAACAGAAAGGGGAAAGAGGATAGCTTACAAAGAGTGCGACAAGTGACGCTAGTTTTGAGGTAAACACAAATCATAAAGCAGCACATCCAGAATTGGAAAGTGTTGCCACAATTTTTATACAAAGTTTTATTATTTTAATTATTTTAAGCATTTATAATATTGTTATATTAGATAAGTACATTTTCTAATAACAAAATGGAACTTCTCTGGTTATTATTACTTTCTTCCATCTTCAATAGAAGAAAGTATTGTAATCGAAATTTGTTTCGACTTCCGGTTTTCGACGGATTTACACGTTTTAGGGGTGAGAGATCCTAAACTAGTTGGATGTGCCAATCCCAAAACGTTCTTCTATCTTATACATCTTAATATTTCAAAACCTAGTTACACATGTTAATACTTAATTATTATTAGTTGAATACTACACCAACTTTGATTTTTATCTTAAATATCTGCTCAAGTCAATTAAACGGACTAAAAACGAGTTAATCTATATCATGATATTTGTTAAAATTATTAATTTTTCCTTATTCTGTCGTTATCAGCTGTTTGCGAATAGCCGGCATAGCAGGAAGCGAGTTCCCGCCGCTGCATGAGCCGCCGATGCACAATAAAACTACGAAAAATCAAGAAAAGTATACAAAAATCGCTAGCACGGAGCCCATTTACCGCGCAATATTTCCAAATTCAAGGAGAACCTGTTGGCCAAAGCCAAAAACAAGCACAAACATTTTGGTTCAATTGTATGCATAATTTTATACGCTGTTCGATGGTACAATAATGAAAATGGCACAGAGATCGGAATTATAGCGCCCCCTTCTTTCGGAATTTTTTCAAGTTCAGGGAGGACTTGTTTGCCATAGCCATAAACATGCACAAAAAATTTGGTTCAATTATATGGATAACTTCATACAATTTTCGATGGTACAATAATGAAAATGGTACAGACATCGCAATTATAGTGCCCCCTTCCGGCAGAATTTTTCCAAATTCAGGGAGGACCTTCGTGATATGACCAAAAATAAACACATAAAATTTGGTTCAATTCTATGCATAACTTCATACACTTTTCGGCGGTACAATATTCAAAATGGCACAAAAATTGTACAAAAATCGCTATTACAGCGCCCTCTATGAGCGATTTTTTTACAAATTAAGGGAGGACCTCCTTGCCATAGCCAAGAACTTAAAATTTTTTTTGGTTCAATTCTATGCATAACTTCATACACTTTTCGATGGTGCAATATTCAAAATCGCACAAAAATCGCTATTACAGCGCCCCCTAACGGCGAATTTTTTGTAAATTCATGGAGGACCTGCTTGCCATATCCAAAAACTTAAAATAAAAATTTGGTTTAATTCTATGCATAACTTCATACACTTTTGGACGGTACAATATTCAAAATCGCACAAAAATCGCTATTACAGCGCCCCCTACCGGCGAATGTTTTCCAAATTCAGGGAGGACCTGCTTGCCATAGCCAAAAACTTATAATAAAATTTTAGTTTAATTCTATACATAACTTCATACACTTTTTGATGGTACAATGGCGACAGACAGACGGACAGACGGACAGACGGACACACAGACAGACAGACATTTTCTATAAACATGTTTTTTGGAATCTCTGACCCCTAAAACATGCAAATCCGTCGAAAACCGGAAGTCGAAAAAAATTTCGATTACAATACTTTCTTCTTTTGAAGATAGAAGAAAGTAAAAACATGTTTATAGAAAATTTCTGTCTGTCCGTGTGTCCGCATGTCGCCATTGTACTATCAAAAAGCGTATGAAGTTACGCATAGAATTGACCCAAAAATTTTTTTTTAATTTTTGGCTAAGGCAAGCAGGTCCTTCATTAATTTGGAAAAAATCCGCCGAAAGGGGGCGCTGTAATAGCGATTTTCGCGCCATTTTGGGTACTGTACCATCGGAAAGTGTAAGAAGTTATGCATAGAATTGAATAAAATTTTTTGTGTAGGTTTTTGGTCATAGAAAGAAGGTCCTCCTTGAATTTGGAAAAAATCCGCCGGTATGGGGTGCTGTAATAGCGATCGCGAGAAGGGGGCGCTAAAATGGCGATTTTTGTGCAATTTTCAATATTGTACCATAGAAAAGTGTATGAAGTTATGCACAGAATTGAACAAAGTTTTTTATGTATGCTTTTGGCCATGGCAAGAATGTCCTCCCTGAATCTGGAAATATTCCGCCGAAAGGGGGTACTATAATAGCGATTTTATGTAATTTTCTTGATTTTTCGTAGTTCAATGGAGCGACGAGAACTTTCCATCATGATAAGCCGACTATTCGCGAACAGCCGATATACAACATAATAACGGAAAACTATTGATTTTAATAAATATCATGATCGAAATTAACTAGTTTTTACCCCGATTAATAGACTAAAACAGAAATTTAAGATGAAAGTCAAAGTTGATATAGTATTGAACTAATAAAAATGAAATATTGACATTTGTAACAACGAACGTTTTGAAATATTAAAATATATGAGAAAGAAGAAAGTTTTGGGATTTTCACATCCAACTTAATTGACTATAGTATTTATGTTTTAAAAAAGTTCATATTAGTGGTCCGCGGGATTTAAGAATCTGAATTTAGTGGTCCGTGTGCTCCGACAGTTTGGGGAAGAGATTTAGATTACAGTTATATATCCGATTATTATTGCTATTTTATGCAAGCTAAATACAGGGTGGCCATAAAGAAACTTTGCCGATATATGGAACTCTAGCGGCCGGTCCATTTAACCGATCGAGATGAAATTTCCAATATAGTTATTCAGTGGTATGAGCTCGGGATTCTGTGAATGGCATCAAATTGGCGCTCACGGTTACGGTTATAGATACAGAAACTCGAATTTTTCGAATGGCAACACCCATTTTTTTTTTCGTTGCAAAATGCTCAACGCATGCGAGAACCCTAAATAGCACTGGAACGGTACGTGTATCGCAATAAACGGACGCATTATGCACGAACTAAAAACAGCTCTGCGAACGGCCAAAAAAAACACGATCTGGGCGCACGGAGGAAATTTGCATATGACCGAGGCAAGAATCCGTTTTCTACGCTGACTATCTGGCGAACGGCGTTCTGTGATTGGTGTCTTGCCTCTGTCATATGCAAATTTCCTCCGTGCGCCCCGATCGTGTTCTTTTTTTTTTTTTTTTTTTTTTTTTTTTTTTTTTTAACCATTTGGAAAAATGGTTATTGTCCTCGTCAGGGTAGGAAATCAAAAGCATATCTGAAGCTTTTCATTGGTTTAATCTGCAATTTATTCGTTTTCTTACTGGTCTATACAGTAATATGTATTTCCTTTTACTTTCAACAGAGATGGGCAACAGAGTGTTGCCACTATGACAAAAAAGTAATAAAAACTACAAAAAAAAATTAATAACTCAGAAACAAATTGAGATACAGCTTTCAAACAAATTGCATTTAAAAGTACATTTTTTTCTCTATACGACGATATAAAAAGTAATATTGTGGGATGTTTAGAAGTTTAAGAAATAAATTTCATTTAAAATGGGCCGTCAGATTTCTTCTGACGATGGAAAAGCCGTTTCCCGAACAGCCAATGAAATGTTTGGATAATACTTAAGTTTCAGGTGGGTAATATGTACGAGTCGCAGGCGATTTCTGTCGCTTGCAACTTTTACGTGTAATAACACTATTAATGTTTAATTCATGGCGTACGTAATGTATGATCAACTCTGTGCTATTTTTTATGTCTTAAATTTTAGTCTTTGAAAAAAATCATTTTCCAAATGGTCGTTGTAATGTGTTAAATTGCATTATTTTTATTTTTTATTTATTTATTTATTTATTTATTTTTATTTTTATTTTTATTTTTATTTATTTTTTTGCCATTCGCAGAGCTTTTTTTTTTGTGCGTGCATAACGCATCCGTTTATTGCGATACACGTACCATTCCAGCGCTATTTAGGGGTTTTGCATGCGCTGAGACTTTTGCGACGAAAAAAATGGGCGATGCCATTCGAAAATTTTGAGTTTCTGTACCTATAACCGTAACCGTGAGCGCCAATTTGATGCCATTCACAGAATCCCGAGCTCATACCTCTGAAATCTGAAATATCATATCTGAAATCTAATCTCGATCAGTTAAACGGACCGGCCACTCGAGTTCCATATATCGGCAAAGTTTTTTTATGACCACCCTCTATATGAATAATATATTATAGGAATAACCCAATCTTTAATATGCGTTTCTCAATATTCAAACAGTCCCCAAGTATATTTTAATTAATTTTCAGTGTTTGTTTGTTTTTCCGCAAGTACAGCAACGAAAATGGCATGACAAATTCAATAAGAAAAGCTACATACGGGAGTTCAGAATGAAAGGAAATTTAACTATAACTATGTATCTCTCTATTCTAAAAAAAAGTAACTACCGCTGTCACCGCCGCCGCCGCCGCCGCCGGTTTTGAATTTTTTGTGACCGGAGGCCTTTCTTCGTTAATATTAAGCAAAATAATGCATACAAAAATATGAAAATCGGTAGTATTATACAGAAATGTCTGATAAACACGCTGATGCAGACAGTTTTCAGATCGAAGAATTATTTTAAGAGATATTTAATGCTAAAGTTGGACAAAATCGTTCCATTAAAAAAGTTTTATAGGAGCAAAAACTGTTCATAGGAATTTAATCATTTTTAGATCATTTTATGCGTTAGAATTTGCCGGAGTGCAGATTGCATTAATTTTTTTATTTTGACTAATTTTTTGAGGTTTTATTTCTATTTTAAATTCAAATTTTCAGCATTTCTAGAGATATTTTTTACAGATTTTAGAAAGTCATATTAATTTAAACTGTTGCCAACAGTATAAACAGCGAAAACAATAATGTTTGCTTCAAAAAGAAAAAAAATATTTATACATGTAATAAATTAAAAATTTATTTACACGTGGCTATTATAAACAGAAAAAAACGTTTGGAATTAGAATTAAATAATTATGTACAAAAAGCAGGAACTTATTAAAAATTACGTCATAAAAATTATAATTACACGTGAATTTTAAGAGAGAAAGGAATTTGTAAAATAATAAATTTATTAACATGCGTTAGAAGTCTTAAATAGGAGAAATTACGTCTTATTTACGTCACATTACAATTATTACATAAAATGAACACAAAATAATATTGCAAAACGGTCTAAATTTAGAAATTGCACTAGACATTTATTTGATATTTTGAGAGAATACTTTTCAACTATTTTTGTTAGGAAAGCGCAAATAATATTTCATTTCTAACACAAGCATTTTCACGTGAATATTAAAAAGAGAAAGAATAGTTTGGTCAAAATTACGTCAGATTAAAAACGATTAATTTAAAATGTCTCATTTAAAAGAACTTTCTTTTCGCTTTGTTAAAAAATACCGGGAGACAAAGATTCTGTATACTTAATTCCTTTTATATTAGCTTATTTTGAAATGTTGTTACACGTGTCTACGTCATCAAGTTATTTTTATTTCGACGTTTTATTTGTATTTTTATTAATGTTGTACTAATTTATTTGTTCTTTCGTTATTTAAAATAAAAATTATGTCAATTTGTATAATTTGGCGAGTGGTTTGGCGATTTATATAATTTGGCGAAATTAGTCGACGGGATAATCAAGTAGTACCGCAGCGGATTTGGTGTTAAAATTTCCCCAATCAAAGAGAAATGAATAGAAATCCGTTTATAGGGAGATCGCCGCTGTTTTTTAAATTATAATTCAATCTTTCGAAATCTTTTTAAAGCCGATCACATTAGCGTGCATTTAGAGTCTGCGGTGTCTGGACGGGGGTTGGCGAGCGTAGCTCGTAGGGGGCCGAGCCCCCTAGTAGAAAAAAAGAAAAAGAAAACTTGTACAAACAGCTTTATTTTGGAACTTTTTAAAAATGAAATTTTAATATGTATTTTACCACTCATGCATTTTTCCGAAAAAAATATCTGAACAAAAAAATCTCAGTCAAATGCAGAAATTGTATTAAATATGAAACGTATAATATTCCTGCCCACAACCCCACCCCCAAAACAATTTTGAAAATATTCGAAACATATGTTATAAAATAAAATACTTATAGTATAAAAGTATTTTGTACTTTATTGGATACAGCTCGATTAAAGTGTTTTAATTGATATAAAATAGTCGATTCAGTCAAACACGTGAGCTTATACAGAGTGCCCTAAAAAGTTTGAAACGCCCTTTTATTTTTTTCCTGCTAGCGATACATAAGCAATGTAAATTTGCAAAAGTGTTCAAAATAAGGCAAAAATTAAGATTATGATGATAAAATAATACTGCCATTAATTTTCAAAAAATTACGATTTTTAAATTTTTATACGGTCCTTCGGTTAATTTAAAAGTTATATTTAGAAAACTTTTCACAGTGCTCTGTTATCTAAGAAATTTCTTTCTTCTCTATATAAAATTTACCTAATTATAAGACTTTGAATTTTATGAAATTTACAGTTTTCCTGCACTATAAATAAAATTAGCATGTTGTGGCCATCACAAAACATTCTTCTATATCATTATAATACGTTAATTTAAATAACATGCTCACACGGGAACAATTAGGAAGATTTAGGAACAATTAGGTATAACGCCTTTTTTTATTTAGCATAGAAATACAGTGATCAATGAATAGTAAGAGAAACTAGTCTGATGTGCCAACACTCACAGAAATATTCTCTTCAATTCACGGAAATATTCTTAACAGAATTGCTATCGGAATATATCCGAGAATTGAAGAATGTCCGTTTCTTTTTTCCTTGTGCCAAGAAAGAAAATATCCGCCAATTGAAGAAATTTCCGTTCCTTTTTTCGTTCTAGGATAGAAAATTTCCGTAATCTGAAAAAAGGAGTTTTTTTAAAAAAATACCTCTCTCTTCCGTGTATGACCTTGGAGATGAATCTAGGACAGCTCATTTCGAATCGAGCCTCTTAACCACTAGGCCAGCGAACGCTTGGTACAAGGCGAGTTTGGGGGGACCAGGTAAGCGAAATTTGGGAAAAAATCGATTTTTACTTTTTTATATCATTAAATAGTTTAAACTTTTATCTTTTCAATGATGTGCCACACATGTTTATTTATTAAAAAAAGAAGTGTTGGAATAATTCATTCTTTCTAATAGTACTTCACAGCTTAATGACCATTTAAATCTTTAATTGACTTTTTCTCAAAACTTGAATTTTTCATGTTTGTGTTTCTTTTTTTCAATATCTTTTTTTCAACTTAAGAACTCAATTTTTTTAATACTTTTATTATGTTATATTGTATACTTTAACACAGGGATTTAATGATTTGTTGAGAATTATTTATTTTATGCAGTGAAATCTTACCAAAAATGCCAATTTAAAAATGCCTTTCAATAAATAATTAATAATTAATTTTCAGATTCACTTAAAAAGAAAATTGTCCGTTGAAATATGTAAAGGATGTTACTCAAACTACTCTTAAAATTCTAGACCTCAATATTTCACCATTTCTGAGAAAAAGGTACAAAAAGTTGGTGTATTTTAACATGGCGAGATAGAGCTTGCCCGGTCCCCTTAAAATGAAGATACGAGTTTTCTTCAAATGGGAGAATTGTATAAAACTTGTTAAATTTCTCGTTCAGAAAGCTCGGAACTTCAAACTAAATTGCCGGGGCATTTCGTTGGTGTTTTAACGCTTATAGAATAAAAGAGGACAGAAATTATTGCATATTAGACATAGTTTTAATAAGACATAACTTGATTGTTAGATGTAAAATATGAATATTATATTTTTAATGAAATTCAAGAACAAATGTTTACTTTTTTGAATAAAATGGATTTTTTAAGTTGATTGAACTACTATATATTTTTCTTGTTCAGGTTATATCTGTTTAAATTTCTTGGATGTTTTATAGTTATACTTAGTTCATTTATGGTGCAGGATTCTGGGTCTGACAAATGCATTTAATACATAATGTGCTATATATTTTTTAAGGTGTTCGTTTAGAATATATTATACACGAGAATATTTTTTTAATATTCTAAAAAATAAATTGTGAAAAAGTTTAAATAAATGAGAAAATTGCTATTTTACTAAATTCGAAGCATTATTTTTGCTTGTTTGTTTTAAAGTAAATTAGAAAATTTTATTTATTGAAATTTCGGTTTTTCATTTAAAAAATAAACTAGAACTTTTGTATCTATACAGCCAATACGCATGCATGGAAGGAATAAACGAAAATTTCCTCTCATTTTCAGACTTTCGGGAAGAATTAACGGGAAAAGCATGTTTTCTAAGAGTACGGAAATTATTTGTTTAAAAATGACGAATAATTTAGTGTATAAGACGAATGTTTTTGACAGTGAATCCCAAAACTTTCTTCTATCCCATACATGTTAATACAGTCGGACCTCGTTATCCCGACACCCGGATTTCACGTCGCTCCGCTTATCACGTCAGTTTTTTAAAGTCCCGATTTTCTGTATATGATTTAAATGTAAATAACTCCGGATTTTACGCCGTTGAATAATTTTCAACTCCGAATATCCTGATGGTTTAGGAAAATTGTACATTTTTCATAAACCATCTTATAAGCACGGAAATTAAGCGGTAACAAATGTTTTAGTCAAACTTTTCACAAAAAAGTCTAAAATACCCATTGAGATAAATGAGAATTTTTACTTCAATCCTTTATATGAACCAGCAGGAATGACCGAGATAAGCTCGGTTAAAATTAGCTTTGTGTTTATCTCGATATATTATTCGTACTGAATCATTCTTGCTGTTTTAGATGCAATTAGTTTGAATCTGAGGCATAGTGACACAAAATGACCCACTAATCGAATTTTTTCGAACATGCGACCTAACACAATGCTATTCTCGAGCCTGAAAACGATGGAATACAAAATTTAGTGAAAATCGTTATGCGTTTTCTAGATAAAATAAGCTTGACCCACGTTGATTCAAAAATCCACTAACCGAAATTTATCGAACATGAGAGCTATTTCAATGGTCTTTTTATACTGTGAAACGGTATAACAAAAAAAATTGTCAAAATTGTTTGAACCTTTTTCAGATGCCGTTAGCTTGACCCCGACCCATCATCACCAAAATGACCCACTAATACAATTTTCTTGAGCATGCGACCCAGCCCAATGGTTTTATCTTGTCTAGAAACGATGTAGTACAAAGTTTTGTCAAAATATTTTGAGCCGTTTTATTAGATATGGTTAGCTTGATCCTGATCCATTAGTATCCAAAATGACCCATTGATTGAATTTACTTGAACATGCGACCTTGCCCAATGGTCTTATCATGCCCGCAAACGGTATTATACAAAATTTTGTCAAAATATTTTGAAGCACTTTTTAAATACAATTAGCTTGACCCTGACCCATTGTGACCCAAAATGACCCATTAATCGAAATTTCTTGAACATGCGACCTAGCCCAATGGTCTTCTTGAGACCGAAAACGATAGAATACAAAATTTTTGTTAAAATCGTTTAAGCCGTTTTTTAGATACAATTAGCTGGACCCTGACCCATTGTGACCCAAAATGACGCACTTATCGAATTTTCTCGAACATGTGACTTAGCCCAATTCTCTTCTTATGCCCAGAAACGGTATAATATAAAATTAGGTCAAAATGTTTTGAGCATGTTTTTAGATTCAATTAGCTTGACCTTGACCCATTGTAACCCAAAATGACCCACTGATAGAATTTTCTCGAATATGTGACTTAGCCCAATGGTCATCTCATTGACAAGAAACTGCCGTATATTAAAAAATTTTGTGAAAATGTCTTGAGTCGTTTTTTAGATATAAGCTTGACCCTGACCCATAATGACCCATACTGACCCACTAATGGAATTTTCTCGAACACGTGATCCATCCCAATAGTCTTTTCGTGCCCAAAAATGGTTAGATACAAAATATAGTCAAAATCGATTGAGCCGTTCTTTAGATATAATTAGCTTGACCCTGACCCATTATGACCCAAAATGACCCACTAATCTAATTTTCTCGAACACGAGACCCATCCCAATAGTCTTTTTGTGCCCGAAAATGGTTAGATACAAAATTTAGTCAAAATCGATTGAGCCGTTTTTTAGATATAATTAGCTTGACCCTGACCCATTATGACCCAAAATGACCCACTAATCTAATTTTCTCGAACACGAGACCCATCCCAATAGTCTTTTTGTGCCCGAAAATGGTTAGATACAAAATTTAGTCAAAATCGATTGAGCCGTTCTTTAGATATAATTAGCTTGACCCTGACCCATTATGACCCAAAATGACCCACTAATCGAATTTTTTCGAACACGAGACCCATCCCAATGGTCTTTTCGTGCCCGAAAACGGTAGGGTGCAAAATTTAATCAAAATCGTTAGAGCCGTTTTCAAGATAAAATTTACGTACACACACACACATACACAATTTTTGCTCGCATTATAGTATAAGATAAATAAACCCACACACTATGAATGATCCTCTTGAGTTCCACAGATATACGTATCAGTCTACCCGCGGTCTCTTTATTCTGGTTAGGCTGCGCTTTCTTGTGGTTACACAGCGTTTTTCATCCGACTAAAACCGAAGCGTCGCATTGCATTGAAACGATCAGAAATTATCTAACATCAATTTCTGAAACAACAAATATTGATTACAAATATTACAATTCATTGTGTAATATGGAAAAAAAGAGTTGTAGGAAGTACATCTAGGGATAAGGAAACCTTAATTCATCAATATTTCATGTAACAATAAAAAACAAGCCATCATAAATCTGATTTTTATTCTTTTCAATTTTGCTTTTGTGTTTATTTTGTTTAATAATAATCTTTCATTGCTTAAAACTGCAAGAATAGTTATGAATTTAAAATTATCTTAAATTAATTAAAAACACAGCTTTTTATAAACATATTTTTCTCGAACTCCCGTTACCGCTACACTCCGCTTATGGCGACATTCTTTGTTAGTCATTAGAGTGTCGGGATAACGAGGTTCGACTGTACTGCAAAATTCTCTGTCACAGTGCCATAATAAGATGACAATCTATGCTCCTCATGACTATTCTAATGGCTTTAGGTTCGTTGAATTGTGCGCATTTAAAAAGGAGATAGAAGCATCACATTTTTCGAAGAATCATTGAATTTCGGCTAACACCCAATTAGATGTCTGCAACCAAAATTCCCTACCCAATGGGCATAACAGTGACAGCTGTTGGCAGTACAACCAAGCCTAATAAGGATGTATTCATGTGAAAGTGTAACAGAATATGAAGTTTGATTAAACTCCGTGCATTAGTTTTTGAGATATAGCTATCATGAAAATCGTGATAAAAAACAGCATAGCAGTACCACCTCTTATATGATTTATGCGAAAATCTAATCAGCAATAACATATGTCACGGTCTAACAGAACATGACGTTTGTTTAAATTCCATGCATTAGTTCTTGAGATGTGACTATCCCTAAAATCGTGTAAATCCTAAAAAATGCAGAATAGCAGCGCCACATGTTGGGCGATTTATACCAAAACCTAATCAGCAATAACTAATGTCAACGTCTAACTAAATCTGAAGTTTGATGAAAATCCGTGCATTAGTTCTAGAGATAGATTTATTGCAGTAATCGTGCGACACATGTCTGGAGATTTATGTCAAAACCTAATCGGCAACAACTTATGTCAACGTCTAACTGAATCTGAAATTTGATGAAAATCCGTGCATTAATTCTTCAGATACAGCTATTGTGGAAATCGTAAAAAATGCAGCATAGCAGCATCACCTGTTGGGCGATTTACACCAAAAACTAATCAGCACCAACTTATATCACGGTCTAACTGAATCTAAAGTTTTATTAAATTCCATGCATTAGCACTTGAGATAGCCCACAAAATATTTGTTGCGTACAGACAGACAGGCATTTTCTAAAAACAGTTAAATCATATTAAAACCTTCTAAACCGTATAAATCCGTCTAAATCCGGAACTTGAAAATTTTCACAATTATAATACTTTCTTCTTGTGCATAGAAGTTGGTAAAAAGCTTTTTCGGTTCTGGAGTTTCAGAAAGCTCCGAAATTTCATATGATTCAGAAGACCATAACTTGGTTAGTTTTGTTCGTAGAAAACTGGAATTTTTACTGTCTGACATCTCAGAGAATGTGGAAAAGGTTTTTAAATGTAACTTATAAATTAACCCAAGAGCAGTATAAAAAATGAAAATGAATAACATTTTGAAAATTAATGGCCAATAATGATTATGCTAATGGGTCATTAGCATAATCTTAAATTCATACCTTATTTTCAACACTTTTACAATTTATATTGCCTACGTATCGTCAACATGTAAACTAGTCGGATGTGGCAATCTCAAAAATTTCTTCTATCTCATACATGTTAAGACTTCCTGAGAAATGCAGCATAGCGGCGCCACTTGTCGGACGATTTACACCAAAACCTAAACAACACTAATTTATATCAGGAACTAACTGAATATGAAGTTTTATGAAAATCCGTGCAGTAGTCCTTGATATAGAGCTATTGCGATAATCATAAATGATGCAGCATAGCATCGCCACCTGTTGGGCGATTTACAACAAAAAGTAATCATCACCGAATGATATCAAGGACTAACTGAATCTGAGGTTTTATGATAATCCGTGAATTAGTTCTTGTGATATAGCTATTGCAGAAATCTTAAAAAATGCAGCATAGATGCGCCACCTGTTGGACGATTTACAGCAAAAAGTAATCAGCACCAATTTATAACAGGACTAACTGAATCTAAAGTTTCATTAAATGCCGTTCATTTGTTCTTGAGATAGAGCGCCCTCAAAATTTGTGTCGCATACAGACAGACAGACAAAGTTACAAGCTCACAGACAGACATTTTGTAAAAACCTGTTGTTCGGGATCTCTGTTCGGGATCCCTGAATGACGTGTAAATCTATCAAAAACCGGAATTCGAAACTTTTCACGAATCCAATACTTTCTTCTTGTAAAAATAGAAGAAAGTAAAAATAATTAAATCTCGTTTCAATGTTTTTGGAACACACTGTATACTTCTTTTTAACTGTATTTTTTACATACGCTTTATATTGCTGCAGAAGAGAAAAAGTCGAAATTCTAAAGAATATATGCATAGGAAAAGAAATATGCACATGGCTTGCAAATTCAAAAAAACCTCCGATACGAAGAATCCGACTTCTATTCTAATAAAAGAATATTTTGGAGAAAATGTATACTTCTACATTTTCAAAAGTCGCGACAAAAATAATATTTATACAATTTGTGATAAAAAATATTTCAATGTAGCAACGTTTCGAATGTTTATACTATACAGTCTGTTTCAAAAAATTAAGCACTATTAAAAAATGTTGTTAATTAAATAATAATGAAAGATTAGATGAAAGAACAATATTTACGTATTAAATTATGTAATATAATTATTTATAAATTATACAGAAATTAATAATTATTACATTATCATAACTTTGATAAAAGATCCTGAAAATCCATAATCATACACTGTCTGAGAAGTTTAGGCATAATGCAGGGCTGCACAGGCGACTATTTTTTAATTCTATCTCACACCACTTTCTCCAAATAAAAATTATTGACATACTGTTCGAGAACATTTGCAAGAGAAATATACTACAAAATGCGTGTTTTTTTTTTTTTTTTTTTAATAGTGGTGCGAATAGAATAGAAAAATAGTCGCTTGTAGCAGCCCTGATAATGGATAAAAAGCTGCCATTTAACGCCTACGCATGATGTTATTTATCAATTGAATTTCCCTCGTTTTTGGTAACTTCAAATTAAGGTATCTGCCTACATTAGCCCTTTATGTACTGAATTATGAATTCGCGAAAATTTTATCTTCTAAAGCATTTTTCGCGAATTAGAAGATTTAATAATCCCTTAACCTAATATTAGTTTTTGTTGCATTAAAATATCTCAATTTGTTGATTTTCTATAAGCAAGTAGGTTTACAATGGAAGTCTATGGGAATTTGGCGAAATATTAGAGATATCGCCAAGTTGACGTCACATTTGGCGACTCATTTTGGTCGCCAAATTTGGAGGTATATCGCCAAGTTGGTGACAAACTTGGTGGTATTTGGTGACAGAACAGGGTCCCCCCTATGGTAACCCCCCTTATAGATATGAAGATGCATTAAATGCTGTTCAATAACCAATGACCGCCATTTTGTCTCCCATACAAAACTAAAATTAATTAATTAAAATTTCATTAATGAATTAATATTTGAAAAAACTGTATTAACATCAATTGTCATCCAGTACAAGTTTAAAAAAAATTATTTCAACTTGATAGGATGAATAATATTTTATTAATGATTGAAAATTTGAACAAGATATATATATCGTTCTTGATATATATATCAAGAACGGGAAAAATAGGAAGAGTATGAACTAATAGTAGGAATTGAAAAAAGTACTCCAATTTTATTAACACTTTGTTAGTTCATGATATTAGTTTCAAAATTAATTGAAATAGTAAATAAGAAAACAATATACGAAACTATTTTCATGGAATAAGGATTTGACATTTTTAATCGACATAATTTTTTTCAGGCTGTCAAATACATTTTGTATTGGAATCCAAAATGTTTCTCAAATATATCATCTTAAAATTCTTCTTTTTAATTCAATAACCAAATTTTAATTGCTATGCCAATCAAAAGTTTTCTTTTCTCATTATGTAAGAATGAAGTATCTCTTAAAACTAAGCATTGGAGCAATTCAGTTTTAATTTGTTAAATTGTCACGCGGAAATGACTTTACACGTTTAGTTACTGTAAATGTAAACAAATTATAATAAGAGTGATTAAATTTGAATAAAGCTAAAGTTCCTTAATTATTTTTCTGCGAGATATACAAAATATTTAATTAAAAAGTAATTGCAATCGTCTCCCATAAAATTTATTTTTATCAAGCATTTCATTCGCTGTTAATTTTTTCATGTCTTGGAATGTTTAGAAAGTTATTTTTTATTAACTCCTATGTATTCTAGAGGATTTTTTCCCCTTTAAATGCTGTGAATAAATTACGAACGTTTCACTAGAATTTTCGTTCCTCTTTCTCAACATTGTATACTGATATTTTATTTTTAAATAGGAAATTTTAGTTTTGTTTTATGCTTATTATTGGAAAAGCGGAAAAAAGATTTTCCACAGTATGAAAGCCCATACTTAAAATAGTAATGCGAAAGGAAGGAAAATACAGTCGAACCTCCTTATCCTTACACTCCATAACCAGAAAAAAGTGTCGTTATAAGCGGAGTGTCGCGGTAACCGGATTTGGAGAAAAATATATTTTTAAAAAAAAGCTGTATTTTTAATTAATTTAAGACAATTTTAAATTTATAACTATTGTTTATAACTTGCAGTTTTAAGCAATAAAACATTATTATTAAACAAAATAAACACAAAAAATAAAATTGAAAAGAATAAAAATCAGATTTATAATGACTAATTTTTCATTGTTACATGAAATATTGATGAATTAAGGTTTGTTTATCCCTAGACACGATTCCTACAATTCTTTTTTCAATATTATACAATGAATTGTAATCAATACTCGTTGTTTCAGAAATGGATGTTAGAAATTTTCTGATCATTTCAATAGAATGCAATGGTCGGTTTTATTCGGGTGAAAAACGTCGTGTAACCACAAGAAAGCGCCGCCTGACCAAAACAAAAAGACTGCAAGTAGACTGATACGTCTATCTGGCGCTTAAGTGGGTCAATCATAGTGTGTGGGTTTATTTATTCAGATAAAGGATTGAAGTGAAATTTCTCATTTATCTCAATGGGTATTTTAGACACTTTCGTAAAAAGTTTGGCTAAGGCATTTCATACCGCTTAATTTCCGTGCTTATAAGATGGATTATGAAAAATGGACACTTTTCCTAACGCGGCAGGATATCCGGAGTTGAAAATTATTCAACGACGTAAAATTCGGAGTTTATTTACATTAAAATCATATACAGAAAATCGGGACTTTGAAAAACTGACGTGATAAGCAGAGTGACGTGAAAATCGGGTGTCGGGATAACGAGGTCCGACTGTATAATTAACTGTTCGTAATTTCAGCAATAATAATTATTATTTTTATAAAAACTCTTCAACAATATCAACACTCATCCATCTTAAATTTTCATTTGAATTACATATTTGGAAAACTATTAACTCTGAAAATTGTTATTACTTATCGATATATACAGGGTGATTCAAAATTGAGGTTATGACCCTTATCGCTTAAACCGCAGATGATTGAAACATGCTTTCAGCTACAAAAAATATTCTAATGCAAATACAGCTTTTAGATATGGCCTAAGTCTTACCAGGGACAGTATTTATCTATATTTTACAAAGGACAAACGTATCCATGCTAACGCTGATGTCATTTTGAAGGCGGCAGTAAAAGACGATTCAATTTAACTTTTATTAACTTTTTTTAAACTTCTAAATACCGCAGATTTTCAATTTTTACAACGTCGAATGGGGAAGAAAATGTACTTTCAAAAGCAATTTGATTGAAAACTGTATCGCAATTTGTTTGAAAAGTGTATCGCAATTTACTCAATTTTTATTGTTTTTAAGATAATTTTCAAGCATGAATTTTTTTCCGAACCTATCTCTATCGCGTGCAGACGATTAGGAAAGACAAATACACTTGAACTTAAATTTATATAAATAGTTCATCATTTGTTTCAAACTTACATTCCATAACGAAATTAAAACATTTATCAATCAATTAATAAAAAAATAAACTATAGATAAATTATCAATTTGAGACATATAATCTAGGCGTACGAGCTTAACAACTGAAATGAACAGAATCAAAAAGACTGAATATGAAGTTCTCGATTTCTTCGTCTGTTAACTCCTGGCACGAGGACAATATTAACAAGTTTAAAAATTTTATTTGAACGCATTATTGCTATTTTTCATATACGAGGATAGGCTGAAAAGTAATGCACACGTGCTTGTAGAACACGAATAAAAGCAAATGGAAAGATCGGACAAAAAGTATATTAAAATACAGTTCTTAAGCTTCAAAATTTATTTTTCAACATAGTCATCGTTAAGGCTAACAAATTTCTCCCAACGTGTAACAAGTTTTTTTATTCCGTCACTGTAAATTTCTTCCGGCTTTTCTCGAATCCAGGACTCCAATTCACCTCATCGTCCCAGGTGCAATGATTACCCTTGAGGTGTCTCTTATATAGAGGTAAAAAAATAAAAATCGCAAGGCGCAAAATCGGGGAAGCAAGGAGGATGTAGAATCGGTTCAAACTTCAGGTTTCGCAGAGCCTCTGCAGTTGCGGATTTTACGGAATCCCAATTTTCAATAATGAAGACGACACGTTCCTTGGATACACTAATATGGTTTGTAACACACTTTTGAGTGATTCGACGGTCATATTGAATCAAATCGTCGACGCGTTTGCGATGTTTATCGTTTGGGCAGTGATCGGACGTCCACTGCGTTTTTCATCAAGAATTATGGATTTTCTAGGCTCGAAATCACAAAATTTTACTGCCGATCGATTTACAGTAGACTTATCAACAGCGTCGTCATATTTAAACAATGATGAATCTCAACAAGAGTCACGTTTTCAGCAGTTAAATATTCGATAACAGCACGCTGTTTAACTCACGTTGACATAGCACTAGAACACGTCTCCATACTTTCGCGCCCTAAACACACTGGATGAAAGTAACGTCAAATCTGCACATGTGTATAGAGGGGGGATGTTACTTCCACATGCCACCGGGCGCGCTTCTCGAGGTCATTTCGTTCGCGCTCTATAAGCATGTGTGTATTACTTATCAGCCTACCCTCGTAAATATGATTTTAGTATTGTTAATGAGCATTGTAAAAAAATAGGTATCATGTAAAAAATCAGAAATCCATTTAAAAAATAATCTATAAACCCGTGCGAGGCTGTCTCGCCGCAATCTTTGATATTTGCTGAAACGGTTTTTCATTAATTTTTGATTAACTGCATTTTTTTTAAATCAAACAACGTTTTTTACTGTATTTAAGAACCTTTCGAAAGAATACCTCATTCATGGCTGTGCTTTTAATATATGCAGTTGAAAAAGGATGTTAACACGTTGAGGGCCACGGTGACTGACGCTGAAGCTGAAAAATGTACAATGTTTTAAGTAATTTTTAAGAAAGTATAATCCTGTAATAAATAAAAGGTAAATAAATTTTAAATAATTTTTCGGTAATTACGTAAAACAATATATATATTTTTAGTTTTATATCATATTTTAGACCGTCAGTCATCGGTGAATGACGCATTATAAACTGAAAGTTCAGGGTCAGTCACCGGTGACTGACGTGGCACTTAACGTGCGTTAACAACAGAAGAAATATGTTAGTTTTCAGCTATATTCTATAACCCAAGAAGCTGGGGTTTATCCATTAATAAAAGAAAGTTTTGTGTATGCGTCATTTGTTTGTTTGTCGGCGATGGCTATGGAAATCGCACATAGGGGTTTGGAAATCTGGTTTCGATAAACTACACAAATTTTGCATTTTTTAATAGATTTTTTGTTATTTAATTTTTTATACGAATTTTAGCGTTTATTTTTTACTTTTTATTATTATAATTTTTTTTTCATTTCGCGGTTGTTTATCGACATTAATAAAGTATATCCAGTATTAAAGTTTCAGCCTAGTAAAATAAATTTTGTCCTCTTTTCAATAAACTTTATTCGGTGTTCATACAGCCTTTTTGAATTTTCCCAATTTTTAAAGTGATTTTTGGAACTTTTTTATTTATCAAATGGTCTCGGTATTTAATCTTTTTCATCCAAAGGTAAATTTTATATTCGTGTATGGAGGAAACCTTCAAGAATCAATTAAAACAAAAATCAAAAAACATTAAATAGATTTTTTCTTGTGAAGTTTTAAAAAAATCAATTGAAGTAAGTTTGCAGCAATGTTTTAAAACTTCCGGTAAATAAAACAAGTGGGTAAATGTAATCACAGATCGAACCGAGGGTTTCGTTTAATATTCCTTTCAAAACATTTTATCCTTTAATTCATAAACCCAAATTGTTAATTTATAATTATTAAATCCTCACATAGATCGAGATGGCAAAGACGGGTGTGGATGGAGGTAGGGAGGGTGTGAAGAATAACATTATTGAGCCCATGGCCTTTCATTTAAGATATTACATGACATATCGTAGATAAAATTTGAAGTTTGCTAATTTTTTTATAGCGCCCCCTGGCGACAGAAAGACGAAAATGCTAATTGTTGTCACGAATTGTTGTCACGATGACAAGATGCTAATTGTTGAGATTTGTTATGCAGATCTTTTTGTTAATTTTCGGGAAAATTTTTGGTGTAGTAACGAACAAAATAAAACATTAAAACACCCCTAGTAGTAAAAAAATGAGGAGGAGTGGCAGTGGGTGCTTAGTAATGTATAGGCCAAGAGCTTTAAAACAATATGTCACATGAAAAAAATCAATTTCCTGTCCCCCACGGGGAAATACCCCTAATTGTCTGGGATCAAAATAGACCCCAGCAAGATGTCAGACTCGACGAGATACCCTTTTCAGTCAAGCCCTCAAATGAGGTTGAATCTCGCTGTAGTTTAATTAGGGACTGAGTTAGAAAAATTGCTTAAAATACACAAGTTAGAGCCCGTAGAAATATCAAAGAAACTTAGAAATTCCATCCCCCCCCCCCACACACACACACGTTTATTAAAAATTTTTAAGTGTTATAAAATTTCTGAAATTTTAAAATCGTTCACTTGATTGCTGATTTTTTGCTGAAATTAATATTCAGAAATAGTGGTAACTACCACCACTCATAAGTAAAAGAGGCAATATGTTAATTTTATATAGCCTATAATAAAAAATCGGACGTAAAATAAGGATAATTAGTGGAGAAACGATTTTTACGAAAATTACCTATTCGGAATCAGCGTCGAAAAATAGGCATATAGGCATATATTTGTAAGAATTTTATACCTCAAAAAGCAATCCTAGTCAAAAAATTATCTGTGGTGTTACCAGGTGTCTCGCTTTTAATGTTTTCGCAGAGAGGAAATGAAATTCGAAATGAATCTTTTCATTAAACAAGATTTTTAATTGATAATTAGAGTTCTACTGGGAATATTTTAACGAAAATTACATATTCGGAATCAGTGTCAAAAATTACACATGGATGCTTAAAAATTAAATCTATAAATGCAATACTTGTAAACAATCTATGGGCTGGCAATAAATGCCATTATTCTAGGCAAGAGCCGTCTGGCCATGAAGTATTTCTCAAAAACCTGCGTTCTACTACTTGTCTTTGAAAGGAAATAAAATGAGTTTATATAAATAGATTTTTTAATGGATTTTTCCGCTTCTAGATTGAATTTTCGAAAAAATTTTATAAATTCTGAAAGAGAAAAATTTTTTGCGTCTCTCTGCTCAATTTTCAATTTTTAGGTCCGGTAAATTTTAAAAGACGTGTATGTTAGTAAACACCCAGTACATTTATCGTTCTAGAAGCTGTGCGCAATTATGGCAACCAAACACCTGTGTTCTACTGTTTGTCTTTGAAAGGAAATAAAATGAGTTTATATAAATAGATTTTTAATGGATTTTCCCGCTTCTAGATGGAATTTTCGAAACAACTTTATAAATTCTGAAAGAAAACATCTTTTTGCGCCTCTGTGCGCAATTTTCAAGTTTTTAGGTCCGGTAAATTTTAAAATACATGTATGTATGTAAACACACAGCACATTTATCACTCTAGTTGCTGTGCAAAATTCTGGCAACCAAACACCTGTGTTCTACTGTTTGTCTTTGAAAGGAAATAAAATGAGTATATATAAATCGATTTTCCCCGCTTCTAGATGCAATTTTTGAAAAAAAATATATAAATTCTGAAAGAGAACAATTTTTTGCGTCTGCGTACGCAATTTTAAATTTTTTAGGTCAGGTAGATTTTAAAATACGTGTATGTTTATAAACACCCAGTACATTTATCGCCCTAAATGCTGGGCGAAATTATGGCAACTCTAACACTTTTTTGCCAAAATCGTTGCGGATTGATTAAAATCAATGCTTTAGTTGAATTATGAATGATTTTCGATTGTTTTAATTGGCCTTTTTAATTAATTACGTGCGTTAATTAAGACTTTTTCAAAATTTTATGATTTTGGCAAGGTCAAGAGATATTCAGCTCTATGTAAAAAAAAAAAATTCAAGTCTGGAACTTAAATAGTTTCTGAGTACGAGCCTGTGACAGACGGATGGACGTACAGACAAAGAAGCGAGACTATAAGGGTTTCGTGAAATGAACGAAAACCTAAAAAGAAAACTCCCTGAAGTCCTGCCTCATGGAAGAAAATTGTTGATATGGTAACAAACACGTGACTTGAAAGAGGTTAGAGCATTGGTTAGGAGCTTCTATGATGGATTTCTTAGAAGAAATTTTCAAGTGTTATTTTTTTTTTCATATTTTCAACAACTGAGCGTTTTAACAAAATAATTTAACAATCAAAATTTTCAAGTTAATTTTTTTTTTAAACATTTGACATGTAACTTTATAAAGTTATTTTACGAGTGCGCATTTTAATGAAATAAATTATTTATTCGATGTATTGTATTTACTGTAGATTCCCTTTATAATAATTGACTGGTTGAGGGAGACAACGATCACCCAAAATGTTGTAAACCTATAAATCTGCCCTGGAATTTCCTTGGCATTTAGGGGTTCTTTAGGCGTCAGCCTCAAGAGTAATAAAAACACTGTGCAAGCCGTGCAAGCCCCTACCCTTAATACAACAAGTGGATACCGAATTTCTATTACGCAATTAACTGACTTACTTTGGTCAAAGAACTCTGTCGCCAAATGCAGGGCAAAGAGACACTTAAAATTAAAAGAGATAAAAAAAAAAAACTAATTACATGTAATGGTCAAAGCCAGTGACGCCAATAGCGCAACAAAAGGTGAATAATTAAAAGAGGTAACAGAAAACAAAAATAAAACAAAGATTCAAAAAAAAAATCACTGCTACAAAACTCAGCAGCTCGACAAAAGACAGTGAAAGTATAGAGGGTAGAGATCAAATCCACAGCTCATGGTGGGCCAGAAAGAGTAAAACTTGCCGTCAAAATTTACAAAATAAAGGTTTTGTTAAAATTAAAAGCGAAAGTAAATAAGTTTTAAAAAGTTTTAAGCTAAATAAATGTAACAATCACTTACCGTGAACCCTCCTAAACCAGCTAATCTCATTGTAAATAAAATATTTATGGAGTATGAAAAGAACTTGGAAATGCTCCAAGGTGGAAACTATCCTTCTAACTGTGTGGATAATGCTCGGGAGATTGTCCATGGGAGCCAGCTAGAAGGAAGGGTAACAGGAAAACCGCCTAGCAAAAGAAATGCTGGTTAAACTTGCTGTCGTTGAGGTTTCCGTAATTTTTTTTTTTGGTCTTGGTAGCGTATTTTGTAGCACTTGTTGGAATTTGTTATTATTTTATGTTGCACATATGTTGTCTAGTCTCTCTGTTGTAGCTGAGTAGGTATTTGCATAAACTTTACAGTTTCAGTTCAAGATTTTAAAAATTTCAATCATAATTAGTATGATATTTTTGTTTTATGACACGTACCCAATATATTGTGTTGGTTGTTTGCAGTCTCTATTTGAATGCTTATCTATACAATTATCGCAGTACTCTGCATTAGGACATTATTTTTCGATGTAACCTGAGAATTTATATAATCGACAGCGTAAGATCGTTCTTTGGGGATGTAAACAACAAAGTTTTCGTCCAATATAAATGCCTCCATCACTTATTGCATTTTTAGAAAGCGGGGTGACCATTCGTAATATCCAATTCTATGTCCCTGGAAGTCTTCGGGTTTGTGGCCACAGAATTTTTATGTCACCATCCTTGAAGTTATACGAAATTGCATTTGAAGAAATTATATAAGCTGGCTCAATACCTTTCGGAATTTTTAATAGAATCATTTTATGCAGATGTTTTAACTTAGTAAAAAAACGACAGACTTATTAAGAAACTGATGTTACTGTAGTTCCCTTTTAAGTTAATTTTGATCGTTGTAGTTGTTATATACAATCTCAACGTGGTTTCGTAGAATCATAATGTTCTCCACTATTGAAGATGTGGCAATATTCTGTTTTGAAATTGCCCTGAAGATCTCTCTTACAGGCATTTAACGGGACCCACAAGGTTTATCTATTACTGTTCTCCCTGTGATAGCTAGATCTGGTGGATATTTTGGAAGATTTTTTACTTGTTTAGAAGTGGATAATTCCTATTGGGATCGAACAGGATGTGCGTTCTATGGTCGATGCTTGTGGTCTCCGATGTTACCCGGGAATTGAAATTTCCAGCCTGATTTTCGGATACTTCTTTTAGTTGCTGAATTATCCGTGTCAAGTTCTTTAGTTGTACTGCTTGTGTGCGTAAGGCTATTTCAATTGTTGTATGTATGGCTCGAGCTGAGGAAAGTTTTTTAGATGTCGTTAATAGGTATTTTGAAATCCATAATCCGTCCATCTTCAGTACGTTTTCCCGAATATCAATTCCATTGGTTTGAATTACACTCATCTTAGAAATTTATGTAAAAATATTTTTTGTGCTTGTCAGCTTAAATTTACAAAGGCTACTTTTAGGGCCTTTTGAACTTTTGTTAGGTTCCTCTTCGCTTTGTCAACTAGATCTTAAATTGTAACTGACTCCTCTGCTTTTCAAGTTGGATCGAGTTTATGTGGGAACATTTGCGTGTGTCCTCTTTAATAGAATTTTACGACTTAGCAGAAAAAAATTATTTAACAAAATAAACTGAGGAAATAACAGCCTCCGTATCATCTATGTCGGATGCCATAATGAATTATTCAAGTTGGAAATTATTTTAGATGAATTAACTAAAATGATATTACATTATAAAATAGAAATTATTACTAGCAAACCAGGCAAAATTAGACCCATCTCATTGAAAGAACGGGAATTGTCCACAACTGTGATAGGAAAGGTTAAAGAAAATACCAAAGATCAAAACCTCCGAAAACAACTAAGATAAAAATGAAAAATAAGCCAAACTTGAGAAAATAAACGATCAAGTGCGAGTATTACTCGCGCACAGAGGGTTCCGTAGAATAAATATATGAATTTGTAATTGTATTATAAAAAAAGAAAAAAAATGTTGCTAAAAGAATACTAAGACTTTGTAAAAAACTATACAACGTAAGGTTGGGTATAACTGTATATATTAGAAAAGTGTAAATGGATATACAATGAAAGTTCAAAGATATATGAAACCTAAATAATATCAAATACAGCCATTCGTATAACTCTTTTTTAATATTATCCTAATCTGTTTATGATGAACTTAATTCGGTACTGACAATAAAAGCAGTGCATAGTTAAACTTCATTTGGCATTTCATGAAACTAAATTCAGCGCGTAATAACCTTTATTTCTACAGTGTAGCTAAAACAAAACCTTTGTTCAAAGTTTAAATTTGGCATTGTGCTAAGCGCGCTTCGAATTGAGGTCTCAAAGTTGCAATGCCGCCTTGGTCAGTGCCGCGTTTTTCCAGATAGGTGTTTAAGTAACTTTTAAAGTCACTCGAGGCGTATTGAAAGATACAATCAATGCAAACTATCGTGAATCCCACAGTATTTATGCGATTCATTCTAATTAAATCTTTCGAGGGCGATGCCCTTAAAAAACGGACACCTAATTTTAATTCCAAAACAGACAAACTGCACCAAGAATATTTAATTAAAATTTTCCTTTTATCATGTACGTGAAAATAAGCAAGTTCGCATTTTCTAATAAATTCGTTTATACATTCTGGTGTCAGTTCATTATTTCATAAGTTTATAAATAGAATTACTCCTTGCCGGAAAGGATTAAGTTGTCGCAGGACTCTTAAAGCTTCAAAATTTAAGAATTTTTAATTTTTTTAGATGTTAAACTCCTATCTTTTCTGAATATTTTGATATAATTGTTTTCTTGAAATTCCCATTAGAACAGAAGTTTTGGCTTTTAGAATTATACCCGCTCAATAGCTGAAGCGGCGTTTCCGAGTCATTATTTCCCAAATGGCGTTTTATGGGCATAACGCGCAGGATACCGCAAAAACTTCTGAATATTTTTTCATGAAATTTTCAAAACATATATTTCATGTTAGTCTGTATAAACTGAACCTAACATTTCCTTTTTATTGTTCAAAAAAATATTTTTTTAGGTGATTTTACAGTTAAAATTTTCAAAATTTTGTATTAGCTAATTGCAACATTGCATTAAAAATATAAAAATGCTTTAAATACAAATTTATTTAAGTTCAAGTAAATTATTACAATCTGAAGTATAAGTAAGCACTAAAATTTTCATTCTAGTTGCAATATTTATTTTGTAATCCTACGCGTAAACTGTTAATCCAATTTTTTGTTCGACAAATGTCTAACAGTTTCGAGCCCCCTATAAATACAAATTCTGTATCTTGCATTTTTTTAAATACATGAAACGAAAGAACATACTTATATCTTTCATCTCAATTAAAATTGTGTTTTAAAATCATATACATTTTAAGACATTAAATGTTGATAATGGTCCTTTTTTCATTTTTTCAACTTTTTAGAGTCCCGAGACCACTTAAATTAGTATGTTTTTAACAATTTGACGTTTATTGCTTTTATACTGTTACTGGACATTACATTACACATATATATAATTAAAAGTTGTTAACTAGGCATAGAGTACTCCGCCCCTGTCCTTGTGTATGTCCAAACTGACCGTACCTTTAAGGGTTGATATTTCGGCTAATAACCGATGATTTTTTCGAAAATCATAATCAACAATGCTTTTATTCTTCTGCAACGATAGGTATATTCAGCGATGCTCAACAATTTTTCTGAATGCCCGTAAATCGAAATTTGTGTATAACAGAAAAATGCTAATTACTCAAAAACTATGTGACCTAAGGTAATCGCTATAATTTTCCGGCAAGGTTTATATTAACGTCTACTACGTCTAATTTTTTCATAATTTTAGTTTCAGTAGATTCGGAATTAGATGGGAAGGAACATATTTTTGCGCTACATTTTCAACAATATCTTTCAAAATATAATACCTAAAATTAAAAGGAATATATTTTTGAGTTCAGCGTTACAAAAGCTTTCACAGGATACCCCACATGATATACAAAGAAAAGATTTTTTTTTTCAAGTAGCATAATAATATCAAAAGATTGTAACAAGAATAACCAAGTGACAGGCCAGAATCCAAAACGGGTTAGCACATTTTGGAAGATCAATATTTCCACATTTTCGCATTCAGGCATCTAATTATTTTAGAAGGGCACCATGATAATCCATTTTTTCAGCAGACACAATTTATTATGAAATCGAAGAAACAGAGAATAAAAATCAGAAGTAGCGGCAGTAAAACAATATAAAATAATCTTCGAGATCTAACAGTGAAAGGGCATCCTTTACTTCTTTTCGATTTTGGCTAACACCCGAAGCTTCGAACAGAAAACAGAGAAGCGAAAAAATAAGAAGAAAAATCACTAATGAAGAATTTTAAACAAGTTCGAAACGTTTAATGTAATTTTTAAAAGATTTTTATGTGCTTTTAAACCGTTTAATTAAACTGTCCGTATTTTTGTATTTGTTTTTAATCAATTATGAACAGACGTAATATCTGTTTTCGTGTTAAAGAAAAATTATATCTCAGGTCTAAATTAAGAAATAGGGTTGCCATTTAGCCAAAATGTACGATAAATGGAGGCGGAGAGTAATTAGTCTAAAAGTCTGGCCATTTGAGCCAGACATAACACAGTAAACAGGGCAAATTATACTAACAACTAGAAGTTACCGTTATAATGGTTGCTGTTTTAACTGTTTATAGAACACTGTCGATTTCAGGTTAGATTTTTTTTTTTACTTTTTATGAGAGTCCGAACCATGTGCGACCCGTGAGCCTGTTTCGAGCCGATATTCTCTCATTAGCCTAGGGCCGAGCCCCACTCTACATCCCATTTTTCCTCTGCGGACTCGAACTTGACTAGGGGGCTTCAAATCCAGGCGGATCTGCTAGCATATGAAAAAACAAAATTTAATTTTTTTTATGTGGCCACATTTTTCCATATTTAGAAAAAAAATGCTCTCGTGCATATACGAGGTCTGTGTGATAAGTATCATACTTTTATTTTTTTCAGCGCTCAATAGTGATTCTAAGGCGGCGCCACCGTGGACATTGGAAGGAGACCGCTTAAAAGTCCAGTCAGCCAGTCGTTGCCGAGTGAGATGATGTCATACGTGGTCGTCGGACTTTGATTTATCTCAAGATGACTGACCGGATTGAACGAAAGTACTGCAACAAATTTTGTGAAAGCTTGGTGATTCTTAAAACGAAACAATTCGTAAGATTCATCAATTCTCCAGCTCATTCATCGCAACTTATTCAGACTTTCCTGGCAAAACATGGAATTCCTGTCATCCGCCAACTTCCATATTCTTCAGACATGGTTCTTTGGGACTTCTGGTTGTTTCCGAAATTGAAGGCGCCATTGAAAGGATCCCGTTTTGAGAGTAGAGATGAGATATGCAGAATGCGACGACGGAGTTGAACACCATTCCAAAAAAAGCCTTCCAGAAGTATTTTCGGAACTGGAATGAAAGGGGGGCTAAGTGTGCGGAGGCGCAAGGCCTACCTTGAAGAATATTAGGGTACCACTAATGTCAGGTAACTCATTTATATATTTTTTGAACAAAGGTTAGTTACTTTTCAGACAGGCCACGTAAAAGAATTTTAAAAACAAATACTATTTTTTTACGATAAAACATTTTCCATTTATGATATTTTGAACTTCAGGAGTTTTCAGTGTATTCTGCTGCTAAAAACGGAAAGACGCGCTTTGTCGAATGTATGTTGAAGAATTATGCTTAAGTCAGGCTGCACACCGAGGGGATATAAGCAACATTACGCGCGTTTTAGGAGAAGAAACAGGTTTGAAACACTTTGAAATAAAGAAGAAACTTGTTTCAAAACTGTTTCTTCTCCTGTCACGCACATCATGTTTCTTGCGTCGGCTCAGTGTGCGGCCTGTCTAATGGGCTATTACTGTCCTCATAAAATGATTACCGAAATGACTGGAAATTTTAAAAGGATTCAATACCTCATTTTTTTTATATACTATCAAGTTTTTTTTAATTTTACTTTTGACTGCTATTTCAAATAATACATATAAAATCAGTCATTTAATTTATGGAGTTTTAAACATGTAACAACAGACATCCCTCGGCATAGAATACGTGTTTATATCGGAAAGCGAGAGCAGTTAAGGGTGTTTTCAAATCCAAAAGGGCAACTTTCTGACATATGTGTTAATTTATTTTTGTTCGGAAATGCATGAAATTAGCAGGTGTTGTTCTTCAGAAACAATGTAATCAAGCTATTTTTTCCGTTTTTTTTTTTTTTTTTTTTTTGCAAACGCAATAGATCTTTCAGAATGTAGTGTCAAAGTTGACGTTTTGAACCGAAGTTCCCGAAGAAAGCAGAAAAACCAGTCCGTGAAGGGCGAAAATCGTGTTTGTCACGTGATCAAATTCGCTTATAACTCAATAGGTAATTTATTGATCAAAAAAAGGAAAAAAAAACAGTTCAATTCCAAATCGCTTCCATGACCAGGCTTTCCAATTTTATAACTTTCCACTAAAAAATGAATTTGTAAATGTGTCAAAACGTTTTGCGCTTGTTGAGCAGAGCAGTTAAGAACAGCCTTAAATAGATGATTTCACGAAAGCTTAAGTGTTTTTAGTACCCACGGCGCACAACCAGAATATTTTCAGCGCCATTATGAATGATTACTCTTAAAGAAACTATTAAGTGTTAATCAAGTACTTTGTTTATTTTCCGCACCTAACTTTATAGCACCCTGAGCGGTCATCCAGACTCGCATCGTTATAAGATTGTTTCTGCCTGGAAGCATTGAAGAGGCCTATTTCTCAAACACAAAATGTAAAAACCACCCAAATTAAAGATACTTGCTTCTGGTTTCGCAGTGGTAGAGCATCACAGTTTTTTATTTTACCAAATCAGCAATTTTAGCACATGAAGTTAAAAAAAAAAAAAAAATCGGGATTTGTTCATAAAAAGCGGGATAAATTTAAATGAACATTTAAATATTTCGAAATTTTTATTTCTAAGAGATTATTTAATGTTAATTATCTTGTAATGGTTAAACCCAAACTAAGAAATTAGTTATTTATATAAAAAAAAATTACTATAAAAAGAGCAATTACAAAAACACAAGTAACAGGGGAGAGTAGCCATATTTGGACCGGCGCTTTAATTGGACCGTTGCCATTCTGCCGTTAATTACAGGAAGAGACGCCATCTGCCGCTGAAATCCTACTTATCAGAATGACGTCATTTATGATTAGAAGAAGCACCCACCTACTATGTGCTGTTTTCAGGCAATTTTTTAAAATCTAAAGTTAGCTGTTTTGATCTAATTTATTCCTGCTAAACGTAAATGAATACTTTAAAACTAAGGTAAGTTGTTATGTTTTCATATACATATCTAAATTCATATGTTTATTTGCGCATATTTTTCACGCGGATTTGTTTGATTTCGTTTTTGTTCTTAGTCTTAAGATTGTTTGTTTTAAAAAATGGTGCAGTTGCCTAAATTGGACCAATTTAAGTTACTTAAATTGGACCAGATATACAATCATGAATTTGAAAAGTAAGTAATGAATTTCGAGGGCTGTACGCTTTGTACACTATTTTTTATTTTTTAATATTTTATAATAGATTACTATCTCCATGCAAATTTTTGAACTTTTCTTTTTTGTATATCTCGATCAATTTCTTTATACAGTTTACGCCTATATAAACATAAAAATATTTTTACATGTTTATGCAATGCATTTTGTTTGCAATTTGTTTTGTCTTGTATGTATTTGTATTTATTCTCTTTGAATTCTTTATTCCTACGGCGTATTAGATTTACAGAGTTGAATTCAAACATTTTCCCCGAGGATATTTGCGATTCCTTGAGGGGGAGGGGACAGATTTTTTTTCTGTTCTGGAGGGTGGAATTACACTTTTTTACCATTAAAACGCATAAAATCTTAAACCTTCCGGGGGGAGTGGTTATTTCAAAGACCCCGGGGGAGCACTTGAATTCACCACTGTTTGAATATATAACGTTTGCGTTTGATTAATCATAGCGTACTTTTTTTTCAATAGAGCATATTTTTTAAACAATTTTTTAATATAATGTTGAAAATCTTGAAAAAGACGCAGACAAATTGTCTGGAAGAAAAACACCCGTGACAGCAAAAGCTGTTAAAGGTATATAGGAAACGAAAAGGAGAGTTGTGAATAAATTGACCTGCAAGAAAGCTCCAGCTACAAATTCCCACCCTCCCTTCAAGAAAAGCCAAAAATCATTAGAAATGCTATCTCCCTTCCTAAATTCAATTAAATCAAAGTACATAGGGAGCAAAAAAACAGTTGTGTTAACATCGTCGCCATATAAAGTAAACCTTGAAAAAAGAAAACCCGACGACAAAAAAGAATTTATTTTGTTTGATTGTTTCATTAATCGCAAACTTTTAACATTAATCGCAAACAAAAAAAAGAGATCCCAAAAAACATGTTTATACAAAATGTCTGTCTGTCCATGTGTTATGTGTCGCCATTGTACCATCGAAAAGTGTATGAAGTTATGCATAGAATTGAACCAAAATTCTTGTGTATGTTTTTGGCTAGAGCCTGCAGATCCTCCTACGATATTGAAATATTTCCCCGGAAGGGGGCGCTGTTATATCGATGTCTGTGCCATTTTCATTATTGTACCATCGAAAAGTGTATGAATTTATCATAGAATTGAACCAAAATTTTTGTGTATATTTTTGGCTATGGCAAGCAGCTTCTCCTTGAATTTAAAAATATTCCGCTGGAAGGGGTCGCTGTAATAGCGATGTTTAATAAAATTAGTTATTTAACATCGCTTTTAATAAAATTAGTTATATTCCCTAGCCATTAGAACAACCTGATATTGTTTGGTCCAGTTTAGGAGACTGGGGGTCCAACTTAGGCGACCAGTTGCTGAATTTGGACCACTTTTGACAAATTTTTCAAATTAAAATAAAATTTAAGATTTTCAAAAAGAAATTGATCTAAACATTATTTAGTTAGCAGATGAATGGATTGACCCCGTGTTTTGCAGATATTCCAAAAATTAAGTGAGTTACACCTGAAAATAAGTGAAGTACCTCCCGTACTATTTTTTTCCTTAATTTTTACTTTTTGTAGAACTTCTTTCTGTTAATTTGTATGTTGGTGGAATTTATCACCGAAAATGAAAACCTGTTCGTGAAAATAGACCATTGTAACTAGTGTTACCATGCATACAGCGTAAATTGGGTCTCCAAATGCCCTGGCCACCAATATTTTAAAGTAATTTTCTTCGCCTTATCAAATGGCAGAGTTATCTGTGATAATGGCGAAGTAAATTTTAAGAAATTACTGTGTCCAGAGCATTTGGAGCCCTGGCAACACTAATTATAATTGTACTTTAGACGAAATTAATATATAGAAATTGAAAGCTAGAATGCTTAAAAAATAATTTGTGTATTTCAATTATTTTTTCTGTGAGGGGGCAGAGAATTTTTGAAATATTGATTAGATTTATGTGCCACTGAAACTTTCGAATTCTTCGCAGTTACATTAATTGATGGATGCAAGATGCAACAAATTAAGTTCCTCGTAGAACGATTTCTCTATTTGTGCCCTTCAAAAGAAAAAGGACAAATAATAATAAAATTACCTCCGAAAGAAGTTATGCGCTATGCGCTACGAATAGTATTCCCAAGTCCACTATCACAAAAAGCAGCACAGGAAAACCGTAAAAGAGGGACAGCGTCTTCTAAATCAAGACATAAAAATACAGTAAATCTTATGAGAACGTTACCTGTCTATAACGGAATCCTGCCTTAAACATAAAAATCATGCTCCTAAAGAGCGAATATAATACAAATATACCTGTTAAGACGGAAACCTATCTAAAACAGAATCTCTCTCCAGTTACTTGAAATTCCATCTTAAAAAGTGTAACAATATTAAATATACAATGTTAAATAAACACAATAATATTATACAGTAAAACCTGCGAAGCGTAATCGCTAGGGACCAAAACAAAATTCCATTTGGAGAAATTTCCGGTTGAGTTGTTATAAATGCATGGTATTCCTTCTATAAATACCATGATTTTTTACAGTTTAAGACAGAATTCCGTTATAAATATGTTTCGTTTTCATAGATTTTACTGAACAAAGCAATAATGCTACTTATAAAAACAGAATCTCTAGAAATCTGGGAAGTATTTCGTTTTAGACAAACACTTTCCAACACATTCAAAATACTATAACAAAACTTCACAATTTATTAAGGTGAAAGATGATGTCTAAACAAACAATTCGCATAATGCATAACGCATTTAAAAACCCATTTTCTACTATTACCGTTAATAGTCGAGAAAATATCCTTTTTCTTGTGCAGCCCTGTGTATGATCTATAAAATTTATACACACCAAGTAACATTTAAAAAAATATTTCAATTTAAAAACGTGTGCCACATCAACTGAAATATACTTCCAGCAATTATTACTTTCTTTTATGTTCAATAGAAGAATGTATTGCAATCGAAATTTTTTTCGACATCCGGTTTTCGACGAATTTACACGTTTTAGGGATCAGAGATCCCAAAAAACATGTTTATACAAAATGTCTGCCTGTCCATGTGTTATGTGTCGCCATTGTACTATCGAAAAGTGTATGAAGTTATGCATAGAATTGAACCAAAATTCTTGTGTATGTTTTTGGCTAGAGCCTGCAGATCCTCCTACGATATTGAAATATTTCGCCGGAAGGGGGCGCTGTTATATCGATGTCTGTGTCATTTTCATTATTGTACCATCGAAAAGTGTATGAATTTATCATAAAATTGAACCAAAATTTTTGTGTATATTTTTGGCTATGGCAAGCAGCTTCTCCTTGAATTTAAAAATATTCCGCTGGAAGGGGTCGCTGTAATAGCGATGTTTGTGCCATTTTCTTGGTTGTACCATCGAAAAGTGTATGAAGTTATACATAGAATTGAACCAAATTTTTTGTGCATGTTTTTGGCTATGGCCAGCAGATTCTCCTTGCATTTTGAAATATTCCGCGGAAAAGGGGCGCTGTGATAGTAATAGTTGTATAATTTTCTTGGTTTTTCGTAGTTCTATTGTCCATCAGAGGCTCGTGCAGCGAAACTTGCGACCTTCTAAGCCGGGCAGCTGAGGACAACAGAATAAGGAAAAACTATTGATTTTAATAAATATCATGAACTATATTAACTCGTTTTTACTCCGATTAATCGACTGAAGCAGAAATATAAGATGAAAATTAAAGTTGGTATAGAATTGAACTAATAATATTGATGTATTAACATGTGTAACTACTTTTTGAAATGTTAAGATGTATGAGATAGAAGAAAGTTTTGGGATTGGCACATCCATTTAGTTTTTCATAGGCTTCAATAGTTTAATTATTGTTCAATTTCTTCTGTAGCTAAATTCTTTTGTCGGTTCCTGTAAATGAACGATACATTCTATGCACACCATATTCTGCAGTAAGCGTCGTGTCGTACACCTCAGTGATATATATAAATTTCAATATGTTTAAAATATTGTTATACAATTCAACTACACTACAAACGATTTTCCGCATAGACCGTAATGTAATTATTTTGAGTGTCCCTGCAAATGAACCGTAAATGCTACATACTTCATTTCCAATACCGAATATGCCATAGTGATACCCAATAACATATATGAATTTCATGGTAATCGGACTATATTTACGCGAGTTAGAGCACGGACAGGCAGCAAACAGACAGAAAGACAAACAGTCAGACAAGCCGAATTAATAAACGCTTTTCAACTTTGTTGTAAAGTTGAACCTTGTTAAAAATTGTGAAATTAACTATTTCGCGCGAGACAATTAAAATTAGCTAAAACAAACCAGGATATCCCAAGAAAAGCAGTGCGTCTGGGAACAGTGACAGCGCGTCCTTATTGCCTGAAGGAGGAAGATAAATTATTCCTCTCGCATTTTGTTCTCTTCACTTTTTTGACACATTTAATACGTTTCTTTCCTGTTATTTTCTCGGCCACCAGTATCCCACTTTTTCTCTTTTAAATACTCTATCATTCAAATTTTAAAAAGGTGACATTATCAGGCAACTTTGTATAACTCAATAAAATAAATGTTCAAAAAATGTTGAAAATGTTCATACATTTGCCAGAAACACATAAATCTTTCATTATACTGCCGTATTTCAAATATATCTAAATCTCTCCAAAACTCTTCTTCCGGAAAATTTTTGACAACCCATACATAAGAATTTATTTGCTTTTAGATATCAAGTAGCCATATTTCACAACATTAAAGAATATATTTTTCCGACATATTTTGAATATCCATTGGAATATTATCACTTTCGGAACAAAAACGATCATTTCAAAAGAAATAAATGTCCAGTTACCGGGTCTCCCAAAAATGACTGATGGATTTTAAAATTCAATAACTTGCAAACGGTGACAGATATTAAAAAAATTCTTGCAGGAGGGTTATGTATGATGTCAGGAGTTTTTTTACTGTGATTCTTGATTTTAGTTCGCATTTCAAACAAGAGATGGCACTGCGAGAAATAGGTGCTAATTCCAGACTTGATTTTTGGTACTTCGGGATCTATTCAAAACATTTTAATTTTCTTTTGTTAGCATGGGAGAAGAGACAGGCCTAAAAATCGAGCCTCGATTTAGCGCCTATTGCTTGCAGCGCCATCTGTCGCTGCTATTTGTAACTAAAACTGGGAATCGCAGCATAAAAACTCCTGACAACTTACATAACCCTCCTGCAATTTTTTTTTATATCTGTCACCGTTTACAAGTTATTGAATTTTAAAATCCATCAATCATTTTTGGGACACCCGGTATGTAAACGTATGTTGAAGATCATTTAACATCTTCGCGACGAGCATCGTGCATACGTGGTAAGTAAAAGTCTCATTTTTTCCTACCGGTAAATTTGAATAGTAAATTTTGCCTTATCTATATTATAAAGGACAAACATATCTGTGCGTAACGCATACGTCATTTTGTGAATGGCAACACTTTGAAATTTGAAATAAAATTTTGGTTTTGCAATTTTCTCTACTGCAAATTTTTAAGCTTCTAAACATCATACATTTTAAATTTTTACACCGACGTATAAGGAAAAAAATGCTCTTTTAAATGCAATTTGTTTGAAAGCTGTATCTTAATTAATTTTTGAGATATTAATTTTTTTGTAGTTTTTAATACCATTTTTCTTATCGTGGCAACAAAAGTACCCCATTTCTATTGAAAGTCATTGAAAGTAAGCGGAAAATAATCGAAAATAAGAGATACCGTATCTTTTTATTGCCATTTCCTCATAAAACCTGAAAAAAAAGTTGAAATTAAAATATGGGCTATGTCAAGAATATTGTCTGTTATTCCATGATAATGACGTCATATGCATACTTTTACATAGACCGGAGTTTAAGACTTAATTGCAAAAGTGGATTGCTTTAACGGATGCAAATGACGTCATTTTATAAAAAAGCGTGTGTTTTAATTCTTAAACTTGAATTATGTTTGGTAGAAGCGCGTCATTTTCACATCCGAGCTGCTTTGAAATTCTTCATTTTTGAAAATGCTTCACTTATGAAAATAATGTAATCGAAATCACACACTGATAAAACGCAATGTTTTACAGAGATTTAGAGTGTATTTATAAAAGAGAGGTAACATGCAAATAATAGCTATTTATATTACAGAAATTGACGATTCTCGCCCGGATGAATTTGCTTCGCCGAGTTTAAAATAATATCGTGTTCCTGAAGTTTTTGTTAAAAATTCTCTCGAATAATAAAATTTTAATGCTATTCTTTCAGACATTCTACTATAATTTTATCAAAATAACATAATTTGCTTAATTTAATTTTTCCTAATTTTATATAATCTATATATTTAAACCACAAGTGTGTTTTTTAGTCATCTGCCCTGATCTTTCTGCTGAACCAATTTTACTAATATATATTTTTTAAAACTGAAAGCTCTTCCTTTGTAGATGTGGTCGCACTGTCTGTTTTTTTGTTTGTTTTTTTTAATATCCCCACTTTTATATTTTAATTTTAAAAGCATTTTATAAAATTTCTTCAAAATGATGAAAATTAGATAGCTTTCATTGCTGCAGACAAGAGAGAAATAATGAGGTATTTTAAACTTTATTCATGCTATTTTCTGATAAAAATTCAAAATTGTTGATAAAAATTGTTGTATAGGGTTTAGCGGCGCAAAATCCCATTAGGAGCAGAATATTATATTAGGGGCATAATAACGGAAAATGACATACTGCTTTTGAAAACACGCATTTTTCCTCATAAATTTTCTATAGTGATTTTCCTTCTGCATGTGTACTAATACTAAGTTTCAGACACTATGCGAAATGCTTATTTAAGTGAAAATGAAGTTATATTTAAAAGAAAACGATCATTGTCTTAGGTAAAACTAAGCCTTTTAACACAAATGCGTCTAAAAACCATAAATTATGGAAATTTTTACCCTCCAAAATTGAGATTAGAATCTCAAATAAAGAGTGCATCTGTTCACATAAAAGATGTTGCTGGAAATCTTGACTTCAAATTTTGAGTTAAAACGATTTTTAAATGATCAAACAAAATACAATTTTTTTTTAAATGATGAATATGTATATGAGAAGTGCGTATACAAATTTTGAGAAGGTGAAAATTGCTGTTTTCATTCCGGAAATCCAAGCATAAGAGCCTCAATTGATAACCACATCCTAATAACTGATCTTTATTATATTTTATTGATTATGTATCTATATTATAAAGAACAAACGTATCTGTGCGTAACGCTGACGTCATTTTGCGAATGGCAATACTTCACGATCAAATTTTGGTCTTGAAATTTTCGCTACTGCATTTTTTTTCAATTTTCTGACCATCATACATTTTCAATTTTTGTCGCATAGGGAAATAAATGTACTTTCAAATGCAATTTGTTTAAAAACTGTATTCATTGACTGATGTATTATATTTTCTAAAATAATTTTTAAGCATGATTTTTTTTTAAGTTTATCTTATTACGTGCCGGTTTCAATACATAAAATAATAAACATTTTGCACATAAAGCAACAATTTTTCAGCATTTGTTTCTGACTATTTTTGCATAAGGAAATTAATACTTCCTTTAAAAACAAATAAAAGAATAATATTAAAACAAACACCAATCTAACATATTTGTGAAAGACAAATTAGCGAAATTAATACTTCTTTTATGAACAAATAAAAGAATAATATTGAAAAAACACAAATCTAACATATTCGTACAATTTAAATTTTTAGATCACCAAATAGGATTTTCTTTTCAAATGGAATTTAATTGCTTTTCATCTCAGTTTACTGATGGTCTATGGTTTTAAAAACAATTTTAAAGCACGAAATATTTTTTAATTTATCTATATCGCGCGGAGCTCGATTACGAAAGATTAATCCGTTTGCCCTTAAAACAAAATAAAGAGTTCATCATTTTTTTACGGCTAATTACCATTAAAAAAACTTCCCTATGAATAAATAAATAAAATAACATAAATAAAACACAAATTTACCAGACATGTATAAGCTCTGAAATTATCAGAATATAAAAGGATGCCATAAGTAGTAAAATCTTGGCAAGTAACTCTTAGCATGCGGCTAATAAGAAAATATCGCTTTTGATAAATTTAAAAAAATGTATTTGATTGTGTAATTCGTATTTTCCATATGAAAAATGCTTTTTTAATGTAAGTGGTCAATCTAAAAAATTTATTGCATATAAAAAAATTGTTGGTTTTCATTTAAAAAAAAAAAAAATGTTTCCACCTATATTCTTTAACCCGGGAAGCCCGGGTACGATCCCCTAGTTTAATTAATGAATTTTTGTTATCCAATTAAGTAAAGTTTTATATTTTTAATTACTTGAGCTAAAAGATTTAAAAAATGGTTTTTTGTTGTTGCACTCAAAGTGCACATAAATGAGATACAGTAACCACGGCATTAATTATATTCATACATACATTAAAAGATTCCCGTACAGCAAGATTGTTGAATCTACTAATTGCATGTATTTTTTTTCTTTTGTTTGCTTATTTTCTTGGACAGAAAACATATATACATGCGATATGATGCGATGATCCCAGTATTAAAGAATTTCAAGCATTTTGAAATTCAAAACCAGCGAGTTTACTTTATAATGATCTTTAAAAATAATAAGGAGAATGGAAATCCTTTCTTCCCTGTCAATCTCAAATCTCCAATTAAAGCATGGATACGATTTTTGTTACGTTTCTATTATTTTTTTGTTTATTATTATCACTGGCTCGTGTAATATATAGGTTGTTCTGAAGTTAAGTGGAAGTTTCAGTTTGGAAATTAAAAAAGAAAAAATCCAAATTTTTGTGTTTAACTTGTGCTTCAAACATGTTTCTAAAGTTTTAAGAATGAAATAAATCGTGACTACAGCTCAAGGTTTAATTTTTTTTATTTAAAATTACTTTTTTTTCATATAAACATGTAAGTGATAAACTATAAAGCATATAATTATTAATATAAAATCACCCTAAAATAGAATTACAGCACCTATAATTAAGAAAAAATACTTTAAACATTAACATTGTTTACATCAATAAATGTCATATCCATGGATCAATGTCACCCTCCATGCAACAGCAACAGCATGGAGGTGATATATCAGAATTTAAACCTAATATTTTCTAAACTATGCACAACATTCACATATGCTGCTTGGATATAAAATAAAATAGAGTAATTTAAAGGTATTTATCAACAAAGTTATGTTATTTCTAAAACTGACATAATTAATGAGGCCATGGTGTTGACATCCTATAAAGGTACACTATCGTAATTAAAAG